>JAHDVF020000590.1:0-600000 GCA_022606425.2 Lepidostoma basale | reverse complement strand
GTCGGTTCCGCCCAAATCTCGATTGAATTTACTCACCCTTCAAGATATGATATACGCTCGAGGCTCCTCTAATTTGTGAGGCCTCCGGCGATAAGGTGAGCGCGCCGGGCCAGATAGGCGGGCCAGATTATTCTGTGTTTACACTCTGGCTTCTAACGTAGGCCCTATAAACTGAGTCCACCAACATTTATAGAGCCGTTCGAGCGGAGGGATATGTCAAGTGTACGAGTATGTACACTCGGCTTACGCTATTCGGAGAGCAGAATTGTTAATTCGAATGACTGTAACTTGGAACAGTTATTCAAATGTAAATTATGTAATTCCAGTTCTCAAGCAATTGTAATGTTTGAACGCTATCAAAAAAATTATATTTCTTCATATAGATAAAGATAGTCAAAATGACAACATTTATTGGTCATTTAGGCGACAGAACTCGAACGTTTTAAAATAACGATTTACACGTTTAATTTGATGAGTTTTATACGCCATTGATACAAGTGCAAATAATTATATTACTTTATTTCTCTTTTTCTTTTTTATACACTTTGAATATAAAACACTGATATAATTTTTTTATTATATAGAAATGTTTCGGGCAAACGGTCCTTCTTCAGTAAAGATATATATTTATATATATTTATAAAAGATACATAATATAAAGTTGTTTACATGACCTGACAGATGTTATAAAGATTTATTTCAGAAAATAAATCTTTATAACATCTGTCAGATCATGTAAACAACAACAATTTTATAATATTTTTATAAATGTGTATCTTAACTGAAGAAGGACTGTTTGTCCGAAGCATGTCTACATAATTATATTTTTTTGATATCAGTGTTGTATATACAAAGTGTATAAAAAAGGAAAATAGAAATAAACCATCATAACAAGTCAAAGTATGACGTATATAGAAGAAATTATATCACTGATAATATAACTCGTATAATAGACGTTTATTAAAATATTCAATTTTCGATGAATGTACACTCCATCAAAACTAATCTATAGCAAATACCACAAGTACTCGTATATTATGCCATCCGGCTCATGTGTAATAATGAAATAAATAGAAAACAAACATCGTTTCACGTAAATTCAAATTTAAAATATTTTTAGCACATCTTTTATCCTGGGAAAATATATACACATACGTATCATATATATATAATCGCTTCATTTATAAACAAATCATTTTAAAAGCGTATTTTTGTTAGGAGGAAAGTATTCCGAAGACTTTGCATTTTTATGTTATCAAAGCGGTGTGGTCCAATTTTCGTTTCATATAAATTCGGGTATCAAAAGTAATTCGCAGAACAAGTGATCCACTTTCGGGGAATCTTTTCGATTGTGCCCGGAATACAGCCGTATTTACATGTAATCACGAATATGCTCCATTCATCGTCATTGTGGAGCGAAGGGGGCAATTTTCGCGCCTGGGTCCAAATTAGATATATTCCGGTGAACGAAGACTCTAGAGATAATGCGCAAAACACGTTTCTTTAGTCACATATATCTACATATATACACAGATGGCTAGGAGTATCATATTAGTTTTGGCTTCTGTTATCATTCTACTGCTAACCTTATATTTTCATTATATATTAATTTAGCATATTAGCATGACACGGGGTTCATCCTACAAGACGGACTAAAATCTATACTTATCACTCTCCCTATAAAAGCTTGTGTTGAAACCAATAAAAATACATGTGTACCTGTTTTATCGACTGAGAAAAGGCATTTGATCATGAGAAACACGCAGACCTCGTCAACGTCGGGGGGATTTGACAAGCAAGTGAAAGAAGAAGTTCAACTAAGTTCAGTAGAATGGTAAATGTGTTATAATAAAGAAGGCAGCAAAGAGCTGAAATTGCGTCGCGTTGTCCGCTCTCCGCCTTTTGTGTCAGTCCCCCCGGTTTACCTGCCCCGGTGTAGTGGCGCGCGCATGTAAATGAGCTCGAAGGTTGTGAGAATCGCCATAAAACACAGCGAGCGACGAATATTATTGTCGACTGGAATTAGAAAATGTATGAACTTTTGTTAAAATGAAAACAAACCTTGTAATATGGGAATTTTCTAGGATTTCGGACGACGAACAAATGTTTCGTACATCGTAAAAATACAGAAGGAATAATTTTGTGTTTTAATTGCGTATTGTCGTCGGTACTTTCATTTACAGCCACAATCAAGTTGGCTGTAATTACAAGTAGATAGCTGTCCTATAATTATCAAAGAATTTAAATGAATTCATGCTAACATTAAATAACTCAATGAAAATGTCGGCCATAAATTGATAGCCAATATAATAATTTATTGAACATATTAAACGCAATTATATCTAATTTAACCATACATTACAATCCATATTTTTCCCAGTTTAACCTAAGCTGTCCCTAAAATAAACTTATCGTATTTTATATAACTTACCAGAGCATAAAATTTGCAAATTTAAAGTTTTTTTTTAAAGCAATTTTAAAAGTACCAGCTTCTCCAACTGATATTGGATGGGGAAATTGAGGGACGCCGAGGGCCCGGAAGGAGACAAATGTCCTGGCTGCGAAACGTGAGGGAGTGGACCGGCATCCAAAGTGTGGAGGATCTGTTCCGAGCGGCGCAGGACAGGGACAGGTTCGCCGAGGTGATCGCCAACGTTGGGGGGACCCGACAGGGCATTTGAAGAAGAAAGGTTTTTTACACATTAATATTAACGAAACTATTTCTTTCTCGTAATCACAATATAACGCAATTTTAAGTTGTCAAATATAACCGAAATGTTCTAAAAATATATTACGATTTTTTTTCAACTCAACTACATTTATATTCTTCTTCTTCTTCTTCTTCAGCCTGTATTGACCGTCCACTCCTGGACGTAGGCCTCCTCTCTCATTTTCCATTCTCTTCTATTCTGAGCGATCCGCATCCAGGCACTTCCCGCACTTCTCCGGATATCGTCGCGCCAACGCAACTGTGGGCACCCAACTCCACGCTTTGTCGTCCTTGGCCACCAGCACAGCAGTCGCCTTGTCCACTTTTCATCTGGATCGCGAGCGACATGTCCCGCCCATCGCCACTTGAGGGTTGCGGCCATCTTGATAACATCGGAAACCTTTGTCCTGACTCTTGAGTCAGGACAAGAGTTAGGACATTTATATTAAATAAAAAAAACGTTAATTTATTATACAACTACATTAATTCATAAGTGTATACTCGTATAATATTCAGATTTATTAATATAATGTATTGTATTTTAATATCCCCTTAATAAACAAAAAGCTTACTCTGCGAAGAAAGTACTTCATATTTTGGTACCCATACTTCTAGAATATTATTATACCTGAAAAAGAAACAATATACAAAACGCTAGGAAATATATTGAGACAACATCAATAACAGGGCAATAAAAAATATTTCGATATATTCTTCTTTACGACTTCCCACACAAATTCGTATTCAATATCTAGCTATGGAAATCCAAGCGACAGGCAAATAAAAAACAAGGCTATATTGGTAAAGGTCCATGGCTTTATCTTGGCATTAGGCATCTGCAGAGTAAGTGAAAATGATAACTATCGATTAATCTGTTGGGCGTGGGTGCTCTTGGTCTTGAGGTTCCAGTCCATGTGTGAACACAACTCGGGCCGGTAAAGTGTTTTGAATTCTTTCTTAAGAGGAGGCTGGATAGGCAATTTGCAGGTTTTCTTCATTACACATATAAACGATGATTGGTCTGCAAGGCTATTAAGTTTACTCGCTTCACCCACGTGCAAATTTTACGGAGAATTAGAAATTTCTTTTAACATAACAACTTTATTATCAATATGGTTATCGCACGATTTAACACATACACGTTCCAACTATTTTCATCTGTACGATAATAATTTGTAATCATATTATAGTGTTTTGTTATTATATGCATTAAACAAGATTTAAATTATAATAGTTATTGTTTGGAGAAATTGTCAATATGTCTTATTTTGATATTTTCTGATGGTTAAAATTTATCCAGAAAAGCTAAAATGACAGTGGACAATGTTGTTCTTTTACCGACCCTTATGTATCGAATGCTAACAAAAGATGGATGAAAGTAAAATAATGTATGATGGAGTGTCGAATAAAAATATAAAAAGTAAACGAATGATGGTGTTATGAACAAAATAATGCAAGGATCATTAAGATGGTTTGGACACATGGAAAGAAAGAATGGTAAAAAAAGTATATGTTAACGATGTAAATTAAACTAGAAATAGAGAAAGACCGAGGAAAACGTGGCACGATCAAATAAATCAAATATTGAATGTCGGCCACGTGAGGAATCGGAGAAATCGACGCGCGAGCATGACACGATGTGTGAATGTTGAGGAACCGAGAGAAATATGTCGAGGAAGAAAAGTGTGGCAGTCCATTATTTCTACCCACCACTTCGGGGAGACAGCGTGATGGTCAGTTAGTTACTTAAAATGGTTACATGGTCAAAAATGGTGAACAATATATACAAGCAGAGGAAAACCATGCAAGACATTACATGTCAGAACAATTGACGTTCGTGCGTGTCATGGTGTGTGAATGTAGAAGACGCGCGAGAGTTATGTCAGGATAGAACAGTGGACGGTCCATCTTCTCTGCCCACCACTCTTTCTAAAAGTTTCATTACATTTTATTGCATTGACATATTTCACATTGCTAAAGCATTTTTAAATGTTAGAGAGACATTTGATTATACCTTAACAAGGTTAAATGTATAATGAAATAAAAAACATTGTAACAATATTTTTTTTAGAAAATATACGTTTTCATTCGTATTAATTATTTAATATGGAGTTTTACATAAATCAACAAATAATTATTTTTTTTATTTATAATAGTTAACACGATTGTTTAGTGGTTTTGCTTGAATTTAATTTACATAAAACTAACAAACTAACCATCACGCCGTCTCCCCGAAGGGGTAGGCAGAAAGAATGGACTGCCACACTTTTCTTTCCTGACATATTTCTCTCGCTTCCTCAACATTCATGCATCGTGTCATGCACGCGCGTCGATTCCTCTGACTCCTCACATGGCCGACATTCAATATTTGATTTATTTGATGGTGCCACGTTTTCCTCGGTCTTCCTCTATTTCTGGTTCCATTTACATCATTGACATATAATTTTTTTACCATTCTTTTTTCATTCATTCTTTCAATATGTCCAAACCATCTTAATGATCCTTTCATTATTTTGTTCATGACACCATCATTCGCACCGCATTCACTTCTTATATTTTCATTCGGCACTCTATCATACACAGAGTATCCACACATTCTTCTAAGAGATCTCATTTCAACTGCATTTATTCTACTTTCATCCTTCTTTTGCCAGTTCCATGCTTCGCTTCCATACATAATTGTAATTGTTTATGTAAATTAAATCCAATTAAACTACTAAACAACCGTGTTCACTAGTATTATAAATTAATAATGGAGTTTTACAAATGTAATACCTCAACTATCAATAATTTATTTTTTTAAGATAATCAAATGATTTTACTGAAATCTCTTGATGGAAGTTCATTTTAAATAATAATTAAATAAAACGATGTTTTTTAACTACTTCCACTTATTTTTTTGTTTAACAATAATATCTCTGCGAGAGGAATGATTAATATTTCTAGGATGAGGCTGTAATCCATAATTTCGAAAGGATTTCGATTCACGTTGTGTTTATTATGTTTGCAATCTAAAAGGCGCTGTTCCATACCAATGGCACAGCAATGCGAGACTCTATACTACTCGGCATAACTATTCTGGACATGGGATTCGCTACAGAGAGTGTCGGTTGTCAGGTGAGTACCGAGACGAGTGACTGCCGAGGATTATTATTAAGCATGACCCCAAATAACCCCCCAATGCAATAATAATAAACCAGCAATTGTTTCTCGGACAAGAAAGGCGAGATGATGAATGGTGTGATTATTGGGAGTCCATTGAACACTCATTCGACAGAACCGACATTCATTATTATGCACAACTCCGGGACCGAATCTTTTCACGCTCAATTGTATCTAAAATAAAACAGTAGAATACACTCATTAGTCAATGTTTTTTAGTCACATTTATCATCTCAAGTACAAGAGCCGTTTAAACTGACAATGATGGGTTTATTATGTTATTATTTATAAGCACAATTTGTAATTATTACGAGTGTGTAATATGCGATTTCAAATATTTGTATTTGACATGAATCTTATGTAGTTTTATAGGCAGTATACTTGTAGTAAATCATGCTATATAACATAACTTTATTATTGAGCGCTTTGTTGGGACTTAAAATGCTATTTTGTATGCCTTTGCTAAATATATTTTTAAAGATTATTGATTTTATTTGAATGTTACTCTACATTAGTACAAACCCGCAATAGTGTGATTATATAGGGGTTGACTAGAACTTGATCCAAACCCGTATTTTTAACTTGTGTAATTTTCCCAAAATTAATGGTTGACACTCCGTTGTGCAAGAGTGTGTGTAGCAGCGTCACCTTTTCACACACAAACAGCGTATAGGCCCATTCACAGGCCACCTAAGCGGCACGGGCTAGAAGCAAGAAACTTCAGTTCCACTATTAGATTTGGGGATATTATCGTTCACTCAAAACAATCTATTTAGCTGGTATTGTGCTCGAGTGAACGTAAGGTCACGCTGTTTCAACACTCCGGTACATCTAAATTAATATTACAATATTATATTGTATTAGCGAGGCGAGAAAGTTTTCGTTGGTTTCCATCATTGTTTTTCGATGTAGCAACGCTATTCGGGATCGGCCAGCATCCATCGTTACATAAATACATCTTGGTGGCGTGAGACTCTAATGTTCGTATGGAATTGTTTTCTATTGTTATTTTTTAAACAAGCGAACTTAAATTCGTTTGTCAAATTGAAATGAAAATACATCTGATAACGACGACTGATATTGTAATGAACCTACTCGTGGACTTGGCTATTGAACGTTGGTTTTAGATGATATTGTGACATCTTGCTTCTACTTAATATGCATTAAAAATGCGTGACAGCGAAATTATCAACGAAGCAAATTGATGAAGGCAGAAGAATTTTGACGTAATGATGTAAGTATAAACACACGTTATCAAAATGATCTAGGAGTAATATAATAACGATGATAATCTTAATTGGAAACTTTGCACATAATGGTAAAGTGTTATGTTAAGCGGGGTTAAGTCATGGACCCTCAAAATCAGCACTATGAACACGTTAGGACATGGACCGATATGGTAAGCAATGTACGATACTTAAGTTTGCTACGAAGAGCAAGAGTTGATAGAAATTGCTGGTTGACATCAAGGTCCGGAAGGTGTTCTAACTGGGGGATGTGCTCGTAGGAGAGAAGTACGAAGGCTGTACCTAATCACAAAGGGAAAAATAGAGGTTTATCGAGGTGTGGAGAGAAGACAGATCTCCTGGCTCCGGAACATATAATACATCATTGGACGGGGATTCGAAGAGTCGGAGCGCTCTTTATAACTACGCAGGACTGGCAATTGATTATTATATAATCCTCAATATAATAAAACACTGGAATATTATCTTACTTCAGAGTATTGCAATGTGAAATTCTCGTGCTTAATGCCTCATTATTAGAGCAGTGTTCTTGTTAAGCTTTATTTGAGCGATCGAGTCTTTTAATATGACAATGTTGAACTCCAAAACTGACACGCTTCCACAGTGTGAACGAATAGATTTAGTCATGGGCGACTCGTGATGGGAATTATTAATCGATTTTTTCGAGATTTATGCCCACGTAAAATGTGACACGGGTTAATGATAATTTGTGAGGCTGCCTGGATGTAGGAACACGACTATAATTGTCAGCGAGCTTGCCTTTACAATTATGCTTCAAACGTGCTTGTTAAAAAAAAACATCTCACGACACGTTTTATTGTAATTAAATACCAGAAGAATTCATTTAAGAGGCATTCAGATTTTTGCCTTCAAAAATTTAATCCCAAATTAAACAATACAAAATAAACATTAATACGAAATTTGTAAACAATGAAAATAAATACAAAATTTCTTAATTATTATATATTATATTTAGTGGGCTTCCACTTGTGTTTAACGTCGACCGGTTTCGGCAGCTTGCTGCCATCTTCTGGTCTAGAAGATGGCACCAAGCTGCCGTAACCGGTCGACGTTTAAGACAAGAGGGAGCCCACTAAATATGTAATAATAATAATAAATTGTACCAATTATTTTTATTTTCATTATTGAAAATGAACTTCTACCGAGAAAAATTCAATTAAAAATATTATTTTTTTACAAAATATTGTCTTTTACTTTTTTTTAAATGACTTAGGTATAGGTGCTCTTTCTCATTATATTACACTTTGTAAATACTTATTATTGATGATATATTCAAGAATAAGAAAATTGGATTAAAATATAGGTACCTTGTGCTTGTGGGTTGGCTGTATGTTTCTCTAGCGAGGTGGAGAGAGCCCAATTGCATCTTATCTCCTGAGATACGAGTATTATCTTGGTCCCGTAACATGTACGTAAGTACACGGCGTATGGTGCAAATTGGAACAGGTCGATTAGCATTTAACTGATATAATTATAACTTTTCTTTTCAAGTGACTTATTTAAAAAAAATTTAGAGTACATATTTTTAATATCTCCCAACTAGGGTAACCCGTTCTAGGGAGGCATTTCAGCACTCTATATAACCGCAATATAAAAATACCGAAATAAAAATTAAATGTCTTATAAGACAATTGGCTGCACAATTTAAGACAATCGCACCACATCGCTGTTCAGGGACCCAGTCTACATGGTGGTAATAGCCCTGTTGATCGCCAACCTTCGCAGAGGAGACGATATTTGACGACCTTCGTGGTCGAGTGGTAAGTGCATTGACTGCCGCCCCGAAGGTTCCGGGTTCGATTCCCGGCAGGGAGGGCAGTGTGTTGTCACACTGTCTATGGTCTGGTGTAGAATTTACGTGACGATAAAATGCCGATAGATTAGCTACCTATCACATGTCACGAGAATCACTATGATAGCTATAATAATACCCTTTACATCGATTTGGCTCATGCTGTCATGATGTAAAGAGCGATTCAACAAAATAATAATAATAATAATAATAATATTTAAACTGTTTTTTCCACTTTTGCGTTTATACCGTTCTCCCGATGATGAAGGTGAAAAGCTTTTGAAACATGTCGAATGAAATCTTCATTGTGGAATTCTCCAGTATTAACGTCGTAAGTTTATCTAGAATATGATATACTTTATCAATATTATTTACTTATTTTTTAAAAGTATTTTTAAATTAAATCAAATCACACCAGTTAATTTACTCAAGAGACATCACAAACATCATAAATGTTTAAGTCATCAATTAAGTACAGGTAAAATATTATATACATACAACCTAATACCAGGAACGAATTAGAGATGGTTCGACATTAGGAAGACAAGAAACTTTCTACAGTCGAGAGTATTTGTCCCCTGAACTAATATGAAAGACGTCGATCTCCGAGGAGATCGCGTTCAGCAGGCTAATTGCTCTTCCCACCGGTGTCACCAAAGGCAGATTGGTTCTGGAGGCCGGTAGGTAAAACAATATGTGCTGTTGCTGTCGGAGATATCAATCAGGGACAAAAAAGACCAACATCCTCCAGCACGGCCGAGTTCTCGAAATATCCCCTGAATTATTAGATGACCATCTCTTTAAAGCTGTAGAAAATTGGTTCCGAGCATTCCCAAAAGAAATGCCGTGTGATAGAGCCACCTCAGTATTTTTTACTGAACCCTCTCCAGCATAACGGAATATCTCGCCTCATGAGGACTCCATATCACAGAACCACTTTCGAGTCTGTTCCAAACCAACGCGTTGTATAGGACTCTGAGCACATTGGGATCTCTGAAAACTCTTCCGGTCCGGACGATGAATCCCAACATCCTCAATGCAATGTCACAAATCCTCTCGATATGTGCATGAAAAGTCAGCCTACTCTCATAGATGATTCATTATTCTGCATTCGACCTTTTGTTATCGTCTCTGAAGTTTTATTGTATTTATTTGGGTATTTCGTGTGGGTCTTTCATTATATTGGACAGTTTGGGTCTTTAAGGTGGTAATTTATCGAAACCGATTGAAACTGAAGAACAAGTGGAATTAAAGTAAACGTATGTTATAAATGTTTAATGTTATTTATATTTAATTCACTTAATATATCCATTTTCTATTTCGGTGTCCGTTTCCTATTTTATTTCAGGACAAGTTTGTTTTGATTTTATTTCTGGTCTGTGTGACAGAGATACATAATGAAACCCCAATTATTAAAGAAAATCAGCAAATGTTCACCACTGGAGCTGTATCATAACCCTTCGTATTATTTTGTAAGGCGAGTGTATATCTGACGTCATTATCCGAGTGTGGCGATGCAGATGACTGTAGCACTTGGGGTGCCCAAGCGAGAGATCATAATGGCTTAACAATGTCTCGCGCTCGGCGGCGGGCGCAGTCCCAACGTCTCGACGCTCGTCCGCACGTGGAACCGCGTGGAACTAACGGATTCTGCGATCGGAATGGGCTAATTATCTTTCGCCCGAATCGCTCCACTATCTCTGATTTGTAGATTTGTACGAACTCCGATAATAATAGAAACCCGGAGAGGGAAATAGACTAACGCTTATTGGTTCTGACGACTCGACAGCACGTGAAGTGCAGCCCGTGGATCTGGTGCAGGAAGAGTGAACCCGCGCGCAATGTATTCACACGTCATGCGGCTCGGGATACGCGCACTCGGACTACAAAAGCGTTCTCACGCCTCAGCTCGACACACTTGATTCCCAAATTCTAGTACGGCGCGGCGATTGACATTCATCGAACGAGAACAAATCGATTAGGCTGAGTTTTCTTCAGGGCTAGAGATTCCAAGATCTCATTAACTTTTTAAATCCCCATTCAAATCGCCTTTATAACTCTATTTTGTACGTAATCCCGTTTCGAATGCTCCAAAAAATACGTATAGGTATATCATAACCTGTAGTAGAATTCGGTGCGTTTCATTTCGAGAATTCACTAAATTTAACAAGTCATCCGAACAGGCATTTGGAATCGTTTCTAATTTAGTTTTTATGCGAGTGACATTTTTAAGCTACCTTAAAGGATTAGTTTACTCTGACAGTGGCTTAATCAATAGTTCGAAGACTCGCCTAGTGTTTGAGCGCAAAGTCTTAGCGGCTCAATTCAAAATAAATAAACGGAGAGTTCTTCCCACTGCCATGACAGCGACACCGCGAAAGTACCGGAACATTGCAGGCCATCTAAAGCATCACGAATGCCGCGCTCCGTTCTGGAGTCGAACGAATGGAAGTCCGATGTATTTTTTGTATATTTTATTATGCGTATGTACTTCAGACAAAAGACGAACGTTAATTTAACCACACAAAACTCCCAAATCTGGATTCCATTGATTATCAAATAGATTCTTCATAAATATGAGATTCATAGAGATGGGCGAGTGGAGAGGTATATTGAAAGAAGGGTTGGGGCAGGCAACAAAGTGAATGGTGCACTTAAAGTTGTCATCGCAAACAAAAACCTATCCAAAAAATCTAGAATGGCAGTGCACAATGGTGTTCTTCTACCGACCCTTATGTATGGAAGCGAAACATGGAACTGGCAAAAGAAGGATGAAAGTATAATAAATGCAGTAGAAATGAGATCTCTCAGACGAATGTGTAGATAATAAAAGGATCATTAAGATGGTTTGGACATATGGAAAGAATGAATGAAGAAATAATGTTAAAAAAATTATATGTTAAAGATGTAAATGGAACCAGAAAAAGAGGATACCGAGGAAAACGTGGCGCGATCAATTAAATCAAATATTGAATGTCGGCCATGTGAGGAGTCAGAGAAATCGACAGGAAAGAAAAGTGTGGCAGTCCATTCTTTCTGCCTACCCCTTCGAGGAGACGGCGTGATGGTTAGTTAGTTAGTTGGTTTTTCTTCATAAATTTTGCTCCAAGTAATTGGATCCCGATCTATGGGTCCGCGATTCGGCTGTAAAACACAATTCAATTTCTTTCTCATAGCTATGATTCAAATTTAAATGAAAGTATGCAGCCACCCAGTATTGCTAAAGGTGGAAGCTCTCGGTATCATTGTTGGACTCGATGCGAAGAACTGGAACACACGAAGTCCCGTCGAGATATTATTCTAATGGCTCAAGTAACACGTGTACAGGGGGTAACGTGGTTACATGCGAGTACAGATTGCACGTGGTACACTTACAAAGGTGTAAGCACATTGGTACTTGTGAAAAGTGTATTCAATTTTGTATATGTACCGAATAAATAACAAATATCGTTCCATGTATTCAAGATAATATAATAGAATTTAAAATTGTAATAGATGTAACTATAACAACGCAGTATTTTTGTTAAATCTTAAACCTTCAAGTTATTTGCTATTCGTGAATAAATATAATACAGGTTATATTGTATAATATAATTTCCAAAATAAATATTTTCGATATTTATTATGTGTAAAAAATATGCATTTAACAAAATACATTACAATGATTTTACTTCATCTCCTAAATCTCTCATCCATGCTTCTTAATGGTGAAATGTAATATTCACTTCGACTTCAAATCCATATTTTATACTTCATATATTTATGAGGCATTACGTCATACATATCTGCACAGGCACTCTTATATAGGAATAGAGAAAAGCACTTAAAAATCATTAGAAACTTGTGTTCACATTCTATATATAACTAATAAATATATTTTTTCTTTTTTCCTTTCTTTAAAAGAAAATATCTTCAATGCACTATGCACTATGACGTTGTGATTATGAATTGATAATATCACCTTGTCATCTAATTCTCTTAGGCATACTTTTTAGCCCTTCGTGTTTAACAGAGATATAGGACAAGGCCAAGGTAAATTAAAACTCTTGAATATCTTAAAATATACTATATTATGATAAATCTTAACACTAGCATACAAATTTATCCTTAAAACTAAGAAAAAAAAGAAATGACAAAAAAAACTATATAATCTAATAGATAAAAAAACTATCTAAACTAATAGTTTAGGGGTTGTCGATCAACTGTAGTGTCAGGACGTATAATAACCATATCGACTAACCTATCCGAAGAAACTATTCGTGCTGGTCTTCTGCATCCAGTAAGCAGGCGGCAGCCGGGAGAGATGGCCCCTCAGGTATAGGGCGCGCGATGAACGAGGATGCCTCCTATGCCTCTTGCGTCCAGCGCGTGCACGGCGATACAGAAGGAGGTAGCCCCTTGGGTGGACGAGCTCACGATGGGCGAGGACGATTCGCTGCTGCTTCGCCCCAAATCGAAAGTCTTGTCAAGGATGGAGTAGCACGGCGCAACAGTCACAAGTTTATTATTAACACAAAGATAACACTTTTACTGCGGCACTAGCGTGACGGTTATTAATTATTATTTATATATTGTCCCTTAAATTTTAATTAAATTAGTTGTCTAGTTACACGGTGGTGCTGCCTACTGGCTGCTTCCACGCGCGGTCGTCCACTGCCTGCCTATATTTTTGTTCGACAACCCCTCTGATCTGTAATCTAAACCACATGTTGTTCCTCATTGGTCCGCTCAACTGAGCGCTGGACACATTTGGTGCGTGCGGGAAGAAAGACCGAGAATACCGGCGAGTCCATCTCTTGGTTCGGGGTGAAATTGACACGTGTGGCAAATTCCAAGTGCACCCCACAACCCGATACAATGGACTCGTCCACCCGTGGCTCGACGCAAGAAAACGTGCTAACAGGCCAATACCAGGTACTAGCAGGTACATGCAGCATCCGTTGGCGTGCCTATCTCAAAGTCGCCAAAGAGCTTAATTTCTGTCACTTCGGTGCGCATAACAATTTCCCCCACCATCTTGACTGAAATTAACACTCTTAGAACTTTGTCGAACTCATCACACATTATTTCCCGCAGACCAAGAGGATTCCAAGTAGATTCTAACTGTTATTACTTATTAAATTAATTACACACAATAATAATATTCCTTAAGTAATATTTTAAACAATATATATTTTAATATGATATAACTATTCAATGCATACGTTCTTAAAATTATTTTGTGTCGCTCGTACAGTCAAGAATGATTATTATAATAACGGCATAAGGGTAACCATGCATTGATTACTAAACAGGAGATTATTAAATTGCTGTCTCATCAGTATAGTTTGTTGATTCTTCCATCAAAGTAAATAGAGGGAAATCACTGTCGTAATTTCGAGTCCCTTCATCCTCTTGCGGTGCCAGCTTCATGTGGTCGACATGAATCTTCGTAGGTCTTCCGTTCTTTTCTACCCAATAAACATTTCCCCTTCCGAGTCCCATCAATACTGTATGGGGACCACTCCACCGTGGATAGAACCCTGGGTGAACGGCTGTATCCGGGTTTGGTCCGTGATGCTCCCTCGTCAGTACTTTTTGACCAGAACTAAACTTCATTGTACCCTTGCCTTCTACACAGTAGTTTTCCTGGTATTTCCGTTGATTTGCTAAGATTATTTTGTCAGATTTTTCCCGATTTCGTTTGTGAATTATCTCTGTGCTGGGGTTATCCTGAATTATTCCCTGCCATTCGCCCGGCCGGCACACATTGTATCCAAAAAGAGCCTCACTGGGTGTTACGTTTGTAGCTTCATTTCTTCGACGCCGGAGATTAGCAATGATTGATGGCAGGCAAGTGTCCCAAGTCGTGTGCGGCTTTTTGTTAAGTGCGATTCGTAGACCTTTCTTAATTTCTTGGTTTCTACGCTCTGTCGGATTCGCGCGAGCATGATAAGTCGCTGTAGTCCAATGTAAACATTGCCATCTTCTGATAGCTTTCGTCCAGGCGGAATGAATAAATTGACGGCCGTTATCAGTAAGGACCGCCTTCGGGTACCCATATCGCGCAAAAATCTCCCTTTCTAAGAGATCTATCAGAACGATGGCTTTACTGCTACGAATAGCAAACGCTTCGACCCATCGACTAAATAAATCGGTTACAACGAATATGAACCGATTCCGTTTTGCAGTAATCGGGTAGGGACCCATTATATCCACTGCAATAACTTCAAACGCCCTTGATGGTTTTATACCTCCAAGAGGAGCCATTTGTCTGTTGGGACCTTTTTTATATGAAGCACATATATTACACCGTTTGATGTGTACTTTTATATCTCCAACCATGCGGGGCCAGTAATAATTTCTTGAAACAGCACGAGCCGTCTCTTTTACTCCAGGATGACCTGCAGATACTGAATCGTGATACTCCCTTAGTACTCTCCTTCTGATTCTTGCCGGTACTACGAGTTGTAGGGGTAGATTTCCATTATTTTTCCATAGGGCTTCATCTCTTATCTCAAAATCACCTTTCAATAATTGATCGACTGTTGTCAGTGAATCGCGTTGATCTAACTCTTTAAGTCGGGTTATTTTCGCTAGGATACTCTCGTCTTCGTACTGGCCACGCGCGACGATGGCTGTTAAAGAGAGTTCTCCCTCGGCCTCGACGTTGTGAGAATGATGTTGTGAGAGGGATGCACCTTGTAGGGGTTCCGTTTCAGTGTGCATCACCATGACCTCAGAATCGTAAGGGCAGATTTCACCCCCAACATCAGGATACATAGTCCTATCAAAATCATCCGGCTGGATGTCATCCATAAGTTCAGTTCCTGGATTCCGCGATAAAGCATCAGGAAGAGTGTTCTGTACCCCGGGTAAATGTTCTAGTTTAAACGTAAATTCTTGTAGCAATAGCGCCCACCTAGTCAGTTTAGTTTTCTCATTTTTCGCTTTGTGCAGCCAAGTTAGAGCTTTATTATCGGTACGCAAGACAAATTCCCTACCCTCTAGATACGAACGATATTTCTTTATGGCCCACACTGCGGCCAGGGCTTCTTGTTCATTACTATGATAGCGCTGCTGAGCGCCGGTCAGTCGTGCGCTTGCGTACGATATTACATCCCTATTCCCATCTTCATTCTCATGAAATAGCACCGCCGCGACGCCTATATTACTTGCGTCGGTCTGTAAGAAAAATGTGCGTGTAAAATCAGGTCTAGCTAGAGTAAGTGGACCTTCCATAGAAAGTTTGACATTATTCATTGCATTCTGGGCCGCACCCGTCCAGCGGAATGGCCTTTTATTGCACAGTAAATCGGTAAGGGGTGCAGTGATTTCAGAAAATCGAGGAATATACTCGCGTAACCAATTACACACGCCTAGGAACCTTCGCACTTCCTTCCGGCTTGTAGGAGCCAAAGCATTTAGAACCGCCTGTTCGTGAATTCCCTGAGCGTGGTTGCCATCTGCGGTAACAACGTGTCCTAAATAATTAATTTCTTTTGCGGCAATATAACATTTATCGGCGGCCAGTTTAAGCCCATATATAGACAACCGTTCGAGAACTAGCCGGAGATGTCGTCGGTGACCGGCCCAATCCTTCGAGTATACAATAATGTCGTCTAAATATACCAAACAAAAATCTCGGAGGTAACCGGCGAGAACTTCCTGCATCAGTCGTTGAAAGGCGCCGGGCGCGCCCTTTAACCCGAATGGCAATACTTTGAATTGAAAGGTTGCACCGTCGGGTACTGCGAATGCTGTAAGCGGCCTTGAACTTTCGGTTAGGGGCATTTGCCAATAGCCTTTTTTCAAATCGAGGCTTGAAAATACTCTCGCAGTACTCAGATCCTTTAAAGTTTCGTGGATGATAGGTAGAGGAGGTGGTTCTTCCTCGGTGACGTCATTCAAGCGTCTATAATCCACGCAAAACCGTCTTTTTCCGGAACCTTTTTTAGCAGCCATCACCACGGGAAAACTATATGACGATCGACTAGTCTCGATTACTCCATCGGCGAGCATGCCTTCTAGTTGATCGTACAGGTCGCGTTTCTTTTCATCGGACATTCTATGCGGTAGCATGCGAATAGGTGTTAAGTCTTTTAATTTTATCTCATACGGTGATACTTTTGCGGGACCATCGTAAGGACCAAACGACTCTTTAAACTCGGTTAGAAGAGATCGCATCCCGTCGCATTCACCTACTGGAACCGAATCAATATTGGGAATAGAGTGTTCTAAGTCCAACCCGCTTGATGGAAATCGTTTCTCCGGTACGAAGTGGATGCTTGCTCTTTCCACGGAGCCAAAATTTACACATTTCCGTAGAAAATCAATAACAACTTCCTCTTGAATCATCCACGAATGGCCTAGGATGACTTCTTCTCTTAATCCATCTACAGCTAGGAAGAGGCTAGTTCGCTCGCTATTGAGAACTGACCATTTTAATTCGACCTCCCCTGTAATATTGATGTCGTATTCTTTGTGTGCCAGATTTAATTTTCGTGGGGTTACAGATTCTATAATTCGCGTCGCAACTAACCCCCTTCTTATAAGATTATGCGTCGAGGCAGTATCGATTAACGCCTTGTATTCCACACCTCCAATATGAATTCGAATCTTTGGGAGCGCTGATATTTTCCCCATGTTCGTTGTTGCCGTATTACATTGAATAAATTCCTGTGCGGGCGGTAGCCAAATATTATTCTGGGGACAAAGATTTTTTTGATTTAATTCGTCTGTCGGGAAGGGCCGGGTCGCGGTTCCCCTCGAGCGACCGACCCGTGTTCGTTTTTTGATTCTTCCCGAAGCCGCTTAAGTACAGGGCACTCTCGCCAACTGTGGCACCCCGGGCAGTATTCACAATTATCGTACGAGTTTAACCGTGGGTTAACGAAGTTCCTCCGCTCACGGCTATCCTCATATCTCCCATACCTTCTTGGTCCCCAAGAATTCTGGTCTCGCGATATATTTCTAGTGACCTCGGGTGGTGGATTTTCCGACACGTTTTCAAAGGTGAGTGGCGTAAAGTCTAATTTCTCAGCCTTTTGTTTGATTTTTTCCAAATCAATGCCACATGCTGTCCAGATTTCGAGCGGTTCTCGATACTTCGGCCGCATTAAAGAGACGATTCTCGAGATTAGGATCTCGTCCATTTTCTCCCCAGGAAACAGTCTCGAATATATTTGTTCCTTTTCTAAAAGAAACAGTAGAGCGCTTTGGTCTGCGGGTTGTGTCCCAGCATGGAGATGCGCTATCAGAGCCGAGCGGGCTGCTTCGGTTCCATAGCGGTTTCTCAAAAGCGACTTGAACTGGGTCCATGTCCAGTTCCCTTGGCTGTGAGGACGCCACCACGATTGCGCATCTTCGCGTAATCCCAAAGCTGCCCTTACGGCTTTCGTTCTATCGGAACGAAACAATTGTGCAAATATGGCTTCACAAGCCTGTATATACTCCTCCGGGTCTTCAGCGGGGCGGCCCGAGAAGGTGTCTTCCAAACGACCGCCGGCTGGTGGACCTGAAGGGATGTTGGGCGCCACGGTGTTTTGATAACCCTCTTCCCGGTGAGGGGGAATGTCTTCCATATTCCGAGGATTTAATTCCTCCGGAATCGCCGCTAACACACTATTTCTCGTAATTGGCATGATTTTGTATAATGTTCGTTAGCTAAACAAGAAGAATTCCAATTCGAGAGTTTTAATTTACCCCAGTTACAATGCTCAGTCGTGAGTTCGGGATATCGGACACAATCTAATATCCTACTGAAAAAATGTATGTATTTTTTCAATAAGCCACTTATGTTGGGCAGCCAATTGTCATCTAGTTCTCTTAGGCATACTTTTTAGCCCTTCGTGTTTAACAGAGATATAGGACAAGGCCAAGGTAAATTAAAACTCTTGAATATCTTAAAATATACTATATTATGATAAATCTTAACACTAGCATACAAATTTATCCTTAAAACTAAGAAAAAAAAGAAATGACAAAAAAAACTATATAATCTAATAGATAAAAAAACTATCTAAACTAATAGTTTAGGGGTTGTCGATCAACTGTAGTGTCAGGACGTATAATAACCATATCGACTAACCTATCCGAAGAAACTATTCGTGCTGGTCTTCTGCATCCAGTAAGCAGGCGGCAGCCGGGAGAGATGGCCCCTCAGGTATAGGGCGCGCGATGAACGAGGATGCCTCCTATGCCTCTTGCGTCCAGCGCGTGCACGGCGATACAGAAGGAGGTAGCCCCTTGGGTGGACGAGCTCACGATGGGCGAGGACGATTCGCTGCTGCTTCGCCCCAAATCGAAAGTCTTGTCAAGGATGGAGTAGCACGGCGCAACAGTCACAAGTTTATTATTAACACAAAGATAACACTTTTACTGCGGCACTAGCGTGACGGTTATTAATTATTATTTATATATTGTCCCTTAAATTTTAATTAAATTAGTTGTCTAGTTACACGGTGGTGCTGCCTACTGGCTGCTTCCACGCGCGGTCGTCCACTGCCTGCCTATATTTTTGTTCGACAACCCCTCTGATCTGTAATCTAAACCACATGTTGTTCCTCATTGGTCCGCTCAACTGAGCGCTGGACACATTTGGTGCGTGCGGGAAGAAAGACCGAGAATACCGGCGAGTCCATCTCTTGGTTCGGGGTGAAATTGACACGTGTGGCAAATTCCAAGTGCACCCCACAACCCGATACAATGGACTCGTCCACCCGTGGCTCGACGCAAGAAAACGTGCTAACAGGCCAATACCAGGTACTAGCAGGTACATGCAGCATCCGTTGGCGTGCCTATCTCAAAGTCGCCAAAGAGCTTAATTTCTGTCACTTCGGTGCGCATAACAACCTGAATCTGAACAAAACAAAAATCATGGCACCTTCTCCAGTATAGATCGCAGTGGACAACAGCCTAATTGAAATGGTCGATTTATGTTTATATTTGGCCTACACAATAGTACTGGGTACAGAAAACCAAGCCGCAGAAATCGACCGAAGAATTTGATTTATTGTATTTATTGATTATGATTATGATTTATTGTTTAAATCGACCGAAGAATTGACTATATTTGAAAAATCCACGAACTCCCATAAACTTCAAACGATAACTCTTTGACTACCGCGTATTGCCGGTGTTAACTTAAGGGTTAGATACGATAACATTATTTCAGAGAAGGGCCAATAAATTAAGTTTGTCCAAAGAGCTACGAAAATTGGGTATCAGTATAATCGGACAGGATGAGAAACACAATTATTAGAGCCAAAACTAAAGAATCGAACATCATCGTGGCAGCGCTAAAATTGCGCTGCGTAGATCATGACGCTCGCAGCTCTGGCGATAGATGGACAACATATCTCCTTTGCTGGTGTCCTAGAACTGTTACCCGAAACCCACAAAGTCCCCAACTTCGATAGACGTCATTAAAGAGACTGCCGATATGACATGGATGCGAGTTGCCTAGGATCGATAGACACGAAAGCAGATGAAGGAGGCTTACGTCCAGGAGTAGACGGGTACAGGATGATTTTGGCTGTTCACAGGTATCCCAACAGTATATCAAAAATTTCTAGAAGCTTAGACCTCAGGTTTAGACATGTAGATTCTACCAATGTGTTTATTTCTGCACTCTCTTCGCCAGAACACATTTCATGCTAATATGTATTTATAATCGCGACTCGACGATTTAGGCCGAATTTGGGAACAGCTCTCGCATTGATTTATGGTGCTCTGATGTTCGTATGTTCATGCAAATGAGCTTTACAAACAGTAATATTTATTACTCGGAAACAATAGCCCATCTTTGGATGTTTGCTTGTTCAAACATTCTTAGGATCATCCGTTTAATAATGTATTCGGCTCTTACTGCTCAACTTGCATGCCGTCCCCGGGGCAGGCCCCGCCAACTGCGGCCCGGGTCCTGTTTCACTGGAGGAAATATTACATCTACATTCTAAATTAAAGGAGCAGGCTAACGGACTTTCTTAGAAAACTTCAAGCCAAAACTGACATCATGCCATAGAAAATTTTATAAATGGATTAGCTATGATGTAGTTTCTCTGGAATGGTAGGCAGAGAGAAATAACTGACATACAACTAAAAACATATCTCTAGTTTCCTCTTCATAACGTCCTGCAATAGATTCCTCGGCTACATGTATATCATTCAATCTTTATTTTATATTTATTATTTCTTGAACAATTGTTAAAAACTCCATATTAAATAATTAACACGAAAGAAAACTTCTAGAAACTTTACTATAATATATGGGGATGACATTTGATAATGCCTTAACAAGGTTTAATCCCGTAAAATATAATAAAAACTTATATAAATGAGACGTTTAAATTCGTATTAATTAGTATACGAGTTTTTATACAATATTCCTGATTCATTCAAACATTCCGTGTATCGAATATAGTAAATCCCATTCAAAAGGTTCTATTTAAAAAATACCGGGCATTGTCGACGTTGACTATCACCCAAGAGAGGCGTCTCAGTCCCTGGCAGCTCGAATCAGCACCTCAACGCTCGTTAAGCCAGCCCAGTCCTTTATGTTTTGCAGCCAGAAGATTTGCTTCCTGCCGACACCCTGTCGACCCTCTTTTTGCCCGGAATGATCAGGAGCAGCAACTCATATTCCCCCCCCCCCCCCCTAATCGTCTTCTTCTTCATTCTGTGTCTTGTCAGGTCTCTCTAACATTGACAATAACCTATCATAGTGTTGACCTGGGGAAAAATGTCCAGAGTGGTATCCCCTTACCTTCTCTGGAGGATTTTCTGTCGGGGTTACCTTCCTTTAGCTGGGTGTATCCAGTTTTATGGCGCTGGAAGCTCGCCATTCATCCTCTCTATCTGCTATGACACTAAGTAATATGTGCCACATTGCCCGGGGTTCGCGGGGTCTTTAAAAAGACCTCTCGTGGGCGCTAGAGAGTTGGACTTGATAGTAGTGTTGCTGTTGTAAATGCAACATGGCGCCTTAGGACATTTTGTAGAGGCATATTTTCCAGCAAAACATACCCCATCGTAGCCCTACTACCCTTTTGAACCACTTGATATGAAATCATTAATATTAATTACTATAATTGAATTAACTTTTAAAATAGATAAATAACAATGTATGCCTATACGTACATAAAAACATAAATTTGTTACATAGATACGTTAACACGAAGAAATGAATATATTTATTAAAGCTGTTACGGAATCCCCAATCGAACAAGCGAGTTTATTAATGTCTTCCATTACTTATGAACCTCGTATGTGTTATTTTCGCACGATGACCGCGTCATTAATGAACGCAACACTTGTGTGAATGATATTGGTGTATTGATCTCCTCTGCTAGGAGAGCAGGAGGCCCGAGATGGCGCGGCGGTGGCCGCCCATTCCGTGTTCCCGGGCCGGGCCGGAGCGTGCGTGCTCTACGAGTAACTAGACGGTCGTGTTACTTCGCCATGTTCAATTTCATATTGTACAATACGTTCTGATTGCTAACACAACTATATGCGGTACGAAAAAATGGAAATGATAAATGGCTCTTCGATAGAAAATATTAGAAGGAAATTAATATCAATACACAATGATATCTATCACTACAGCGTGATACCCTGGCGTCACACCTACGGTGTTTTACGTTCTCATACATACCTATACACATACTATTATACATATAATACACAGTTCGTGAGCTAAAATTATATATGAATTAAATTAGACTTTTCAATGTTATATCAGAAAATAGATTATACGCCATCTTTGGGATGTGGATTCACACTTTAATTATATTATCTGGTTTCAATCCTGGGATTGGTTTGCAGAAATTTCTTCTATTCTTCTCTTCCATTCTTCCCTGTCTTGTGCGGCTCTTTTGAAATCTGCATATGATGAGCAGCGCAAATCCACCAACGGTACTCTCGGTGTGGGTGTCCCCTAGAGTTTGTCCCCTCAGTCATACCCTCCAGGAAATTCCTAATAGTCTTCTATAGGACCACATCTCAAAAGCCTCCAGTCTCTCTAATATTATCTAGTAGATGGACCTAGTATTATATAGCCTCTAGTCTTGTATCTCTTTCGGATAGGCACCATGTCTCGCAGCCGTACATCAAGATACTCCACACATAGGTCTTGATGAGGAGTATTCTCAGTTTTAGGTCTATATTATTTGATTCTATTATTTTCGACCTTTAATATTTTTTTATAAATCATTGCATTTTCATAACGCTTTCTTGCAATTATCACGAACATGTTTTGGATCCCAGATATCATTCTTTAGGGAAGCAATTTAATTTAAATTTCTACCCATAGAAAAGACATCTGAAGCCTGAAACATGTTTAACATATAGCGTTTACATTTTACATTTAGAAAAAATATATCAAATGTTGCTAGCACACAGGGTTTACAAATGTTATGAAATCGTTTTCAGCATTAAGACCACGACTACCAGTAGTGGGTCAGGGGTGCTTGCAAGAGCCTCGGGGTATATTCTCTAATAGGATTCAAAATTATAAATTAAGTGAACTTACTCGTATTCTACTACAATTTTAGGACTGTTGGCTTGCCTCCTGATCTGGTGTGTTGTCAGATTGACGTATTTAATTTAAGCGCTTAATCAAGGAAGGAAAAGTTAGTCAGTTTGACAACATCAAAACTCAGAGCTTTGATCGGTTTGTTTCTGAAAGTAGCAGTTAATTATGATTGATTCATCGCCAATTGCCCTTTTCTGAGGATTCTTGCATGATGCTACGTGAGTATGTTAACAAAGAATATTTATGTCCGTTTTGTGGATAGACACATTAACATGGGTATTTTAGTAACAGTTTTTTATGATGGTGTTAAATCGGCTGTTGGGAGTAATTAATTGGACTTCTCAATCGAGGTAAATGTTTCGCCAATAATTTATGGAAGGCGTGACTCTCGCGGACCGGACGGCTCTTGTTTTATAGTGCGCGAGGCGGGAGGTGGACGCGGGGATAAATCACCACTAACGCGAGTGTTATAACATCATCGGCTCTATCTCTATTTCATGACATTTTCTAGAGTAGTGCTTCATTACATTACAATATTCCGAGGGACATGCGTATCCGGGATAGGTGGAATTCAGAAGATGAATAGTTGTTCTTTTTATATAAAATGAAATATTTTTTAAAATTAACTATCAACTCTCTTCTGACCCGAGTTCAACAACAACAACAACAACAAACCATCACGTTATTTCCCCGCACGGGTAAGCAGAGAGAATGGACCGCCACACTACTCTATCCTGACATACCTCTCTATCTTCCTCCACATTCATACAGCGAGTCATACACGCACGTCGATTCTTCTGGTTTCTAACATGACCAACCTTTAAAAATTGATTAATTTGGTCATGCCATGTTTTCCTCGGTCTGCCTCGACTCCATTTACATCGTTAACGTATACTTTTTTAACCATTCATTCTTCACCCATGCGCTCCATATGTCCGAACCAACGCAGCGACCCTTTCATAATTTTGTTCATAATACCTTCTTTCGCTCTACATTCCTTTCTTATATCAGCATTTGGAATTCTGTCGTACATCGTTCTATCACACATACGTCTCAGGGACCTCACCTCTACCGCATTTATTCTGCTCTCATCTTTCTTCTGACAGTTCCATGTTTCGCTTCCATACATAAGAGTTGGGACCAGAACTGAATTGTAAACGGCCATTTTCTGAACCAATTTCAATTTCATGAACCAGAATTCAACATTTTTATTATTAATATATCATACTACCCATTAGAGGTTTGTTGCATCGATCATTTATATTTTGTAATCTAATTAAAACATATTTGTCTTATTTTTTTATCAACATGCCGCCATTAATAAAATAATGAAGTGATGTAGTGTACATGGAGTAGACAGAGGAGACGATTCTGGAGGGATCACGTCGAAAAGATGATCGTGATGCACGAGTCTCCATATATCTGCCGGTCACCAGGACGATAACCGAAGAGATGGAATGAAAGCTGGATCATCACATGACCAATTTCAATATCCTGTCTAAATATATCGCAAGTTCTATAGGACGAAGAAGAAAAAGAAGAAGTATAAAACTGAATGTAAGAAAACATTAAGAACGGAATTGTTATTACGAATGAAAACGTCTTTTTTTTAAAGATTTTTCATCAACACACCGCTATAAATACAAAACTAAGTTAAAACAGAGAGTAAATTGAAATAAATTGTGCGTCTACATTTTTATTTGAGAAAATTAATAAGCTGACTATTTGGCAATATTTAAAAAAAAATACTTTCATAGTTTTGGATTAAAAAAAAGTTAAATAATATATAATACGAGTACTTCTTGAAATTACCTTCATATCTTAAAGAATGTAATTTATAACATAGTAAATAACAAACAAACAAACTAATCATCACGCCGTCTCCCCGAATTGGTATGCAGAAATAATGGACCACAACACTGTTTTTTCCTGACATACTTCTCTCGCTTACTCAACATTTATACATCGTATCATGCACGCACGTTGATTTCTCCGACTCCTCAAATGGCCGACATTCAATATTTGACGTAATTGATCATGCCACGTTTTCCATTAGTCTTCATTTGTTTCTAATTGCGTTCACATGGTTAGTTTTTCCGTTTTTTTTTTATTATCTAAAACCATTAATGATTCTTTCGTTATTTTGTTCATAACACTTTCATTCGTACTGTATTCACATCCTATATTTTCATACGAGACTCTATCATCCACAGATGTTATACACATTCGTCTAAGAGATATCGTTTATACAGCCTACTTTTATCCTTCTTTTGCAAGTTCTATGCTTAACTTTCATACGTAAGGGTCGGTACAAGAACACCACTGTGCACTGCCATCTTAGCTTTTATGGATAGTACGATAACAATATTATCGAGTATGTTTGTACAGATTGTTAGTTAATTCGTTTCACTATTCCGCCTGCATAGATATTTATTTGAGTATAAAATCAGTAAAATCTCAGCAGTAAAGCACTTAGTGCTGCTTTCATCGGGAGGCTACTTATTCTGCACGAAATCTTAATCCGTCAGCACCACTTCTAATAGTGAGTGCATTCATTAAGGTCCGGGCTGGCATTATCTCCTCATCTCGTCTGTACCGAATACTAACCATCTCATATCGTACACTTCACATTCACATTAAGTTGAGAAACAAGAATATTTCACCGCAATCAGTCCCCCGTTCCCGCCATCTCCATCTCCCGCCATGAATGCCCGCCGCAGTAATGGATAGCGATATTTCAGAGTCGAGTAGGTGTAGCAGCTATGGCCACTCGCTTAAACAACATTAATGATTTATTTACATTAAAGCTACAGGTGTTTTTTTTATACAAAACTAGTTAAAAAAAATACTTGTATTATTTGTCATTGCAGATTATTAATGAGGGCAAATTAATTTTAATGCGAACGCGTCAATTTGATTTTTACTTTTTTATATAACGTTGTTCTCGTTTACATAAAGTCAAGATTAATTTTTAAATGTTAGGCTGTTTTTTAAAAAAAAACTTCTATTTATTCAGATTGTTTCACATGTTCAGATACGTAACGTACTATACAACATAATTTATGATTAATATATTAACCATACCATATTATAGTTTTAAAAAAACATTGTATGCAAAGGTTTTTGTCTTGTCCGTTGGTTCATTTCAATTAAGGAATCTAATTGAAAAAAAATCTACGTATTATGTATTAAATTTAAAAATAAATCTATATACTAGTACATTTACATTGTCTTCTCAAGTTTAAAAGCAAAATATTTTAGAGTACATTTGTAAAAAAAACATAAGCCATGTAATTAACCACCCTACCTTCAGGTTATTTTCCGAGAAACGTGCAAAAAAAACTGTTTTTTTATTAATGAAATTTAATAATATATTAATTTTATTTTTTTAAATTACGAAATGTCAAATACTCGGCCGCACACTTCGCCTGCCCCTTGTAAAACTATCATATTTATGAAGACTTGTACTCTAGTGTTGTTGGCACACGCGCGTATCCCAAACAGTTTGTACATTTTAGGTACATTAGTTTTTCACAAGCGCGTACGTGATACGGGATAGCGTAGAATGGTACAGTCAAAGTGAACGTATCACGTACGTTCAAATACGTAGAGTGGTTAATGTGTGGACGATGTAGTTCTACTGAACATATGATACTCGTATATGCTGATGAAGGAGGTACCAAAATAATTCGATCAATTTTTCAAATATTTGTAGTAAATTAATAGTTTTATAGTGTTCTTGATACGAACTTGCAAATATCTCAGTAAAGCAATTTTAATACTTATATTTAAGTGAAAACAGAATTATCGTGGCACTTATTTTAAATTATTAATTGAAACATACCATGTTTAATCATAATATAAATAGGAAAATACCTGCATAGTTGTTATCAAAGAAAGAATACGGTAATTGTCGCTAAAGAAAGAATACGAAAATTGTCGCCAAAGAAAGAATATGAGTGATGAACAATATTTGCCGCCAGAGATTGAATACGAGGATTGTCATCAAATAAAAAACACGATAATTGTCATCAAATAAAGAACACGAGAATCACGTGACAATGAAACTTCCATCGCCGAGAATCGAACCCGGGGTCTTCGGGTCTAACAGTCATAGCTTTAGTCATTCTGCCACGAAGGTCGCCATACAAATGACTAATTAAATAAAAACAGCTGTCGCGAAAAATAAAAAAACAATTGTGATACATAAAACAACGTTTTTTAATTTAACAGCGTATAATTAAATTTCATTTATCTAGAGCGGTTCGTAAAGTATCTATGTAGGCAATATTTCATATGATAAAACGTTTCTATATAATATACCTCTGCCTGTTCTTGCAGCTGTTCTTCTAGTACATATAATTATTATGTTTGTTAAAATATATATATCTGATACCCTGTTTTGTATATTTAAAATATCATGAAAATGTGGAATTTGAATACACACTTTTTTTAAATACACCGCGAATTGAATTATTACGATTAATTTCACGTCAAACACTGTGATTTGCATCGCATGCATTAGAAAGTCATTACGCATTTAGAAAATAAATCAGTGGGTATATAATACGACTGCGCATATAAAGCAAAAGAGTTCATGGAATGAGTGCTGCCACCCTTCGGGCATCACATTTGCATCTCCCCGGCGGCGCAGGGCGGGCGAAGGGTGGAGGGAGGAGGGCAGGAGCAGTAATGGTCTGCAGCTCCGGTGATGCAGGCTAAGTGAGCATTTAATACAATGTAAACCAGTCACGCCCTCGGCCAGGGGTCAGGATCATTACCTTGTCTCAGGTGATGCTTACCACTTATTCTGTGTTAATACTAAATGTCTTTGATTCCTTTTGTTGCTACAAGAAATTGCTAACTAACAGACAAAGAAAATGTACCAATAACCTAAATTTCTGGTCACATTAGACTCTTTTTCGTAATTGGGCTTTATTATTTGCGGCGAAAAACAATCAGAGATTGAACTTTTAGATACTAAAGAAAACGTACTCCCTAAATACAGAGTTTGACTTGTTTCTGAATTTAATGTTTCTTCTGTAATTAAAAAAAACTTCTGGTAACATATGCACGACGTACAACTCCGCGAGTTAAATGTTTAAAGACATTTGATAATGCCTCAGCAAGGCGAAACACGTCATTCCCATAAAATATAAAATAAACTTCTAGGAAACTGACGATTTCATTCGTATTAATGGTCTATTATGAAATTTACATGATTTTTAAAGAAACAATAATTAGTGTTCTTCCACTAGTGTTTATGTTCGATCGGTTTCGGCAGCTTGCTGCCACTCACACCAGAAGATGGCAGCAAGCCGCCGAAACCGGTCAAACATAAACACAAGTGGAAGCACACTAAATACATAATAATAAAGAATTTTGTATCAATTTTTTTTTTGCTTTTCATTAAATAAAAAGCTTGTAAACTGTTATATTATAAAACTCTATTGTGATACATGAAAACAGAGTTTTATAATTTAACAGCTTATAATGTTGAAGTATCATAGTGTTTCGGTCAACACAATGAACTAAAAAAAAGCTTGTTTTAAAAATTATTTCCAACACGCGTAATTTGTTTTAGGAACACTTTATTTGTTTCTTAGAACCTATCAGTTTCAAGTTACACAAGTATTTTAAATTATTTTCAATAATATCACACTAGAAATTACAAGTTTAGAACATTGTTTTTATTAACTGTTTCCAATTTATTGTTATCTTTATTTCGACAGCGACCGGTTTCGCCAGGCTAGCTGGTATCGACAGACTGGTTTGTTGATGCCAGCTTGGCTGAAAGCCAACTTTATCAGGATATTTCTGTAGGATTATTAGATTAAATGCTTCATAAAAAATATACTTTGGTAGAGTTTTCCAAAAACTAAGCGTTTAGTACAATTGCTTAAAACTAACACCGTTGAAAAAGACCTATACCCTGGTTGGTATTACCCCGTCCTATAGTTAAGAGGAAAATCGCCTGTAATGTGGGGGAAGGAGGAAACAACAGCACGACTCCTGGCTTCCACTACATAACCACGAATGTCCAACCCCAAGACAATATCAAGAAAACGTTTTTTATATCCACTGCACTCTAGCTATTCCCTGAAGTCGAGAGACTCCAACTCCTCGACGTCCCTCTACTTTACCCATTAATATCAGCCGAAAGAGGTGCTATTTTTCTCCCCTTAGCACATGACCCAAAAAGTTATAAAAATGTATTATTCAGATGGTAACAACATTTCGCGTTAATGGAAAATATTTAAACCATCTACGTTTTGCCGACGACATCGTTCTCGTGAGCAACACTCGGAGGGACTAGCTGAAATGCTTACATAACTAAACGATGTATCCAAATCTGTAGGTTTGAATATGAACCTGACAAAGACCAAGGTGATGGGTACGGGAAGGCTTGAAATCAACTTGGATGGCAACAGAATTGAGAATGTCCAAGAATATACATACCTGGGACACAATATTCGATTGAGCCGAGATAACTAAACCGCAGAGCTAAATTGGACTAAACTGGGCAGCTTACGGAAACATGGGTTACATCCTTAAAAACTGTAAAATACCGATCAACCTAAAACGAAAAGTCTATGAAGCCTGCGTTCTGCCAGTTGGTACTTATAGTCTTGAAACTGTAACATTGTCCAAACAAAGTGCCGAGAAACTACGAGTGTCCCAAAGAGCCATGGAAAGAGCCTAGGAATGAGCCTCAGAGACAGAGTCAGAAACGATATGGTGAGAGAAAAAATAAAGGTCACTGACATCATCCACCGAGTGGCGACTCTAAAATGGAAATAGGCAGGTCACGTAGCCAGAAGCTCAGATTAAAAGTGGACAAGAAGACTTCTGACTTGTGAGACCGTGGACGGCAAAAGAGTAATGCGGGGCGACCGCAACTACGGTGGAAGAATGATCTGAACAGACAAGACGGAATAACCTGGATGCAATTTGCACAAGACAGAGTGACATGGAAACGAATGGAGGAGGCCTTTGTCCAGGAGTGGACGGGAAAAGGCTGAGGAAGAAGGAAAAGAAGAACAATAACAACTTATTAGTAGGTATATTAATATGGTTTGAAAACATAACTAAAAATATAGAATACCTCTGTTACCCTATCTATCCACAATTTATATTGACACCTTTGATAAACAAGTCAGAGCATGTTAACGAAATCAATTTGCCAGTTTACTAGCACTACACCCACTCATACAAATATCATATACAATATTCGTATACAATTCGTAAAAAAAATACAAATACATGAAACATACAAAAAGAAGAAAAATACTTTATTAATTAACATACAAATGACTATTAATCAATTTATGAGTATTATGTTCAAACATAAATCAGTGTTACAAGGATATCTACATTAGTATAAGAAGTATTCAGCAACATTCTGTATAAAGAATTTCATTAAATCTTTTGTTGAATTATAGACGACATGAGCTTTAATTCGCGGCTGAACCCAATACAAGAATTAATTAACATCCATTTAACTAATTGACCTAAATAAATTATTTGTCATTAGCACGTCATTAAAGAAAATAACGGAATTGCAAAAACATTTCATTTAATCTTGCCACTTTAAGTGAGGACGTAATATGAACTTTTTTGTTTAATATGCTACATAAAAAGATATATAGTCTTTGTTTGAATGTAGAATAATATGAGGACTTACACAATAATAAAAGTAGATTTAAATACGCTAGAGCGTTTCGTTTACTGCTTAGAATGGAGGATTCTAATAAGTTTGCTTACATATGAGAGTTTTATTAAAATGTTCGTCTTTGTGATGTCCTTTTTTTCTATTATATATCTATCAATCCTTAGTTGAAAATTGATTTGATTTTAAACATTAAAGTTGTATTTTACTCCGCCCGAAGTTGCAAAGATTAATTTTAACCAACATATGTTTTAATGAAAAAATATAATGTATATATTTTTCGTAATTTAATAAATATCTTATAACATGTCGCATGCTTAATAGAACACTGGCTTAACTCAAAAAAGCAATATCTAAGTTTTAACAAAAACAGTCGAAAAACACTTACGAATTGCCTATAGTGTTAACATTGTGAACGATTACCGTAGGTACGAATGGATAGCGTTAACATTGTGAAAAATAGATGGATAGCGTTAACACAAGCCTCTGTCTAATGTTAACTGAATTATGACCTAAACCATAATCGGTCAGTTTACTATTAAGCGTGCGATGTAGTCAGGGCGGGTCACGTAGCCAGAAGCTCAGATGAAAAGTGGACAAGAAGACTGCTGACTTGGCGACCGTAACTACGGCGGAAGAATGACCTGAACAGACACGTCGGAATAACCTGGATGCAGTCTGCACAGGACAGAGTGACATGGAAGCGAATGGAGGAGGCCTTTGTCCAGGAGTGGACGGGAATAGGCTGTGGAAGAAGAAGAAGAATTCCACTTGGTTTTATAACTTCGACCGATTTCGGCAGCTCGCTGCCATCTTCTGGGTCAAACATAAAATAAATATATATCCAATATTGTATTATAAAGGAAAAATCTTCATTTTTTTTTATTTACAATGAACTCCTAGTAAGAAATTTCAATTAACAACAATATTTATATTTTTCATATTACCACCCATCATATAAATAAGGTAAAAACTAGTAAGTTAATGTAAAGGTATAATCGGCCAGTTTTGGTAGTCTTTTTATCTACAACAGGGAAAATACATAAAAAATTGTTGGTTTCATTTTGACATTTGCCTCGAAAAACACGGTGATATATGTCAAATATGCGATAAGTATGATGGAAATTACAAAATGTATGATCGCGATCAAAGATACATGATAACTGATTCATATGATTAGGGCCTAAATAACATTATATGATACAAAATGTCAATTCGTTTGATATTGACCTATTACATGTTGTACACATTTGTCAAAAATATTGTTTATTTAATTTTTTTGCCACCCTAAAGAAAGCGGGTTCCGACCCATACGAGAATATTTTTTATCAGTACTTGACGAATTCGAAAGGAGTATTTTTGCTGTTTCCGTGAATAAAACAATATGGGACATCTTATTCACGTAATAATAGATTAAACCTTCCTTTAAAAAAACCGTTGTAACATCCTAGAAATGTTTGTTTCCGTATAACAAATAGGAGCGTTTATTGTAAAAAGGGACAGTGTTTATTCTGGCATTAAGTGCTTGATTCCTGCGCGAGCTGGCCTCTCGCGCTTGAGTGGATGCATTTAGTAAAAAATAATTTGGACAAATTTCACGCATCGGCGATCTTAATGGGAATGTTAGTTCAACAGCCAAGGAATAATGTCCCCGGACCGAGCCTACCGGGATAGGGGTCGAAGTATTCCTTTATTACAATAGAAGATTTCACCCCACTGCCTGCAAGATATCATTTCATTTCTCTTCTGAAAACTTCAATAGTTTTTAGCTTACAATAACATATTTACTGTATTTTTTTTAAATAAATAATAGATGAAAACATAAAATTAGTCATGATAAAAAAAAAATTCAAATATTTTACACATGTTAAATTATTAATACTAATGAAAACATTTGTTTTCTATAAGTTTCATTATAATTTATGGGAATGGCAATTTTGCCTTACCAAAGCATTATTAAATGTGATAATACCTTCGCAAGGTGACACGTGGCAAATGATCAAGTAAGAAAGGAATGTGAGGCGGATGAATGCGCCCTAAATAAAATTAAGAAAGGGTCACTAAGATAGTTTGGACATATGTAGCAAATAGATGAGGGAAGAATGGTTAAAATGATACATGCAAGTACCTAGTGTGAATAGAAAAATATGTCGAGGAAGACATGACATGACCAAGTTAATCAATTACTGAAAGTCGGTCACGTTCGAAATAAGAACAATCGATGTGCGAATGTAGAAGATGTTTTAGAGTTATGTCAGGATAGAACAGTCCGTCCATCCTCTCGTAGTAGTTAATTAGTTAGATAGTTAAAGTGAAACACGTCATTCCCATAAAATATAATAAAACTTACAGTAAACAGGCGCATTCATTCGTAATAGTTACAATAACATATTTATGACATTCTTAGTCTCCTCTAGTTCCTAAGTCTAGAATAAACTAGCATGTAGAATCCAAGAAGTATTTTCTAATAACTATTATCTAGAGCGGGTCTTATCGTTGGTCCAAAAAAATTTACAGATGTAAATCGTTTTCCAAAGTATTATACTTTATATCTGTCAAAGGATTTTTTAAGAACACTCCTGTTATAATGGAAATATTTTTTTTTAAATAATTTTAAAATGTATATTTAGATAAAATCCACTGATTTTTGTGTCTTCGACCAGTTTCGGCAGTTCGTTGCCATCTTCTGGTGGTCTCTACTCACCAGAATATGGCAGCAAGCTGCCAAAACCAGTCGAAGACATAAATATCAGTGTATTTTAACTAAATATACATGTTTAAAAGATTTAAAAAATATATATATATCCATTATTTCCAATGAAATTTCCAAAAATTACAATAACTATTATAATAATAGTTTTAATTTAGGTTTATTTGAAGATATTTTCGTGATAATTATTATTTGATATTTAGTAATTTAACTACTGGTGGAGGTATTGTACATTGTTTTTAATCAATGTGTCTCAATGATTAAGAAGATCTCCTGCTATATTGAATGTGACTTTACCCGCAACATCTCAAGATATCCGAGGCTATTTATAATTGATGCGATATCTCCGGATATTTTAGTTTTCATTTATTAGGCATATCTATAATGCCAGAGCGACATCGTAACTCTAAAGGTGAACCAGTGGATTTCTTGTTTTAACTGTATATATTTTAATATTACTTATTTAGGCAAACTTCAAATTTCTTAAATGCCAATTAGACAAACTTAAGAACATAGATCAACCTTTTATATTAGTGTCTAAAGATGATATTACAATCTTCATTTATTAAGTTTTGTAGAAAAGTTTTTGATCATTCAATTTACATTAATTTATTTAGTAAAACTTCAATGAAATAAACATAATTATCCGATGACAGTATACCTTCTTCTTACTTGTTGAAGACCTATGTGGTCTGTTCTCCAGAGTGTTGCTCCTCCTGTGAGGTAGACTCCCAGCTGTCCTTCCATATTTTAGGAGGTCTTCCACGAGGACGAGTCCCATGAGGCTTTTTATGTAATGCAATATAGGGGAGTCTGTTGGTGTCCACTCTTTGAACATGATCGAACCAGTCCTTTATTCGCTGTCTGCTCCATCTTATAATATCCTCAACCTCACATATCTCTCTTATTCTGGTGTTCGCGATCTCCCAGTGTCTGTATATGACAATATATCACATGTACATTTTATTATATACAAACTTTTGAGGGATAAAGGTGAATTGAAATGTATCTTCCCTCTCGCTTCGGTCGTTACGTCTCATACTTCCAGTGCCACCGTATTCCCAAACATAAAATCCTGTATTAGCTTACAACATTTTACTTCCACCAATCTTGGTCAATTATTAATGCCTTGTCGAAATGGTTAAAATAAACAAAGCAAAAGACAGGTATTACAAAAGTACGTTGCTGCACTCTTGTCGATTTCTCTGGCGAAAGTTATAATATTAATATTTTTAGTTTTTTGCTTAACTTTTCTAAGAAGTTTTTTTTCTTTGATCAAAAAATCCGCATGAAATCATGGCTGAATAATTTAGTTTTAATAAAATATAATGTTTAATGCATACGCTCGGTCTTCCCATGTTAAACGCGTTAATTATTTTTTAAATAAATAAAAATATATAATTGAATGTAAATAATTAAACTAAATACGTTTCTATTATTATATATTAAAATCCTTGTTTATAATTTCTACTAAAAATGTAAGAAGAAAATTATGCAATGGGATTTGTTAATAAAAAATGTCTTCTCTTATGGTTTATACATGTTCCTTTTAATACAGCCATTCAGTCGATTAGAACATATAATTAGTTTAGCTACATTAAATATAATATTAGAAGTCCTTGCGAAAGATCCGAGTGGCCTCCACTCTGTATTACTTATAACGTTACGGGTAATCTGAATTATAAAGACCCGGTTTAGAATGCATGTCCTATGAGGGCTCACTGAAGTGTGATTTCTTTGTGATCTTATCGAGGAGTTTAAATTGTTTCTGGGGTTTGATTTGACAATTGTATAAGCCCTTGAAGGGTGTCAGCGCCCGCGGCCCCAAACTTGGCATATTTACCTTCCCTGCGCTATTAGTCACGGCTCCTAATAAATATATTGTGCCAGCGGTGTTGCGAGTAATAGAAATGCTATTTTTCTTAGATTGCGTATTACGCCGTTTGTGTTTGTGGGAATGTTTGCATTGTACGACTCCGTTATATTTATGCTTCTGATAACAACAGAAATTTTAAAAGCACCATACTGAATGGTTAAATGTCTAGCGGTTTTCTCACAGCAGTGAATTAACTCTCCGGAAACACGTTCAAATAACAAATAAGACATTTTTTATACTGGATATATAAATTAAAAATTAAATTTACATTTTTATCTTTACTCCTACAAAAAGTCATTTAAGGAAATATCACGCGCCTGGTTCAAATATAATATAACTTTATAAACTATAATTAAGAATTAAAAAGTTTGTTTTCTAGAATTTTTATTTAATTTAATTGGAATGACATGTTTCGCCTAGCTAAGGCTCAAATGTTTGTTACTGCCAAACAGATTACTCCCATAAAATAAAATAAAAATTCTAGAAAACAGACGTTTTTATTCATATTAATTATTGAATATGGAGTTTTACCTCACCGACCGTTCAAAAATGAGAATGGATAAAATATATGTTATATTTGGTAAATGTTGCATTAAAGTTCTCGTTTGTTTAGATTAAAGTAAAGATAATTTTTATTTTATTTAAACTGTTTCACTCTGTAGCGAGCTTCCTCGGGGCTATACACAAACTAAGCTCAAATTTAAAAGAGATAATTTTATTATTGCTTTTAAATGATATGTAAAAGATTTTTTTTGAATAAAACGCTATGGTTTATTTTTTGGTTCTTAAACAATTATGAAAAAAACATTCAACTCGCCGAATTTGTTCACAAGATGTATTCATAAAATACATTACGACATGTATGCATACGTTAAATGTTAGTAACGATGAGTGAATAAAGATCATAAGTAGTGTGGAAGCTATTTCCAACGATTGTACGCTACCGACTCCTGTCTTAACGAGTTTGAATGTACAATAGAAAGAACTTTTTAAGACGAGCATATTATTAATGACCTCGTAAATTAGTAAATTTCGTGTAAGAAGTGGGCACTTTAAATACATAATTACTGCATGCGCTTCCTTCTAAACACGTCGTGTTTTTCTCGGATAATTTGCATAATTGTATTGCTAGCAATCTTAATAAACTGTTAAAGATAATAACTAAGCTCTCTGTCCCAATAAGTGTAAATCATAAGACAATTACGCGGTGCGTATCGTGAAGCTTCGAATAGGAAGACACGAGTAGCTGCACATATCAATAAATTATACAAATTGTACATTTTTATTGTGTGGTAATTTGATGAATTATTCCACAAACGTTAGAGTCTCTAAGTAAGTGTTCACATATATCAAAAACATTTTGTTTCGTAAAAAAAAGGTTTGCTACAATATGGAAAGTTTTATGGATAACGAATAGTTAATACTGATTGTAAATCAATGATGACTAGTAACTGATTGTGGAAATTACACGATTTTTTTAAATAATTAAATTAAAATAGTCCTTAATTTATTTTGAAACACTATCCATATATTCAAGCATTATTTTTTCTTCTTATATTTAATTAAGTTGATGATAAACAATCAAGACATTTATAAATGAAAATGACGCAACTTTGAAAAGAGACAGGAAATTTGCTTTGTGTGATAATTTGTCCATTAATTAACAATTTCTACATATTTTATGTTTTTTGAACGATGATGCATAACTTTAAATGTATTTTTTTTATTATATGATATGATATTATATGATATTATATGATGTTTTGCATGGCTAAAGGAAGAGGTCAAAAAAATGATAATGCCCTTAAAATGTATTCTTAAATATATCACTCCCATATAATATAATTAATCATATAGAAAATAAATGTTTTCTTAAAATTTAATTTCTATCATGCGTATTACAACGAGAAAGAGTTTGATCTTTCTTTGTCATCCAAAATCTATAATCAATACAAAATTCGACGACATTTTATAATTATGAGTAACGCTACTATTCGCAGTTGGTTCATTCATAAAGCAACGGTTTACATGGGTCGCTGATCAGGTAAACCGGAGTTATGGGCACAACTGCCACTCCGTGTCATCTCGCTTTTGTATTTCTAGTTAGAAGATTTTTTAGCATTTTGCTTTAATGAACCGGTGCTGTCAAGAATTTAACCGAATAAAAAGAGAGCATGCGAGACACGTTAATATAATCATTATACGGAAGGCAGAAACAGCTATAGTATAAAAGAATCCTGGGATATCCAATATGTATGAAATATTGTCTGATGATATGTCCAAGGTACTGGAAAGATCTTAAGTTTATGTAATATGTAACTAAAACAGCCATAATACAAATTTGGTTCAATAACCACTAGTGAATTTTTATCTAATATTATACTGTGGAATTCCATTGATAATTTGGAAGTGGAATTTCAAACACTGTATTATCCACTTTCCTCCTCCAACTCAGGTATATATTATGTAAATCAGATATATGTGTATGCCAGTTGGTACTTATGGTCTTAACTGTTACTTTGTTCAAACAAAGTGCCGAGAAACTACGAGTGACCCAAAGAGCCATGTTAGGAATAAGCCTAAGAGACAGAATCAGAAACGATACGGTGAGAGAAAAAACAAAGATCACTGACATCATCCACCGGGTGGCGACTCTAAAATGGCAATGGGCAGGTCACGTAGCCAGAAGCTCAGATGAAAAGTGGACAAGAAGACTGCTGACTTGGAGACCGTGGACGGCGAAGAGAAGTGCAGGGCGACCGCAACTACGGTGGAAGGATGATCTGAACAGACACGTCGGAATAACCTGGATGCAGTCTGCACAGGACAGAGTGTCATGGAAGCAAATAGAGAAGGCCTTTGTCCAGAAGTGGACGGGAATAGGCTGAGGAAGAAGAAGAGAGGAAGATGTGTATATATTGTATGATATTCGTATTTTGTAAAAAAAAATTAATAAATAAAGTGGGCAAAACAGTGCTTAAAATTCTATAATTAATATGAATGCAAACATCTGTTTTCTAGAAGTTTAATAAAAAAAATAATGAACATTTCTTTATAGTCTATAATTAACCCTGGAATTGAAAAACAACGATTTTTATGTTTCACTTTAATTAATTGAATATTTTTATAAAATAAATATATCAGCCACCTGTTTCGGAGGTGGCCTACATCCTCAGGTGTAAATAAAGTATTATATATACATAGATTAATTTCATTAAGGTTTACGGCGATCACTGCTAACTCCTGGTCAAAGATAGTCCAGAAGATAGCAGCGAACTACTGAAACCGGTCGAAGATATTTTGAATTTAACTAAACATGTGCTTAAAATATTTTTTAAAATTCATTTTTTTTATTTTCATTATTAATAATGAACTCCTTCCATGAAATTTCAAATAACAGCATATTCTAGTCTCTATTCTTCATCTCATTTTGGCTTACTAAGGCATTATCAAAAGTCTCATAAATTTTGATAAAACTTCCAGAAAACAGACGTTTTCATTTGTATTAAGTATTTAAAGTGGAGTTTTACATTATTGTTTAAATAACAATATAAATATGGTATATAAAAAGTTTATATTCGAGCGAAATGATTTTTTTGTGAAGGAATACTTGGGAATAGGGCAAAGATACAAGTATTTTGAGAATTCACTGTACACCACTAATTTTATACCAACATTTTGACGATCGTGTCCTTATCGTGCGTGGGTGTATCTGATCGGGAGTCTGGAGATCTTGGAACGGGTTCGTAGGTTACAGAAGAAAGCGCAGAGTGCGGTTACATCCTAGAAATTATTGTATTCTGGCAAGCGTGATGTTGTGCATACCGCAGTGTGGATCCAATAGTGAGTATCCAGTAAGCTGGAGCGTTCTTCTGACATAATGTGATCGCCAAACAAATTGGCAATTTAGTTCTAATGCCAGATGCCCACTTAGCAACAACATTCTGATTGCTGCCGCTGCGCCGCGCTGTTCTGGTGCTATTATTCTACAATATAATGCACAATGTTTATGAGGCGAAAGGTTTTTGCACTTGCAAATAAATTATTCGATACAAGTTTTATGATTTTTTCTTTCCTCGATCATAAAACTATATAATTTAAATGGAATTACCTTGACGCATATTACCATAACTCCCCCCACCGAACAATTATAATTTCATTCGTTTTGGTTTATTGCATGTTTAATTGTATTGTGAAGTTAAATATTTTTGTTGTTGTTGTAAATGAGTTGTATTAAATTAATTAATATTAAGTTACATTTCATAATACATAATATATGAAGATTTTTTTTTCGTTTCTCTTACTCTTCTTATGAAGAAAGTTTAATATATTAAGGAGAGGATTATCTGAAGGATTTCTCGTCACTAAATTCACTAAGCTTTCAGGTTTTTGATTGAAAGTTTATATTTCTTACATTCTCTTCGGTTTCTGATCTATTCTGGGGGAGTATCAAACTATTGTTGATGGCATGATACGTATGCTATGTTACAAGCGTAGTCCTGATAATAGTATATTCCACAAATACAGTTCAATGGCATGTTTTCGCAATGTGCATGCCTTCCATCTTTAATGCTCAAAGCCTAACAATACACTCAATTCACCGTTCATCAAGTTTCTAGTCTGAAGAGCACGCGCACGCCTGTATCCCTGCGAGTGCAGTAATTTAGAAACGGATTTAGTAAATGGCAATGCGCGGATTAGTGCACCTTCATGCAAATGGATTGGGTTCAAGCCCGGAAGGTTCTCGAATGTTAGGTTCGCGAGCGCCGTACGATTCCGGACCTAAATTAATGCCCCGAAGCACACCTTGGATGGAAATTCAAAACGATTTTGATATTTCATTCATGTGCGTGGTACGTACCCGCAACAATGCCGGCACTTGCGAGTGCTTTTGTATTGCAGTTTGATTTAGAAATGCTCGTGTACTCTGGTTAAATGATGCAAGCTCGGCTTAGAGCGAACAAAAGTTTTGGTTAAGATATCAGGTTCCCCCGTTACACACATAAAACACGTTTTTTTGGAGAAACGTGATATTTAGTTGTATTATGTTATCTTTCTGGTCAACAAATTCACCTTTTGAATTCAAAATTGAAGTGTAGATTCTATGAGAGTGGGAAACGTGATGTGTTATCTTCGGGGTACATCCTCGGCTACACACCTCACCCGAGCGTGGATCAAGTTTACCAGCGCAGACCATGTCAGGCAGACTAATACAATATAATTCACACTGAGATGACTTTAGATGACTACATGATTATCAATTAACTGACTAATTACTCACTGCGGAGATGTTTGTCTTAACCACTTTATCTGTATACTGTCTGCCAATCGCATTCACTCGAGTTTCCTCGCAGAACGCACATAACAATGATTTTCAAACCGTTTACTTCGTAACTAACCCGTCAATAAGATTGAAGATACAACTTACGTTTCAATGTTTTAGAAAACAGATGTTTTCTAAAATCTATTGATATTTTGACATAAGGACATTTGATAATTCCTTTGGAAGATGAAACATGTCGTTCCCATTTTCATTTATATTTATTTTTAATTTAGTTTTGTATCACAGTTTAAAATATTTCATATTTTATTTTAGCTTGTCTAAGAGCATAATAAAAATAAAATAATAAACACTCAAGTAATTCCAACATAAATGTGGTTGAAAATTTTTACACTGGCAGCAATGAATGATAACTTATCAGATGGTCGCATTTACAAGTTTTTAATTATTAACTTATTATTATACAAAGGTGTAACCTAGTTGGTATAGTAGCCGTTTTTCCGGTTCATAAGACCGATTTAGAGCACCTGTTATCTAATTTCGGCCACCTTCTAGCGACTGGCTTCTTCGGCGGTCTTTTCGGGGCTTTATTTAGAAATAAGCTGGACACGAAATCCATATTGAAAACACAATAAATCAGTTTTAAACAAAAGGCCAAATATGCAACATCTATTTATAAAAAATACACCGAAAACACATTTCAGTAACCAAAGACGAAAACATAAAAATCAAATGGTTTCAACGGTATTTCACTTCAACCATTAGCGGTTTTCATGTCAAAGTTGAAACAAAACAAAAAATCTCGCTGACAATATATGTCGCTGGATGCACACCGAGTTCATTTGTGAATGTTGAAAAAAGCAGTCGAAATAGCATCCATTCCCGGGTCCCTCGCATCCTGTCGCAACCTGCAGGGGTGCGGCTCGCTCTGTGTTACTTTCGGTTATTATTCTTCGCTCGCCCCCCAATCACTCGCCGTGTCCTACCGTCTGCCCCACGATCCACTACAATGGAATTAACATTGATTTGATTCTGAATGACTTCAAGACGGAAATTACGGGATCCTAGCATTATTCACTCCTTGTGTCATACAACAATATCCCGGTGACTGGGTGGCTGGTCTTGACCGGTTCCTGCTCGCGGTGGGGCTCCGCCTTATTTCGTGTAAGATGCCACAATATATTTTATATTATATAGAATATAGAAGTACTTATACCTACCTGCTTTATTCATAAAGCCATTTTAAACAATAACATTTCTATTAATTAAAATAGTTTTTTTCAATTTATAGTATATTTTTCTCGGCATGTTTCAAAGATTTATCACCTTCGTCATCGGGATAACGATAAAACGTTATTATGGATAACCAGTACTCATGCTTTAAGTTGATCAAACAAATATTTATATATATATTACTATTAAAAAATGCTTCTACATTGGTTATTACAAACTATAATAAAACTTATTTATAACAAAATATCATGACAAATTATGATAAAAATTTGGCATAATTCTTCACTCGTTCTAATTATATACAAAATCTATACGTAAATTATAAAAGTTTTTACAAAAGCATATAACATTTTTACGATACATATAGTTTTATCGCATAAAAATGTTTTTAATTAATAATATGTAACCCTGTTTAAAAATCATAAAATTTCATATCATAATGGTGCAAAGCGTCTTTAGTTGAAACGGCGCGGTTGTCATCTGCCCTTATCCAGCGGCTCGGAGCTGATCGTATTAAAAAACGAATTGACTTCATTCGTAGCCCTGTCATGAATCCGTGCGGCCACGTGACAGTGCTTTATTTATGGCGGAAATGTCACGAAGCCGTTCCGCTGAACCAAATCGGAATGCGTTTTATGTCAGATGCTTCAAGTGTGCTTTCAATTGGGTTTGAAAGGCAGTAATGTGCGTGATTTATGCTCTCTTTGAAATCTTTTCCTCGGAACCCGGTGACCCGAGGCCCGGGTCGTTGCGAAACGGCATCAGCTTAATCGAGCGAGGAAAGGCGAAACCGCACAACCGATTTTAATAAACTCGCGCTTTGATTGGCCCGGCTGGCTCGGCCGGGCCGCGGCGGCGTAACGTCCTGCTTAACCTATTATGGTACGTACTGTACTTTACATCATACTTCATATACTATCGCGACATGTCAACCTATTGAAATTCCTCAACCTCCATATAGCATAGCATGCATGCACGTCGATTTTTTGCATTCGTCACTTGTTCGAAATTAAGCAATTATTGAGTTAGTTTTACTGCGCTATCCTCAGTATCACCTAATTATTTTTCATTCATAGTGAATAAAGCGTGTTATAGAGGATGACTAAAAAACCAACAAATCAATCAATTTTAAAAATGACAGTCACCTGAGGCGACGGAAAATCGACATGCGTGCTTGACGCGTTGTTTGAACACTGAGAAGGCGCGGGGCATATTTCAGGATAGAACAATGCAATTGTCTATCCACACTGCATTCCACATTCGGGGAAATTGTGTGATAGTTGTTAGTTAGTTCTTCGTTAGTTCTAGGGAGCATGGAAGATGCCTCACCTTCACACCTTCGCATATCTTTCAATATTATATACAGGTATATCACAGTTCAACGTTATATCACCTAAAGATTTATTACTTTTTCTCTAACAGATTTCATATCTGTTGGATGAATTCGAAATAAATATTTACCGTGTTATTCTACTTTCTTTTTATCAATTTCATACTTTGCTTTATTAAGGATCATATAAATCTTTGTATTTAACCACGGTTGGGTTATTATATTGATGCCAACTAGTTTCGCTTGGACCCAAGCTTCATCAGGGCAGTATAACAACCCTATAAGTTGTTATACTGCCCTGATGAAGCTTGGGTCCAAGCGAAACTAGTTGGCATCAAAATAATAACCCAACCGTGGTTAAATACAAAGTCCTTCTTCTTCTTCTTCTTCACTTTTGGTAGACTCAGGAGTCTGTTATATTAGGCGGGTCTTCTGGAGACGCTGAACTCCAGCTTTCTCTCCACCGTTTCGGGGGTCTTCCTGGTCGGATACAAAGTTGTTTTATTTAAATATATTTTTTAAATGTCTAACCACAAAGTGAGTGCTTTATATGAGGAATTTATTAAGAATCGGTATAAAACACCAATGCGTGTATGTTTCGATGAAGAAATATTATTATTTCTATTATTTGCAAAACATTAATGAACGTATTGGATAGTACACAATAATATGCAAATATATGCAAGTAAACTCAGAAGGGGTCACCGTTTACTCGGCAGTAGTGTAAAATAGTAGGAATTGCGTTATAATGATATAATTTATACATAAGTTTAATCTGCTTTCGAAATCTATGATTGTAGTATCAACGGCGCGCCATGCGGAGAGTAAGTGCAACTATTGTGCACGGCCGCAGCTCTAGGGATAGGTACTGAATAATTACCTACCAATATTCCTATGGCGTGGCATTTGCATTTAGCTGTCACTTTGACAGCGCAGATAATGCCAGTAAACGCAACAGCTGATCAAAACAGATTAATCAAATGCATTTAAACAGAATGGAGTTTGCGAAGCTGAAAGCTCGTGGTGAAATATATTGCAGTGACTGGAGCGCAATAGAATTAACTTGTGAGGATTTGATGTCTACTGGCAAGGGTGGAGAAGGATTTTAGTTCGATGCAGACTGCAGATAGCTCTCCGCGCGGCATTACGTCTACGCAACTCGCGGTGTACGCAAGAACCGGTTTAATCATATTTCATTATCTAGTATAATATAATCTGGTTTAAGCTTATTTAAGTGTTAAAAATTATAAGTAGTTTCATGAAACTGTCTAGCGCAGAGTTTTCTCAACTTTTTTGGCCCGTAGACCACTTACTGTTTTTTTCCTCAACCCTCCTTGCTAACCAAATATTGTTAATATATAAATATTTTTGCTAAATTAAAGTAATGTCAAATGTTTGTTCGGCAGATGAAATTGTGCTTTCTTACTTTAAAATGTTATTTTTTTTGTGGTCATCAAATGATACATTTCATGATTCCTTAGACATGCGAAACATGTCATTCACATGAAATATAATAAAACTTCTAGAAAACAGACGTTTTCGTTCGTTATAATTATTTAATATGTGTAAAAAATATTCGAAACCTTTATTTTTATCAAAACTTTGTATTGTTTCAATTGTCAATTTAGTTTATATCACCGAGGGATTGTTGTGTTGTTTTTATTTTTAATAAATAATGCTTGTTTAGGGAATTTTTATGTTATTACGATGGAGTTAATTTGATAGATACAATTTATGTGCGTGTGTAACACCGAAGAAAATGTATACAATTCGATACATGTATTTGAAAAGAGCAGAAATGTGTTGTAAAAATACAGCGTTTTTAAGTTATTAATATGTGAATCCACAATACAAAAAGCCAGAAAAAGGAGGGAATTATAAAGAATAATCTTCTGCGTCTAAAATCAAAAACGCACATGTTTTCATATAGTATGAAGATTATTAAGGGCAAACATTTGGACACAATGTGTCATCGGCTGCGTGGAGTACAACCAATACGAGTAGTATACAAAGTGGGTCGCGCGTCCCATCTTCCCAGTGCGGGCTCCATACAATAATGGCACAAGATATCAACACAAACAAACATTTAATATTTTTATTTTGATTGGCGGCGCAAATAGCGACAGCGGATGTCAACATTTTCCTATGTTTCAGTCCCCATATTATAATAAAAAAACTCACTTAATTTATTTACGAAAATGCGAATTAGTTTAAGGCAGATAATATCTTACAAAGTCATAGAAAAAAAAGTTTTTGTGCAGTGAAGTACAACTCTACGCCCAGGTTTTGAGTATTATAAAGGTAAATCATACTTTTTCTATAAGTTTGATCAAAATTATATAATAAAGTCATAGAGAGGCGAAACATATCACTCCCGTTTAATATATATGATAATTGATAAAATAATAATACTTTATTATCTGTTTAATTTGGAACACTGTTACATCTATACCACATTTATTTTCTTACTTTTGAAATGATCGTGAAAACTGTTACGTCAACCTATGTTGGCATCATCAGGTGTTACAAACAACTGCAAATAATTCTAACACCAGCAGCGAAAGTGAAGCATGGATCTGGCAAAAGTTGAATGCATGCAGTAGAAAGGAAAGCTCTTAGACGTATATACGAGTAATGCGGTAAATATGTATATGAGTATTAAATGCAAATATAAGAAGTGCCTGCAGTGCAAATGCAAGAGTTACAAGTAAAATAATGAAAGGATCATTAAGATGATTTGGACACGTGAAAAGAATAAATGAAGAAAGATATTTAAAAAGTATTATTAACGATCTAAACGAAATAACAAAAAGAGGACGACCGAGGAGAACGTGGCGCGTCAAATCAATCAAATATTTCAAATCGGACACTTGAAGAGTCGGAAAAATCGACGTGCGTGCCTAATACGATATTATGGAATCGAGGGTATGGTGTCAGAAAATATCAGTGTGGCTGTACAATCTCGCTACCTACTCCTTTGGGGACATGGCGTAACGATTAATAATTTTATTTTAATTTTATTTATTTAAAAAAAAGTAACCAAAAGTTTTACAAGAAAATGCAACATTAAAATAATTTAAAAAAAAGTGTTTAGTTTATTCTTTCACCCTGACGAAGCTCGATGTTAACGAATAAAGTGGTTTAGAGAGAAATATTAGTATATTATTATTTTATGTAATAACTAGCTGACCCGGCAACGCTTCGCTATTGCTATATTAGAGTATATAAATACACCCAATATATATTAAAGAAATACAATTAAAGTTCAATATCAATTATTTTATTGGATAAAATGACATGTGTATAGGTGTAAGAATGTGTGTATCCTAATTCAGTTCATATCTTTAAAACATTTGTTTAATCCAAGCAAACTTGCTGTGAACTTGAATAATACTAATGTGAATTGAACAATTGAAGGCTGGGCATTACCAAGGTGGCAAGTTTACAAAAAGTCTGAAATGAGTTTTTGATGCCAATTGGTCTTAAACATAGCTGTGCAAAAGCGCGTTAAAAAAAATAATATAGTGTAGTTAAAACGTTACCCTAAAGATGCCACCCAAAAAAAAGTTAATATTTATCTTTTTCAGCTTTATTTTTAAACCATTTTTGTAACGTCCAGTCTTAATTTTTTCCTTAATATTTTAAGTGAAATTAAAAAAACAAAAATATACTATATCACATTTGCATAAAACATTCATACATATACCATTCAAGGTCATAATAATGCTCTTAGAAATACAATGTTTAGAGAAACAAAACTCTTGATTTTGATGTCCATTAGATGAAGCTAATAATGCACATTCACTTAACCAATGACGAAATTTGTAAATTTGTGTGATGTCTGGAAATATACATTGAATCAATTCTCCTTTGGAGTGTGATTCTACAGAAATCAGTTGATAATTTAAAGCATTCATTCCATACAATGAACTTTCATTGTTGCAGAATTTTACCCATTTCAGAAATATTTAAAATGTTGCATGTAGGTGTTTCAATGTTTTGTATCATCATCATCATGAGCCTATATCCGTTCACTCCTGGGCGTAGGCCTCCTCCATCTGATTCAATGTCTGTCGATCCTGGGCAACACGCATCCAATGTCGTCCCTCCATCGAAGTTGAGGACGTCCTGGGTTTCGGGTTACAGTTCATCTATCATCAGGGCTGCGAGCGGCATGCCATTTTAGCGCTGCCACTCTTCCGATGATGTCCGACACTCCTGTTCTGCCTCTAATAGTGGAATTAAACCAATTAATCCAACCTGTACATACCATTTCAAAATTAGTTCATAAATATAACAATCTGTCTTGCACATATCGAGGTGTGGGATCCATACATGCCAGTATCTTGCGTTGCGTGCCCCATCTCACGACATCTTCCACCTTGGAGATATCGTGGATAGCCGTGTTCCTCACCCTATCTCAAAGAGTCTTTCCTGGTATCATCCTTAGCGTCGGCATCTCTGCAAAAATCAAATAATTATATTAAAATGAGCAGTATATTTAAAAAAAAAGCACTGAGGCTCTTGATCGATCATTGTAAGATTGGCGTGGGAACATCAGACCATTTGGAAATGTTATATTACTGGATTTTTCCAACTGAGGCAGCTAATGCTGTATGTAAGGATATGTTTACCTATCACAGCAATTTTTTTTTTCAGAGAAAAACTAAAACAGCTGAAGTAAATCGTCTAATCCAAAAGATATAGGTTATCGCCCTGCCAGAACAATTTTACATTAAAATAACATTATTAAAATAGATTATACCAATTCATAGAATTGTTACTTAGAATTTAACGTTTTTCCATGTAGAGTCATAACATAACCTAAAATAATACGTAAGTAAAACGATACATAATTTCATTTCTATTCGATATAATTTAAAACTACAACTTTGAAATATGTAATGCGGAAATATAATCTGTATTCAATTAAACCAATTAATCCAACCTGTACATACCATTTCAAAATTAGTTCATAAATATAACAATCTGTCTTGCACATATCGAGGTGTGGGATCCATACATGCCAGTATCTTGCGTTGCGTGCCCCATCTCACGACATCTTCCACCTTGGAGATATCGTGGATAGCCGTGTTCCTCACCCTATCTCAAAGAGTCTTTCCTGGTATCATCCTTAGCGTCGGCATCTCTGCAAAAATCAAATAATTATATTAAAATGAGCAGTATATTAAAAAAAAAAGCACTGAGGCTCTTGATCGATCATTGTAAGATTGGCGTGGGAACATCAGACCATTTGGAAATGTTATATTACTGGATTTTTCCAACTGAGGCAGCTAATGCTGTATGTAAGGATATGTTTACCTATCACAGCATTTTTTTTTTCAGAGAAAAACTAAAACAGCTGAAGTAAATCGTCTAATCCAAAAGATATAGGTTATCGCCCTGCCAGAACAATTTTACATTAAAATAACATTATTAAAATAGATTATACCAATTCATAGAATTGTTACTTAGAATTTAACGTTTTTCCATGTAGAGTCATAACATAACCTAAAATAATACGTAAGTAAAACGATACATAATTTCATTTCTATTCGATATAATTTAGAACTAAAACTTTGAAATATGTAATGCGGAAATATAATCTGTATTCATTTCAACGGCAACATAGAATAAACTGAAGATATATATGAATTATAAATATAAATATTTTACTTACAAAACACTGCGCTGCGACGCAAATCTGACAGATAGGGATGTGCGATCCGCTCACGAGTCGACTCAAAGATTCGAATCTTTTTGGTGAGCGGGTGAGCGATGATCCATAAAAAAAAGAGCGGCAGCTCAATGATCCGCTAGATCAGGGGGGTCGGCAAACTTATTAGCCAAAGAGCCAAATGCGTACTTTACAACGATTTTAAAAAAAATTGAGAGCCAAATATGTTTATTGATTTAGATAACCTTTATTATAATTTTTGCACTTCATTCAATTACGGGTACACTGAATAAAACATTATTTCATACTTCTTCCTGTGATGAAGGCGACCAGCCTTCTCTCCATCTCTTTGGTGGTCATCCTGGTGGTCGACGGCCCTCTGGAGTCTCTTGCATCACGATATTAGGAATTCTTGCTGGATCCATTCTCTCGATGTCTCTGCCTACTCCATCTCACTATGTCTTCAATGTTGCAGGATTTGCGAATTTATTCGTTGGGTATCCTATCTCTAACGGTTCTCCCCACAATAGGTCGCAGTCTGGTTCTGACAGTGTCTGCTCTTGCTTTGATTCCGTATGTTATTATGGGCCTGATGCATGTTTGTTTGTTGTTATTCTTAATTTTAGGCACAATTCCAGGTTCTCATCAATAAGACGACTTCGTAGTTTACTCTTGTTAAAATTCCGGTGAATCGTATATTATTGCAAAAGAGTCGACTATTTTTAAGGGATCTGAGCTGAATGGTTCCGCTCAGTAAAGTGAGCCGATTCTTCTTGATAATTATCGAGTCGTTTGTCAAAAAAGTTGTTTGTCGTTGTGAATTTTTTTTTTAGTTCATCGACAAAAAATTTATCCTGGTGAATTTTTTTTTTTTTACCGGAATCAACTTTTTTGGTCGAGGAGCAAAAAAAAAAAGGTCACTTAAATAATTTCAAACTTTGAACGACTCAAAATGGTGAACCGTGGATCGTTAAAAAGAGTCGGTTTTTTTTTTTACCGGAATCAACTTTTTTGGTCGAGGAGCAAAAAAAAAGGTCACTTAAATAATTTCAAACTTTGAACGACTCAAAATGGTGAACCGTGGATCGTTAAAAAGAGTCGGCTCACTTTGCTGAGCGGAACCGTTCAGATCAGATCCCTGAGATGAGTCGTTTTGCCCATCCCTATACGTGCGTATATTTTTCAGTTCAAAAGAGCGACTAATTTCATATCTGACCACGCAAAGAGTCAAAAAAGCCACTAATTTGCATCTTATCACGCCAAGCGAATATAGACTCTAAAGATCGATACTCAGGTGATACGAACATGAAGGTCTATACTCGCTCGCACTACGAAAATTTATAAATTTACAAAGTTAATTAGAGCTCGATTAATAACAAAAATATGCCTATGCCCACCGCCGTCTATCTATTAATGAAGTGTATCAATTTGAAAACGATCTGCACAGGAATAACCCCGGAATCAGTCCACACACAGAGGGAAACTGCCTTTTATTTATATAGATGTCACATTACATTTTTTTTTAAATAATTTATTCAAAATAATGTTTCATTGCACTTCAAAATATCATTTTGTAGAATCGTATATTGTAACGAGTAGTTCCTATTTGAACATCCAACAATATTACGTGTTCCTTGAACCGGAATTAAACGATCAAAATACAGTACGCAACTCGAAAGACAGACAATAAAGAAACATTCACTCGCTTCCCAATACAAACATATATCTAGCTTATTTAATAAAAAAAGCTTCGGTAAACAGTTTCTCCTTGGAATAGTTTGAGATAAAGCGAATCCCTCCGTCCCTTTCATCGTATTTTCATTTTGTACTCCCTGATCACGGACCGATGGCTCCTTATCCTGCCTGGAGACTGAAGAGACTCGTATTTATTTTCATTCCTAGCGGGAAAAAATGCCTGGAAATGGGTCAAAACAAAATCATTTGATCCTTATGGAAAATTGAAAGCAATTAGTTGATAGTTTAAATTTTACATCTAGAAATATTTGGATGGATCTTCCGACTTACAGAGGTTCGGCTCTAATGGCTATTCCTCTTACGTCTGTAGGAAACATTGTTGGAATGTGATTTGGTAGTTGTACCTATCAAATATTTTGTCCCTCAAATTCTATCTTAAAAATTTCACGCCATGGAGTCTGAGCTTCATTAGGATTACCAGAAACTTTCCAATTGATAGTGAAAAAAAGTGTTCAAGTGGAAATTTTGAAAAGTTTTTAATATTCCATTAACAAATTATTTATTTGTAGATAATTAAAACTGTATTTTATTTTCATATCCTTACTTGTAATAATACACAATTGCATTTATAAATGTACCTCGATTAATTCACAAAAAACTTATTTCTGTAAGCTCGTATATTCAAGTCAGGACTAGAATAAAATAAACAGAAATATAGTATTGATATTGTTACTTAAAATTTCTTGGTATTTTATAAAATCAAGCGGAATTAATGAAGATATTAAAAAAAAAACTTTATTATATATATTTTAATTAATTCTACTTGATTTTAAATAATGAAATTACATAAAGTCACGTGGAATTAAACTAAATACATTGTAATGTATTTTTTTTTTTTTTTTTCATAAATACACATTTATTAATTAAAACAAATAAAAACGTTTGTTGTCTAGAAGTGTTATTATATTCAATGTGAATGACCTATGAATGTTTGGCCTGTCTAAGGTATTAATGTCTATGTCTAAAAATGTTATAATGCCTTAGACAGGCGAAATATGTCATTAGCATAAAATATAATAAAACTTCTAGAAAACAGACGTTTTCATTCGTATTAATTATTTAATATGGAGTTTCACATCATTGTTGAATAAACAATATAAACATTTATTATTGCGTAATATGTATAATAGATATACACTCATTATAAAAATACGTATTGTTCGCCTGCTACATCTTGCACTAGATATGGATGGGATCCTTCTAAAAACTTTTATTTGATAACTTTATCAAGAAATATACTTAAACTTACTTTTATTACATCAAAACATATCTTAATGTTGTTCAAATAATCTGATTCGTTGTACGTTGAAAACAGGGTTATTTCGTGTGGCACTCATAAATAGAAAAGGGTAAGTCTAATAAAATAATATTATTATCTCAGTCTTTACACTAGTAAAATAAACGGCTGATTTCAAAGAAATGTTCGCAATAACATACTGCGAATGTTCATCGTACTAATGATCAACATGCCAACATGCGTGAATATGTGTCATAGAATACTTGGGGTAACCACACGTGTGTAATGATTGGAATTATACTTTAAAGTATATGTAATAGTATTTAATAAATAGATAAATAAAAACGATTATTAAGCCTCTTCACAATGTTCATCAACCCATGTTGGTATAAACATATGTTACTATCTATACAGATATATACTCCACATTAGTCTGAGAGATCTCATTTCATCCATTTATTGCAAGTTCCATGCTTTATTTCCATACATAAGGGTCAGTACCAGATCACTATAATAGTGTGCACTGCCACCTATACTTTTGTGGATATACTTACTTATACTTAATTTGTACATTTTTAGATATTTGTATTGTATATGTGTAGAATTGTTTATTTTTAATATTATGCAAATACATAAACAATAAGCAATTGTCATTGCTATTAGACCGACACTAAACTGATTGAGACGAAAGGTTCACAGTTTATTAATATTTCTTCGATACAGAAAAAATAATTTTACGTGAACCGAGTTAAAATGAGCCTTTAAATACATGTACGATAATTTAATTTTTAGTGTGACAGGCACCAATTTTTTTTACCACCAAGGCATTACAGTATACATTGGGTTGAACTAATTTAGTTTGATGTCAGTGTTGAAATGTGTATGATTTGATTCACCGAGTGATGGGGCTCGAATCGATCTAAATAACGACTGTCAATCGTCTGTAGATTGCCATAATATTATTGAAGTGTATTTTGGGAAATATTAAAATATGAATGGACTTAATTGTTAAACGTCATGTTTTTGAAGAAAACTGTTGTAAGATGGGATAAATCAATTGATTGTACAATATTTATTTAATTCGTATATTCTGTATGCATATATGAACTCGAATACAGTCCGCTAGTAGAAAATAATAATCTAAACTAACAAACTAAGTAACCATCACGCCGTCTCCCCCAAGGGGTAGGCAGAAATGATGGAAAGCCACACTGTTCTGTCCTGACATACTTCTCTCGCTTTCTCTACATTCATACATCTTGTCATGCACGCACGTCGATTTCTCCGACGTCACCGACATTTAATATTTGATTGATTTGATCGTGCTACGTTTTCCTCGGCCTTCCTCTATTTCTAGCTCCGTTCACGCCGTTTACATATACCTTCTTTACCATTCTGTCCTCACTCATTCTTTTCATGTGTCAAAATTATCTTAATGACCCTTTCTTTATTTTGTTCATAACATTTTCATTCGCACCACATTCACTTCTTATACTTGCATTTGACACTCTATCATAAACAGATTTGCCACACATTCGTCTTAGAGATCTCATTTCTACTGCATTTATTCTACTTTCATTAAAATAATTATCAATGTTGTAAAAGTCACAACATTGTTTATTTTTTATCATTAATGATTCTGAAGGCTATGTGGAATATTACTATTTACATAGGTATCAACAATTTGTTATTTTTGCCAAAAAACAATATTTCTAATACAGACCAATAAGCGAGATAAAATATTTGTATTATTATATGATATTTGTGCGCAGAGGATAACAATACCATCATTGAAATAGATAACGATGAGTCAAAGATCTGACATTGAGGTGTCAACTGAAAATATATTTATGATTTAAGGAAAATTTCATCTTTTTGATTTGTTTATTGTTTTCTTCGAGGTGACATGAATATGAGCTATAAATAGCGCTGCATCACTTGTTTTTATTTCATACATAGTGGAATACGAGCTACGCAATGCTCTACTCGACATTGAAGACTTTTTTAATTCCTACAAAAATATATTTCGATGTGAAATATTTTATCTGATTCCCAATATTATCTAATTAGTAAGTTTGGTTATGATACGTGATCATCTAGAAGAGAATCAAACAGATAAATATAAGCCAATTGAATACACAACGTACCGATTGCTTATTTATTTTATGTATTAATTAGCGGCGAATCATCCAAGCAATTAACTTACTTGAAATATTTATAATAGTTAAATAGTTTACAGTATAGAAGTTATTGGGTCTTGAAAACGGTTTCGTTAAAACCTAAAATATCTGTAACTGAAGAGATGCTGTGTAGTTTTATCGATTAATATTTTTATGAAAGTATTTCGTTTGTGGTAGATAACTAACTAACTAACTTACTAACCATCACGCCGTCTCGAAGGGGGAGGCAGAATGAATGGACTGCCATACTTTTCTTTCCTGACATATTTTTCTCGATTCCTCAACATTCATACATCGTGTCATGCACGCGCGTCGATTTCTCTGACTCCTCACATGGCCGACATTCAATATTTGATTTATTTTATCGTGCCACGTTTTCCTCGGTCTTCCTCTATTTCTGGTTCCATTTACATCGTTAACATATTATTATCGCTAACGTAATTTTTTTAACCATTCTTTCTTCATTTATTCTTTCCATATGTCCAAACCATCTTAATGATCCTTTCATTATTTTGTTCATAACACCATCATTCGCACCGCATTCACATCTTATATTTTCATTCGACACTCTATCATACACAGAGTATCCATACATTCGTCTAAGAGATCTCATTTCTACTGCATTTATTCTACTTTCATCCTTATTTTGCTAGTTCCATGCTTCGCTTCCATACATAAGGGTCGGTAGAAGAACACCATTTGTGGTAGATGATAATTGAAAAAGATTTTTTCCGAAGATCTATGATGTTTGTATATTTTGAATAAGGAAGTTTTTTTTTAAATATAAGATCGATAAAAATGTGAATATGAGAAGTGATTGGCAAAAATGTATTTTTACAAGGAAGCAATTGAAGGTTGTCGAATGGTAAGCGCAGAGAACAGAGAGCCTATTTACTGTTTACCAAAGGCCCTTATACGATCGAATAGACCAATAGACGGTAGGTACGCGATTACCGAGCGTACACGGCGATGGTTTTTTCTCCGTTATATACTTTAACGCAAAATAAAGTCGACTTTTTATCGGCGTCTGTTTTTCTTGGCAGATACATTCAAAGGCATTTCGGCCCGCCCGAGTGTAAGATAATAGAAATCGGGAATCTCCATCAAAGAAAAACGCTTTTTATGAAATAGTAAAAGATCCCCTAACCAACCAATTGGAAAAATCGCTTTACAGAAGGTATTGATATAAAAAATACATATTTGCAAAGGAGGGACAAAGTTATTGTTAGAAATTTATTCGAGAGACTGAAAATACAGCCGACTCGGTGATAAGCGCTATCTTACCGACTGCTTTGCTTTATCCAGAGATTGGATCTGATCCTAATGAATCCGCGTGGAATACGTCTAGTACTACCTATATACTCGTTCAGGGTTACTCCAGGCGGTATTGAAAAGCCTTGATTTGAGTCTCATACATTAATTACAACCATGAAAAAAATGTTGATCGTTCTTGCAAATATAATATATAGATTTTTTTCATGGTAATACGTTTTATAATAACTTATGTTTAATAAAATTTAAAAAAATAATTATGGTTAAAAGCATACACAAAGTATACATTTTATTAAATTTTCTACAAGAAAACGGTTTTTGCAAAATTCATTTTCAGCATTATTCAATTGAAATTGTCTTATTTTCGAAATAAAAAATATTTTTACTCACGACCTGGTAGTAAAATTAATTAAATTCGACGACTTTCGTAGCCGAGTGGCAGGTGCTACAACTGCCACACTGAAGGTCCCGGGTTCAAATCCCGGAGATGGCAGGGTGATTGTCATCTGGTGGAGAATTCAACTAACTAACTAACTAACCATCGCGGTATTTCTCCGGAGGGGTAGGCAGAGAGAATAAATCGCCACAATGCTCTGTCCTGACATACCTCTCGGGCTTCCTCTACATTCACACATCGTACCATGCACGCACGTCGATTATTCCGACTTCGAATGTGGCCGCCTTTTAGTAATTGATTAATTTGGTCATACCATGTTTTCCTCGGTCGTCCTCGACTTCTTTTTCCACTCACGCTGCTTGTGTACAAATTTTGACCATTCTACTCTCATCCATTCGTTCCATATGTCCAAACCATCTCAGTGCCTTACATTTCTTTCTTATTTCATCGTTCGATATTCTATCATACAACGCTTTCCTGCACATTATTCTTAGTGATCCCATTTCTACGGCGTTTATCCTGCTTTCATCCTTCTTTTGCCAGATCTAAGTTTTACCCAGAATTCACATGACAATAAATTGGCGATAGATTATCAACCTATCACATTGAGGAAGTTAGATAAGTATCTGTGGGGTTATTTTTGCCTACCCCTTCCGAAAGACAACATAATGGTTAGTTAGTTATAGTTTGGTGCACAAAATGGTGCCTTTATTAATGTAAATATAAAAAATATGAAAAACGAATTGACTGGAAGGGCATGATAGAAAAAATATATATAAGAGGACCGACTCCGCAAGTCCACTCCTCCTTTGGGACGCCCAGCTAGTTCCGTGATATGAAAACATTAGTTTTAATTTGAAAATGGTAAAAAGTGGAAAATATCGCCCAACGTATCCAACGATCGTAGATAATTGAACCGTTAATTAGTGAAATATAGCCAGAACAAGGTCACACTCACTTTTATAACTCCAATTCCATTGACATAACTTCGAGGTATTTTTTTTACATTTCCCGGTCTCCGTTTAACGACTCGCCGTATAAGAGCCCTTCTCTTTATCAAGAGGCCTGCATTTATTATGCTAGTGTGGGTACCGCGATATAAAGACTTCGTGTTTTGTTTGAGAGTAGGTACCTACATAACTATAATACGAGTAGGAACTTATGTTATTGAATGATTAATGAACTGCAAGCACGATGCTATAAAATATTTCTTGTGCATGTCATTATAACTAAACTCACACATTATTACCTCTCTCAGATGAATGAGTGGAAATCATTTTATAGAAATTAAAACTATTTAAATTAAAACTAACTAAATAACCATCATCCCTTTTCCCCCAAAGGGTAGGCAGAGATAATGGACCGCCACACTGTTTTATCCTAGCATTACTCTCGCGCCTCTTCTATATGCATACATCGTGACATGTACGCTTGTCGATTGTTCCTTTTTCGAACATGCCTTTCAGTAATTGATTCATTAAGTCATGTCATGGCCTTGGCCTTTCTCGACTTTTTCTTTATGCATTCACACTACTTGTATAAACCATCTTAGTGACCCTTTCTGAATTTTATTTAAAACGCATTCATCCGCCTTATATTCCTTTCTTATTTCTTCATATGTATTCTATCATATATTGGTTTTCCGCCCGTTCTTCTTAGTGACTTCATTTCTTCAGCATTTATTCTACTTTCATATTTTTTCTGGAAACTCCATGTTTCGATTCCATACATTTCCTACAAACTACGTACAACATACGATTCCATACAAACTTCAATCCGTTTTCAATGCGGCAGCACGACTTATAAAAGGTGTTCCAAAAAACTCGCATATTTCACAACATCTAAAAGATCTTCATTGGCTCAAGTGTCCTGAAAGAATCCAGTATAAACTATGCTGGACGGTTTTTAAAGCGCTTCAAGGAATGGCACCAGCCTATATATCTGAACTTTGTGTTGCTGATAGCCCTAACTTGCGGCAATCTACGCTTTGATCAGCAAACTCCTCGGCAATTGGCAGATTAGTTGAGCCAAAGCGCAACCCCCGGACAAATTTCGGAGATCGGGCCTTCGCAGTGGCAGGTCCGTCCGCCTGGAATATGCTTCCTGCACGCCTCAGATGCATTGACAATCCGACAGACTTTAAATCTCACCTAAAAACCCACCTTTTCAAAATATCCCATAAAATGTAAGCAACGGTTATCTGATTGCTGGTGTCACATGCAGCTCTCATGACTAAATACATTGTCAAAGCGCCCTTGAGGTGAGCTATTCACGAAAACGGCGCTATACAAATTAGCCTAATTATTATTATATTATTATTATAAGGGTTGGCACTAGGAATTGACTGACCGAATAGTGCAGCCTTTAGAAGTTTTTAAATTTAACGTCACTATCATCATACTCAATACTAACATGGAGGCTATTCCACGCCAACGGACGCGCAACGCAGAAAGCACGATCATAGAAACTTGCTTTATTGGTTCTGACTGGAATTGTTATGTTGTTTGCACTTGTTTCTACTGATCGGGGTGAACGTTGCCTTTCTGTTGGAATGGGTGTCACGCAGAGGTCCGATATATACGCTGGCACTCTCTGATGTCGAGCCTTAAACACTGTCAAACACAATTTGTATTTTACTCGCTCTCGAATTTAATGCCAGTGAAGTTCCTTCAGAAACAGCGTGATATGACAGTTTTTTTGTTGCCCCATAATCAATCGGGCAGTAGCATTGAATACGCTTTGTATTCTGCTTAATTGATTATTTGGCCAACCAGCGTACATTTTATTGCAATAATCTAAACGTTACACTACAAAATAATTCACAAGGGTCCTAGCTTCATCAATAGGTCATTATCTCCTTATATGCTTTAAGCTGTCTCAGTTGGAAAAAAACAGACTTAACAAGCCCTGATATGTGCTTATCGTACATGTATCACATTGTTTTCAGTGATCTCATTTATCCTACTCTCATCCTTCTTTTGCTAGTTCCAAGTTCACTTCAGGGTTGGTACTGGAGCATCATGTACTGCCATCATGTACTGCCCAATCGACTATAAACTGTGTCTAGTTGTCCACAAGGCCTTACATGGACGAGCGCCCCACTACCTCACAGAACTTTGCAAGCTGACAGATTTGAACCCTCGGCAGTCAACTCTACGATCCTCGAAGGAAGAAGCAACAGGCTGCCCTACAATATCCGCAATCAAGACGACGAAGGAGTGTTCAGAAGCTCTCTTAAAACTTGTCTTTTTAAGAGAAGCTTTCCGGACGTTGAGCGCCCTTGAAGTGAATCTCTCACAAAAATGGCGCTATATAAATCATCATCATCATCATCATCATCATCATCATTATTGATATGTTTTTATTTGCAGTGGTGACTTTTTTTAATAAATATTTTTATAAACTGTTCTAATTGCAATTGTATGGACTGCCTACATAATTGGATATAGAATAACTAATAATGCCTTTTGGTGGCGATGAGGTTCGCAACCCATCACACCGCGTGGCAGTCCATTCTTTCTGCCTACCCTTTCGGGGAGACGGTGTGATGGTTAGTTAGTTAGTTAGTATAACTAATAAAAAGAAAATCAGAAACCCCAGTCGATGAGATTCTCTGTTAAAATATTCCGATTCAGAAAAAATGCTGTGTGTTCGGGTGAATAGGATTCCTCTCAAGTGCACCCATTTTTTGTTTGGATACATACATAGCTCGGTTGTATAAACACAACGCATTACGTCATGTTTATCCGGCGAACAGCTGATTTTTTCAGTTTCTGTGGCAGGTAGACCGACCCTGACGTCCCACGCACTAATCGACCATAAAAAATATGGTGCCAGTCTTAACCGGCGCAGCTTTCAATAGCAGCATAACCGCATTAACAAAATGTAGCCAGCAAATAATACACATTCAAATCGTCACCATAATTTTAAAAATAACATTTTTATAAGTTGTCCTTGGTTCGTATAGACCGCTCTGGAATAAAACGCATTCAATAAATTATACTAAATACACGACTCGGTTCTTCAGGCACCACCTTCCCAACCGATAGAATATTTTCGTATAAAGTGATTTAAACCACTGCGGTTAAGTACACGCAACCAAAATTCATAGTTCTCCCTACTGTAAAAATAAAACAAAATTTATGTATTTTTGATATGAAATAGTTTTAGATAAGTTCACTGTAACGTCATAGGAAAACGACGGCTCAAGAATCCAGTAATAATATGAACGCACATTTTCAATGCGTGTTTAGGTACACTTTCGTAATAAATGGTTCCTTATCACCATCCCTTTTTTCATCTTCGAATTCTTAAGTTATTTGAATAAAACAATATTTATTAGACAGCTCGATGTCCCTAAGGTATTATGAAATGGGAGGATATTGTAAGGCGTCTGAAGTCGAACATTGACACGACGAGAAATATTGCTTTCAACGTTTCAATGATAGATTCTATCGTAAATACACGTTTCTTATTAAATGGTATTGTTACTTATAACTCATATGATACATATATTTCCATTTCGAAATAACATTTTTATACCATATTGTTATTGACTCATATGTAAAATGTAATGCGTATAGATGTGATAGGTGTATTTATAATATAACATATACATAAGTAATGCGTTGCACAATAAACGCTCCAGTGAACAAGTATGTAATTGTATTATTATTGCAAATTAATAGCTTATCAATAAACTGCTCATACGATGAATCCAACTGATTCAATTGCCATTTCATATCTTGTGATATCTAATCAATTTGATGCATTGTTTTATAATTTCCGATTATCACTCTAAATAAAAGAATGTGAACATTTGTATTAAAATATAAAAGAAATGCTGAATATCACATTTTTATCGCGAAAAAAATAAGCCAACAACTTAAATTAATTTTAGTTTTATCACTTCCGATACATAGTTGCACTAATAAGTGAAAAATTTATATCAGGAATCTGTGAATAACATATACGCAGCAATTATTACAAATTGAAACGTCTGTTTTCTAGAAGTTTTATTGTAATTTATAGAATTTACATGTTTCGCCTCCCTAATGCATTATCACATGTTCACATTTTGATAGTGCCTTAGAAAGGCGACACATGTCATTCCCATAAAATATAATAAAGCCTCTTGTTCGTTTATGCCTTAGAAAGCAGAATATGTCATTCCCAAAAATTACAATAAAACGTACGTTTTCATTAGTATAAATGATATACATATATTATAATGGAGTTTTATATCAATATTCAAGAAACAATAAATTAGCACATCACTTATTTCAATATGTTAAGTATGATATCAAATATTTTAACCTTAATTTTTATTAAAGCTATTAGCGTTTATTCATATAATTAATATAGATAATAACCAAGGCAAAAATAATAACCAAGAAAGAATGGTAATAAAAATTATATGTTAACGATGTAAATGGAACTAGAAATAGAGGAAGTCCGAGGAAAACGTGGCACGATCAAATAAATCAAATATTAAATGTCGGCCATGTGAGGAGTCAGAGAAATCGACGCGTGTGCATGACACGATGTATGAATGTTGAGGAAACGAGAGAAATATGTCAGGAAAGAAAAGTGTGGCAGTCCATTCTTTCTGCCTACCCCTTCGGGGAGACGGCATCATGGTTAGTTGGTTAGTTACCAAGGCATTTTGATTTTGCCCTTTTTTCTACACAAAAACAATCAATTTCTTCTTTGAAAACTAGAAATTATAAACATTGGAAAAATTTGCAAATACACCACTGTATTCCGTAATTTATACTTACATAAATGCGTTGAATTGAGTTTTATTCGTAATCTATAGCAAGAAAGTAAGATGAGGAAACAATTAAAGAAATGTTGCTATGATTCAGAGTAATTTTGGTTTAGAGTCGCATGACTCAGGCGAGAAATACGAAGAGCGATTCGCTTCTCTCTCGTGGAACCAAGGACGACTTCTAATAGAACACGGAGCTTCTTCATCCGCCACTGCCCACATGCATTCTTTAGAAAGTTCCATAGCGAGTTTTATTATAATAGCCACATATTTACATACGCCGATAATGGTTCCGTTCTGGGTGATTAGTGTAATGCGTGCATATTAATTGTGCACCTCTTAACCTTCCGTAGGAGGTTAAATAAAAACAAACATTCTCGCACAAAGAAGACTCCACAGCCTCGAACATAATGCCTTATCTTCTCGTATAAAAAGGAGACGAACGGGCTCTGCGTAAATTGGTTTCCATCCCAAAAGGTTAGGAAATTACGTGTTTTAAGCGGCGAAATTCGAACGCTAAATTGGATAGAGACAAATAATATCAAAAACATTCCGCGCGGAGACGTGTAGACTGTCTGAATTTGACTGAAAGAGCGAGTGAATTCAATTGGGAATGGCCCCTAAGCTGTCAGAAACTTTGAGAGAGAAACTGTCTTATTTGCCGAGAAATAAAAAGGAAGTTTCCCGGCAGAGTTGGAGATGCGAGGGCTCACCAGGTAGGACTCCGGGATGATGGCTGTAAAAAAAATACCCGAATGACGTGGCGTAAAATGAATCCCATAAATTGTACCCCGAGCCAGCTAGACGGGGCCTGTATGGCGATGATTTCGTTATCTTCCTCACCAAACACCGTAAAGATACGCCACTTCTGTAGGCAATTTGAACACACCTATGAGGCTCCAACCCGCCGGTGGCCGGCCCTTGCGCCCGATAGGGTATTATAACCTAATGAATTTTAACTACCTCTATTCCCAAAGGTTCGAGAATATCGAAACAAACGAAATTCGATGAAACGTTTTCACTTTACTATTATGTTATCACATTTAAAGGGTTGAAAACTGTACCTTTTAAATAATGGATTCATTAAAAATTCCATAATAGCTTTGTACATACATACATATAATTTATTATAATATTACGCTTTTTAATGAATTTGCCTTTTTATATATATCAAAAGCATTTCAGAGTCAACACTAACACCAAAGTGAATGAAGGCGGTAGTATTTAATGGAATTCTTAAAGTCGACACTTATTAATATGAAAATATGAATATGACCAAAATACAATAAATTCTAATTAGGACATCTTACTAAAATATATGATTGGTATTTTTGGATATAAGGAATAAATAGACGATGGAAATATTATTTAAAACGTCTGTCACATTTGATGATGTCTTAGAAAGGCGAAACACGACATTCCTATAAACTTTAATAAAGCATCTAGAAAACAGACGTTTTTATTGGTATTAATTATTTTATATGGAGTTTTAAATCATCGTTCAAGAAACAATAACTAAATTTACTGCACTTCAACATTAAAACAAAGTCATGGAATGGCTAAATAAAATTAATTCTTGTATCAGCAACCGCCTCTCTCTCCCCTGCCCTCTAGGAGGCACTCCATGATGGTACATTTGATAGCTGGTATTTAGATTTTCTTCGTGTATAGTATTAATATTTTTGGGTTAGTTTTGTTGTGCTTGGCACTTTGAGGGTTGGAGTCATTATAAACCCGACAGCTGATTCCAAAGGAGTTTCAAAGTTACCCACTGGCAGAAAAAAACACACCAAAATATATCCTTTACATTTTATACGGTAACATGCCATGGAATACTTAAAGGTTTAAGGTATCCGTATAATGATAAATCGTTTTGTTCTAATTCCACACACAAAAAGATTATTTATTTTACACTTTTTAATTCATGTTATCGACAACCAACAAAGTTTAACTAGGAACATCATTTAAATAAGCAATTATTACAAAATGCGTCGTGTTTCCAATTTTGATTGCTTTAAATGAACAGAGATTTAATTTAGAGCCAATTTGTATATTAAGAGTCGTTGCTAAAATAATGTTGAATAGTTCGTACTTTTAGCAGCTTATTTGTTCATTATTTTATTGAATTGTTTATAATATATGAGTGCGATTTTTGGCATATCTAAAGTACAGCTTGATGATATATAGATACAGATCTTTAACACATTTAACTAACCATATCGCCGTCTCTCCGAAAGGGTAGGCAGGAAAAGAAAGATTGCCACACTGTTCTTTCCTGACACACTCCCTCGCTTCTTCAACATTCATATATCTTGTCATGCACGCGCGTCGATTTCTCCGACTCATGTGATCGACATTAAGTATTTGATTTTTTTATTGTGTCACGTTTTCCTATATCTTACTCTATTTCTAGTTCCGTTTACATCATTAACATACACTTTCTTTACCGTTCATTCTTTCCGTGTGTTCAAACCATCTTAGTAATCCTTTCAATGTTTTTCTCATAACACTTTCATTCGCACTGCATTCACTACTTATATTTTCATTCGACACTCATTATTGCAAGTATATTCAAAATGAAAATGTATTGGTGGTACATTCAAAATGTAATTATACCCCACGTTTTTTTGTTACGTTTATCAAAATGTTTATTAAATTATAAAACTATATACTTAAGAATTAATGCGACGAATGGATAAATTATATACTTCGTAAAACTAGATTTATTGTTGACAAAAATAGAAATTGAATAGTTAGTTTTACATTATATAATTGTGACTGACTCGCGGGCTGCCGACAATAGATCGAATGAGAGATTTGACCGTCAATGTTTATTTCTACGGAAACATTACCATTTTATAGGTTTCCAAAGAAAACCTTTTTAGAAAATCAGGTTTATGGCCTGTCTTTTGGTGAAGTTTACTTTCTTCCTGATGAAATCCAATAAATAAAACGAATTTGACCGAACGAAACGAGTTTCGGAATGAGCCGAAAAGGATAATCATTGATTAAGAGGGAGATAAATCTCCATCCATCGCGCGGCCCCTCTCGCGTATTCCCCGCAGACTCACGCATGGGTATTATTTATACGCGCTTTAATAGGACCGAATTACACCTACGATAGTAAAAACTCAATATTCGGTATACTTATCCGACTCATTTAACTCAAATTAATCATTTTAATATGACGTACAAAGAATTCCACATTCTCTTATTAAAACAATTAAATAAAAGATTTTTAAAATTAAATGCATTTGTAATTTACGTGCTGTATATACAATTAATAAAAGCTAACCGAATTGTTTTGAGCAGTTCATAAATAAAAAGATATATATTTTTAGAATATTATTTATTGAGTTTCAAATATTACACATTTAAACACAAGGAGAAACCAGTATAATAGGGTTGATGTAATATATTCTATTAGGAATTAAAACGTAAAACTTTCCGACCTAGGGTAATTTTAAAGTAAGTATAAAAAACGGAAGTTGAAATTTCTGAATTCCGCGGAAAATGTAGCAAACAACAAATCGATAAATTTATGGATATTTATTTTCCTTTCGGAACTAAGACAAGCATGTACGAGTATGTCATTCGTGTTAAGAATATAAAACTAGAATCGAAGATCTTTATAGTCTATCCTTTGCCTCCACCCAGAGTGAATGTTATTTTTTTTTAAATAACAAACATAATTATGCCAACATCATAAGCAATTCTACTAATTTGCTCCCCGATTTGAGAAGTGGTAGGCATTCACCATTTTATTGTTCCGAAATTATTGAACGGTTCGTAGCAGATACAAAGGTTTTTTTACTCTAATGGTTAACAATTCAAATTACAAACACCTGGTTTCCGCATTCAATTTAGCTATATTTCTTTTTTATGATGGTAAAATATATCTTACAATTTTCCGGAAATTCCAAGCGTAAAACAAAACACTGGAAAAAAATCAATTGCGATGTTATACACACAACAAGTGGTGCCCGAATAAATTTGATATAATCCGAAAATAATTATTGCGACCGCCTAGATTCTTGAATCGATAGGAACATACCGCTCCGTGTTCTCTAACACTTGAATGTTGTGGCTGCCAAACAAAAAGATCCATCTCAATACCTGCCGCTGTGAAGAGAAAGATTATTTAATTTTTGGCAAGAATTAAATCATATCGAAATTTCTAGTTACTAATCTTACAATAATATTTAACAGTATACGGTGTGAAATGATTTTGACCGATACGTAAGTACGTACGATTCAATTGTTCAATAATTATCAATTTTAACGTGCCCTGATATCAATTGCTTATGTGTGACTGATCACATGTGTGGGTCCGTGAAATGTCCGTGAACTTCTTTTGGCGTGCACTTTGCATCTCTCCGTTGTGCACGCTTATCCTCTCTAGCGAGTAAAAGCTGTAGATTATATTTAATATCTAAATGTTTCCATAATAAATGAAAAAAAAAGAAAAACGCTTTTAACCGCAGAAGCGCAGCCAGGTAGTCGTAGTCATAAGGGAAACCTACTACGAACCTGCCTTTACGCGGGCATGTACGTATTAGCTTTGATAAGAAGTCAAATTATCAAAGTTAAAAACTTGCTTCATTAACGTCAGCATTCTCCGTCAGTACAAAAAGCTTTTCGCTGTCCATGCCCGGCTTTTGAACTCTAAGCTTTGTGCATATTTCAAAATGTTGCATAATTCAGGTCGCGGGAGGGCCCATTGAGACCCCCGGAGGGACCGCGGGCCCCGGTTTATTCTCCTGTTTCACCTTTTATATCGCGGCCCACATTACACCTTTCTCTCCGGCAGGATGAATGGAGGTCAGACCCCTATCCTAGATAATATGCAAAGTGGAATAATAGATTTAGGATTTTGGTGCGTAAATTTGATGAAATTGTTAAAGATTCAGGAGCGCGCTGACATAAATAACTTTTTGTGAAGAACGTTTCGCCGGCTGGATCAGGGAGGAAATTTATTTTTATCAAAATACGCAGATAAGCCCGCGAATATGAGATTTCCTCCGCCCGCGCCGTTGTTTCATTCCACTGCCGAAGGATACATATTCTCTGTTTTTATATATTTTTTATCTTTCCAAATTCGGGCTGCCTCCGCTGTTGTGTGCTGATATCGCGTTCGTTCATATCGCTGCAGGTTTTCATTCGCGTATTCTCTCTAATCAAGACAATGACTTTCCTAAATTAAAAATATTTTTATTATTAGATTAAACATGTTCAAATATTTTTTTATGAAAAACTCTGTTCATTTCTATTCTGTATTTTATGTCTTTAGAGTTGTGGATACGGACTTGGATCTTCTGGCTTACAGAAATATTCCTCTCACGTCTGATGGAAATATTATTTACTGGTTGTGGCACAAGCCAATATGTCGATTTTTGTCATAATGTATTTATTCTAATAATTTATAGATAATATGTCTCAGCTATGCCCATCGAATGATATTAGGATGTATCAGATAAAACGCATTCACTGGATCATAGATAATGTATCATTTGGAAGAATTTTAATTTAAACTTTGGAAAGAAGCTATTACTTGGTGGTTTGACATATTTAAAATTAGAATTAAACACTTTTAAAAACGTTGTATAAAACCACTTTATTTTGAGTCAGGAGCGCCAACCGATTTCACTCTGTAACGAGCTTCGTCAGGGCTATACACAACTGTTTGTGTATAGCTCTGACGAAGCTCGGTACAGAGTGAAACCAGTTGGCTCTCCTGACTCAAAATAAAGTGGTTTTATACAAAGTTTTTAAAAGTGTTTATTTCTAACTTTAAATTTTACTTTTGTCCAAAAATTCTTCGTGATAAAAATATATCTATTCTAAAATCAAACAATATGAATTTTTATTTGCTTTTTACATGTATTTAGTTCAAAAAGTAAATGTTTATATCCCGCCGTTCCGATTGTCAATATCCGAGGAGCTGGAGGAACTCTCCAGGTGAACCGAGGAGAGTTTCCAGGCAATTGTCTCCGGCCGGGCCGCGCTTACTGCCGTCGGTGTAACGGTTATTGCGCTATTCCTATACCATTACCTCCGAATCGCGATACGCGGCGGGACTCGGGAGCGGTTCGGGGAGCTATTCTCAAATTCGCATACGACTCCAAGTGGCTAATTAACTAGCCGCCATTTCTATTGTTTTGTTACTAGTTTGTAGCTGGTAACTGCTGGGGAAACAACTAGTCAAACTCGAAAATGTGATTATATTTGCAGGTGCTTGTGTAGAAGAAGTTAATGAGTATTATTCAAAATTCAGGGTTTGAGCCTTTGCAGTAGCTGGTCCATCATTCTGGAACAATATTCCTTTATACCTTACTGGCTAACCATCGGAGGGGTATGTGGACTACTCTCGTAATATAACTCCCGCCCCGATTCTATCACCGTGACATCACCAAGCCTGGGTGCCTTTTGTAATTGATAAATTTAGTTCATTCAACCACCTTATATTCTTTCTTACTATTATATACCTTACATGAGGCATTCGACCACCTTATATTCTTTCTTACTTCTTCGTTCGGTATTTGTCATATTAATGTGCAGGTTTTCTTCGCATTCTCCTTAGCAATCTCAATTTACATTCGAAATATGTTTTACCTTTTACGTTGTATCGATGAGTAAATAATGCGTTTCATACTCTTATACTACCCGAATGAAATATAATATTATACGAGTGAGAATACATTATGAAGAGTATTATGCAATACCTATTTTGAAATGGATTGGTCACGAAGAGTATTAATAATTTGTCAGATGCAAAGATAGCGAAGTATAATTAGTATTAAGAGAGAAAAATATGAAAATGTATATAACTGAAACATGTAAAATAAAATTACCAACTTTTTTATATGTGTCAGAGATTATCTGCATTTTGAGAGGTATCCTAATTATATATTTGATTTCTGAAGGCAAACATATATTTTAATTAAAACGATGTTTTTTTAGTCAATCGAGAAATAATGAAAATACTAAAATTAAGATGCGGACGCTGAGGATGATAGAAGGAAAGACTCTTCGAGATAGGGTGAGGAAAAGGGTATCCGCGAAATCTGCCAGGTGGAAGATGTCGTGAGATGGGCAGACAACGCAGAAGATACTCGAATGCGCACGTGCAGACGATGGACCCCACCAGAATCCCACACGCTGTGACGCATCAGATTCTTGCCGGCTACCGTCCTCCCGGAAGGCCACCAAAAAGATGGAGGGATAACTGGGAGTCCACCTCCCAAGAGAGGCCAGCCTGATTACAGGAACAGACCAACGGTCTAAAAGAAGAAGAAGAAGAAGACAATTAAGGAATTCTTGGCAACCTTATATACTTCAATAGGCACATATTGTTTTATATATAAATGTAGAGTCAGGCTAAAAAACGAAAAAAATATAAAACATTATATCATTCATGATTTTCAAGAACGGTAAATCAATGATGCCAGCAACGATCATGATTTAATTAATTTTAAAGCCGATACATTTAACTAGGCAGTATTCGTATTTTTAACTACACCTATATATGATTTCGCTTTCAGCTCGGTTGGTCTGCATTCGGAAGGCTGGGCAACATCTTCTTGATGTGATGATGGATGCGAGACATAGATGTTGATTAGAGAAATAATTAATAAAATTTAAGTTGCACAACGGGCCAAAGAGAGATCCATTTTATGTATCTCACTTAGAGACTGTACATCTAACGTGAAGATTAGAAGACGAACCAGTGTCGCCAATATCGGCATTGCGAGGATGAAGTGACAAAGGGCTGGACATGTGTGCCGACGGGATGATGGAAGATGAAAAAAGATGATGGCAGAAACTTACTGAATGGAGGCTAAGGTGGATCGTAGAAGTGTCGGAAGAGGGCCCACCGCATGGAGCGGTTATATTGTGCAGACAGCGGGAAGGGCCTGGATGTCAAGAGAAGAGACAGATGGGGTGGGGGTGGAGAGGCTTACGTCTAGCAGAAGATGGAGACAGGCTGACGATGAAATATGAATAATTAATGTTTTTAATTGAAATATCTTGGGAGAAGTTCATTTTAAAATAATGAAAATAAAAAATGTAAACAAAATTTCTTTATTATTATGTATTTAGTGTGCTATCTTCTGGTGTCACACCAGATAATGGCAGCAAGCTGCCGAAACCGGTCGAACATAAACACAAGTGGAAGCACACTAAATATATAATAATTAAATTTTGTATCAATTTTTTGTTTTTGTTTTCATGATGAAACATGATTTTTTTGCATGTGATACGAGTATATCGCCGTATTAGTGAAAAAAATAATATGTAGGGCAATTTAATACTGTATTATTATATATTATCTACAGATGTGTGTACTGCATCTGACATTAGCGATCTCATTACTTATTAGACTAAAAAAACGTCGAACATTATTCATAATCACCTGCTATAATCGTTTTTGTTCCCGCTTCCTTACAGGTATGGACCTCTACATATACTCGTATGTATACTCGTATACTCTCTTAATGCTAAGAATGATTGGTGTTCAAGAAAATCAAATACAATTGATAGTTATGAATGTTATAATATGTTGTTGAACTTGAGAGAAGTGAGTTTGCGTTGTCTGTGTTATGTAGATGTTAGTTCCACTCGTTGCCAGTTGCCACACGTCACGTCGCGTTTCCAATGAATAATTTAATAGTTTAACATCAGATAAGAACAATTCGAGACAAATCATATTGTAGAATGATCGCGGATAACAAACAGGTTTTCTAATATATAATAAGATACTCACGAGACGCTGACAATTGGCTAAGTACTCGATATAGTCTCGAGTCTAATAGAGCACATGGTTTTAGCATATTATTTTCCGTCCATAGCGGCTGTTCTGTTTTGCTAGCGATGTTGCAATGCAATACGACTGCAACCGGCGAAGTCATCCTACGAGTACACCAGTAACTTCAGTCAATAATTATATTATTGAAATTTTTTTGCCGGGTAATGACTTTATGGAAATATTAATATGTCTCAAAGAAGAGATATAAGAAGAAAAAAAATTACATGCACCTTATTAGAGAAAACAGGACTATTACTAGATTATTGTGAGTTTACTCATATGTTATTTAAGAAATAGATGAACAAAAAAATGTTGGGATGTTTAATAAAGGTTTAACCATAATAACATTGACATTCGACTAAAATTCAACAACATTGTATTTTGTCGCAATAAATGAATTTTATGTTTGTTATATTAAACACTTAAAAAAAAATGTTCATTAAAATAAAATCTGTTAAAAAGAATAATATGTTTAATATTAATGTAATCGTAAATTTTCTAGAGGTTAACTTATATTTTATGGTTGTGATATATTTCGCATTGCTGAATAGAACATTATAAATGTTTGATAATGACCACACAATGTAAAATATTTCAGTTACATAAAATATAATGAAACTTCTAGAATTCCGCTATTTCCTTCAATATAAAATATACATTCGATACGGAATTTACACTAAGAAATCATAAATAAGTAAAATGTTATATTGATAAAAATATGAGTACTATGTGTTTTTGTAAACATATTTTTATTATTTATATAAAAAAATAACAATATGACTTTTGTGATCTTGGAAAAATCCGAGAAACGCCAAATTATGAACTGACGTTTCGGAGATCGTTGTAGGCTCCATCTTCAGGGTGGTTATCTATATCCACCCTGAATTCGACGATCTCCGATCGTGACCACTCGTAAAAAATCTATGAAAAATAACGTACCTTGAAATTTTACAAGTTATTTATTAATTTTGGAATAAAAGATAACTGAGTCACGGTAGATTTCTGTCCAAGGACTAGTAAGTACGGAGTAATACATATAAAACTGGAAATTATGGGAGCTGTATGTAATATTTTGCAATATTTATTATTATGTGTAACAAGTAATTGGTTGTTTCTTGGAGCAGGCTATCCTTTGCCCGAAATGACCTTTTCAATCTGATTAAATATCCTCGGCATACACGGCACGTGGTATTTACTTTGTAAATATGAATGGAAGCGAAGCATGGAACTAGCAAAAGAAGGATGAAAGTATAATAAATGCAGTAGAAATGATATCTCTTATGTGGGAAAACTGTGTATTATAAATATGAGTGTCGAATAAAAATATAAGAGTGAATGCAGTGTAAATGAATGTGACTATAAGTAGGTAATTGTGAAAAATAAAATTGAGATGATTAATACGAATGAAAAAACTTATGTTTTTCTAGAAGTTTTATTATATTGTTTTATTATATTATGACATGTTTCGCCCTTCTAAGGCATTATCAAATGTTGAAATTGACATTTGATAATGCCTTAGAAGGGCGAAACATGTCATAATATAATAAAACAATATAATAAAACTTCTAGAAAAACATAAGTCTATTCATTCTGCCTAACCCTTCGGGGAGATGGCTTGATGGTTAGTTAGTGATCACCGTCTTTGGTAACACACGTATACGGATTAGTGATATTATTAGAAAAAAAAACACACAGCTTTGCCGCTTAAATTAGTTTCCGGATAGAGTAAACTGGTAGCCGAATTCTTTTTTTTATAAATTATAATATTATGTAAAAGTTGTTAATTATTTGTAACACCTGATGATGCCAACATCGGTTGAAGAAACAGCTGCCACGACATTCTCAAAAGGTGTATATGAAAAAATTTGGATACTGGTATTAAAACAGTATTGTAAATTTAAATTTAACAGTTAATAATGTTGAAGTATCGTCGTGTTTCGGCGAAAACAATGGACTTCTCAGTTTATAATAATATATGTTATTACATTAATAGCAAAATATTGTATCACGAATAGTCCATGGTCAACCCAAGCAGTGCCTAAATCAAGTTTACATAATGTTTTGGTTATTTTCTTGTGGGTAAAGTCACTCTCCTCGATCAGACTAAAAGTGGATTGATTCAATATAAAAATGGTTTCCTTTTCGTGGCATTATTATGAATTTACGTTCTACATTAGTTGATGTATGCGATGTTTGTATAATGCTATTGTATTGTAATATAATACATCGCTAGGAAATTGTTGATCAGTATTATGTAATGAAGGGAAGTATTCTGGAATGCCTATAATCATCTTTACATTATATAAAGTATGTTCCTTGATTACGTTCATATATTATTTTAGCGCTATACGAATCCTTACTTTACAATTTTACCATTACAGAAATCTTAAACATATGATATGTATATATTTATCCTAAATAAAAACGGCAATTTGCTTCAATCGATAAAAGTGATGACGTCCGGAGCCGAGACGTGGGCACTGACGAAAGGTCTAGTCTACAGATTCCAGGTCGCCCAAAGCGCCATGGAAAGAGCCATGCTTGGAATAACCTTGAGGGATAGATTGAGAAACGAACTTATTCGTCAACAAACCAAGGTGACTGAGGTGGTTCTGAGGATGGGCGGGCTGAAGTGGCGATGGGCTGGCCATATCTGTCGGAGAACCGACGGTCGATGGGGGAGACTGGTTCTGGAGTGGAGACCGCGTACAGGATTCCGCAAAGTTGGATGGATGGGAGCGGCAATGGATCGGGGGCGGTGGCGTGCTTTGGGAGAGGCCTACATTTAGCAGTGAATGAAAGACGGCTGATGACGATGATGATGATAATGATGATTATAAAATTAGAAGGTTAAATTCAAATGATGTTATCTAGAACAAAATAATAACATTTCAATTAAATATCATTGAAAACGTTGGTTAATTAGAAGTTTCATTGCAACATACTTTATGGAAATAACGCGTTTCGCCTTGTTAGGGTAATATTTAAGAGTATTACGTTGAATTATTGAGTAATACTAGCTAATTAACTAACCATAGCACCGTTTCCAAGGAGGGGTAAGCAGAGAGAATGGTAGGGCATACTGTTCTGACATGGGTACTTCTCCTTGATTTTACAATTTCTTCGAATTTGGCCGTATTTCTGTAATTGATCAATTTGATTGTGCCATGTGAGATATAAACTTTACGAATCCTAAAAACTAACTAATTAACCGTCTCTCCGGAGGAGTAGGCAGAAATAATGGAACGCCACACTTTTCTGTCTTGACATACTTCTCTCGCTTCCTCTACATTCATACATCTTGTCATGCACGCAAGTCGTGAAATCATTCAATCATGTATTGAATTATCGGATCGGCAGTATCATGGAATAGGTTATCTTATTAGTGCCGAAAGCTACCATCCGCGTTTGAAATAAATGTAATTCAACATGTAATGTAATGCTTATGGGATACACGAGTAGAGACTGGTGATGGATATTGCTAATGGGAGTGTGCAGAGGGTATCGGGAAACATGGAGCGGAGGTTACCGAATACTCGGTTCGAGTAGCTAGATTTACCAAACAACACTGTCGAGAGCCATGTTAATTATATCTAATTGAAAAATAATTCAGACTAAACGTATTATCCAAATGCAATGGCGTACATACTAAAAAAACGAAACATATAAATACGCACTGATCACGCAATACTGAATGAGTTTTCTAATCAATATTATAAAATATCAGTGAATCTATTTTGTGGACTTCTAAACCTCTGAAGGGTTTATTAAATCTTTCGTTTAATCGTGATCATTAAATGTATTATATTTTAATGGAGTTGCGTGTTTCGCATTATCAAATGTATTAAAAAAGATTAATAATTAATAACATAACATAATTGTTAAATAATCATTAGAAAATAACATTTCTATTACGAATTAAATTCTCTAAAAATATTGTCATTGTGGAATTCCACATACATTGAGTTTATCAATAATTAATAATCAACGAATTCATGGTTTCTATTGTATGAAGCGCTTAATTTGTGGTTAGTTCAAAAATAATTTAAAACACTTAATAAAACGTAATGTCATTTGTTTTGACACCAACTTATTTCTGTTTAAGGACCAACCGGTTTCACTCCCATAAGAGCTTCGTCAAGGTAGCAAAAAATAAAGAGGAGACGTGAGCAATTAGCCCATTTCTTCCTTTATTTACCATATACTTTAGGCATTCCTTTACATATTCATTACACTTTTTTCCTTGCAGTTTATATTAATACTAATATATTTTGTTACCCCGACGAAGCTCTGGTCGGAGCGAAACCAGTCTGTTTCTGAAAAACAAATAACCGGGAATATAACACTAAAATAAGTGGTGAATGTCCATCTTTAATCACCAAATTTAATCAGGAATTTTTCAGCATTTACGAAACCAGTTTCGTAAAAGACACGCTCCTGGAAGACATTATAAACTAACTAACTAACTAACCATCACGAGAATAGAACGCCACGCTGTTCTGTCCTGACATACTTCTCACGATTCCTCTACATTCATACATCTTGCCATGCACGCACGTCGATTTCTCTGACTCCTCACGTGACTGATTTGATCGTGCCACGTTTTCCTCGGTATTCCTCTAATTCTAGCTCCGTTCACATCGTTTACATATACCTTTTTCACCATTCTGTCTTCACTCATTATTTCCATGTGTCCAAACCATCTTAACGACCCTTTCATTTAAGGTGTCGATGAGGTCCGCAACCCACCACGCCGCGTCTCCCGCGGAGGTGAACAGAGGAGAGCGGAATGCCGCATTAGACATTATAAATTATTGATATTATACACAATTTGTTACTTATTATTATTATTCAGTCAAATTTGTTGGGTTATTTTTGGACTATAATCAACAAAATTTTTGAATTACGTGTGTTCAACTAGCATTAAATTTTCTTTTACGGTTTTATGCGTTTCGCCCCTTTAGGGAATTATCAAAATGTGATAATGTATTATATCATGAATTTTTATAAGGTTAAAGGCAAGGTATCTCAAAACGCATAAAACAAATATTTTGGCGTAGTTCAAACTATATTATATAATAGAATAAAACTGTAATATCTGATATTATATATTGATTGCTGTACCCTAGCTCAGATCATCGTTAAAATGTAATAATAGTTATTATCAAAAATAAAGTCCGATATGAGACTCACGTGTCCTATATCGACAGCCAAATGTTCTATTTACACTATAATTACAGGTACAGAAAACAAATAATGTTTTGAATGCACGCACGTATCGATTTGTTGGATGTGTGTATACGAGTATAGCGACCTTGATCAAACTCTGGGGGGTGGCGGGGGAGGATACAGGTGTGACCATTTCACATTACTTTGCATTTGCTTTAGAACAAGGTGAACTTTAAAAAAAAAAATCTAAATTATTAAATATTACGTGACATGAGCGATAATGTCATAAAAATGTGTAGCATTACACATAATATGGTAAAACATAAATATATAACACTACTTAAATTGAATACGATATAATAATTCTATTTGTGGAAAACCCTATATTGAGTATTGATTTATTGAATGGAACTCTGAAAAAAATCTAACCAAACTTGGTCTCTAGTATATAGAATAGGGATTTTAGATTTCAATTGACCATTAAAAACCTACCTCAAATATAAGTATTGAAATGTATTTATTATATTGTTTTTCGATTAATTAAAACAATTTTTTAATCAAAAATTATTTGGACCCTTTATAGCATGGGATAATTACGGGAAATTGTGAAGTAAACCGTTTAAAAATAAGTTGTTGACTATACAAAATTATTTAAAAGTCGTACACATAACGATCTTTATTTGAATAAATATAGGTTGCAATTTTTTTTATTTTGAAAAAAATAATACATTATTTGTATTATTATATTTTAAAAAGACTAGCCAAGGATAATTGGTATTAGAATTTATTATATAATCTCCAAAATTAGCAGAAAATATTATTGGTCTGGTCGTGTCCTTGAACCCAAGTCCCCTGGATCAGGAGCCAAGGGTTCTGTACCCTAAATCACGCACGATTATAATTTCATACTATTTAGTTAATGTAATTTGTAGTTTCTTTAATTTGCGATATATTGTGAGATTGGTAGATCTTTTAGGGTGCCTGGAATACCACTTACTGAACAGCAGTAGGTACCTGTACCAAATGATCTTTCGTCTTCGTGGACACATTGAACACAAATTATTTTGTCACGTTAAGATTATTGCAACGGAATGTACACTGGATTGCCAAATAATCAGTTAAGCAGAATACAAAGCGCATTCAATACGACTACCCGGTGGATTATGGGCCAACAGAAATACTGTCATATCACGCCACTCCTGAAGGAACTTCACTGGCTTAAAATCCGAGAGTGAGTAAAATACAAATTGTATTTGACAGTGTTTAAGGCTCGACACCATTGATCGCCAGCCTATATATCGGACCTCTGCGTGACACCCATGCCAACGGAAAGACAACGTTCATTCCAATCAGTAGAAAAAAGTGCAAACAACATAACAATTCCAGTCAGAGCCAATAAAGCAAGATGATCGTGCTTTCAGCGTATCGGATCCGTTGGCGTGGAATAGCCTCCGTGTTAGTATTAAGTATGAGGATAGTGACGTTAAATTTAAGAAACTTCTAAAGACTGCACTGTTCGGTCAGTCATTTCTTAGTGCGCCCTTGGAGTAATTGATTTTACAAAACGGCGCACTTAAAATATAAGTCATCAAAATAATAAAACACATCCCTTATAAAGTAGATCTCGCGCTAGAGAGACGCGAGGTTACGTGAAATCGGGTGAGCCAGAAAGACCGTAATTCCGTGCGCGGAAGACAAATACAGAGAAATAATAAATAACTGCCACAGTCAAACTTGCCTTTAATATTCATGGGAACAAAAGATACCACATTTACGAGGGTTCAGATCTCTGGGGAAGTCCCACGTGCGTTCATCTTGGTTCCTCGCTGTGTAAGGGATGCTGCGGGTCAGGGCTGGTTATTCAATTTAACTTATCAAGTATTTACTTTTATTTACACAATTGTATAATTGAGATAATGGAAAGAAATATTTATGATATTTTTCAAGATTCGCATAAGTATTAATCTTGTTAGTTTCAAGACAAATGAATATCTTGTTTCCCGCCGAAAATTTTAAGCGGTTACATATTATATTTAAAACACGACATTAAATAAAAGTATTTTCGTACGTATTCTTCAAATGAAATTAATGATTTGGTTGTATCATACTAGCTATCATTCATATCGTAAAGTATTTGAATGATGTATGTAAATATTTTATTCAATGACATTCATAAAACAGTATCAGACAAAGGAGCTTTGACCTCAATTTTGTTTGTAGTATCAATTGATAAAATATGACTTTCTTGCAGACATGCAAAAAAGATTTTATTATTTAACCTCATTTAGAAAACTACGCCGTTATTCGAGCTTTCGCCAATCAAAATGCTAAACTTTATTTGCGAAGGCGCTGCAGTAAAAAGGAACGAACCCAATCACCCTTGCACCCTTCGTGTAGCTCCCGGCCAATGCATAATTTGTGATCGTGTCAATAATGATGGAAATTAAGTTAACCAGTGAGGTAGGAACTAATCAGATAGGGCGTATAAAACACTATGGGTTTGATACATTGTTATATTGAATTTTTTCTCCCATACTTTCCATATTAGACAGTTTCGTTTAAGTTGAACATGAATGTAGAAGTGTTATCTGGTCTGTGTTGTTGTATAGTTTGGAAACCTGAACTCTGAAAGTTCAGAGGCATTCGAAATATGATTATACAGAATAATGTTTCGTATACCGAGGATAGATTTGATCAGCAAAAATGTCCTGAGAACTTATGTTAATAAGCAAAATTTAAGGACGACGTGGTCCTAGCTGAAAGTAAACGTCATGACTGCGCAACACAAGAGACTGCACTGGACATGAGGAACGAGGATGATTATGGTGGCGCAAGATGGAGGAGAAGGCATCTTCGTGAATCGATAATCTTCGGCTTTTTGTATTAGTGTGTTTTAATAACAACATTAAAGCATGATGAGCACTCCACTACCACACCGACCTTTGACCTACAATTGATCTAAGTCCCAAGTTTTAAAATCGCGTATCTTGCAGAAAAGACAGCCTCGTTTCATCCGAAGTCAGTACGAAAAAGAGATTTCAGGGGCTTTCTTAAAATTTTCTAAAGAAGATATCCAAGCTATGAAAATTAATATTTCTCTTCTTCTCTGTTACAATCCTGAGAGTTCCCTTAACTTACTCCTGCCACAGCGCATGTCTCTAATCTCATGGCTCATAAAGGCATCTCTTGGGCGATTTCTCCTATTTCTGTCCTAAACCATTCTCTCCGCGATGTGCACCCTGCTCCGGATGCCTGATGTTATGGCCTCTCCGGTTTGCTCATTGCTAGGCAATCCTTTTAAGGATTTGCCTCATTTCATTGGCCCTACTTAATACCTCGCTGTTTTGGATGTATTCTGGCTATTGAATCCCATACCATACGTCTGTTACACAAAATTTCAAAAGCAGCTATATGTCTACCCAGGCTAATGGTTCCTGTTTCACAGGCATTCAGCATCACACTCCAGACAATTGATTTCGATTTTGATTAAATTTATCCTAACCCTAATATTATATTAATATTATTTGATTCAAATAACAAATAATTCAATATTTCAATTGTTTATTATTAAGCAGCCTTAATCCTAATTTATAGTATAATATGTGCCATAATCTATCTCCGTTCTTTGTTCCACACCTGCAAGTATGCAGCATTTTAAGCTATGATAAGAATTTTTTAGAAGTACCTCTAAGCGTGTTATTGCATAGCATTTGTTAAGAAACTTTTTTTTATGTAGTTAATTTCACCAATGGAAATCATAAGTAGGGAGTCTCACGTGCCTTCGTATTCCGTTTACATAGGAAAATATTATTAAACCAACGTTTAATTATTACAAACAGTACCGTGTTTATTTTTCTTTTCTTGGCACGTTCAGGTACAATGTGTATAAATGTAGGTGTTGGAGATTAGATGGGTAGGTACCGGACTTGTTTATTGTTTATTATCGTTATCAAAAGGCAAATTTCTTGCCATTGTATTCTTAATCTGGAAAAGACACGTCAGCGATCCATGTCTTTGTTTATAGTAAATAACAACAAGGGGTCATAATGTTTTGTACGTGACACTAAGCGCTCTTCATTAGACCGCGCAATAAAATATATTTCCCTGCAATCACACGACGCTTATCAATGAATGCACAATCCAGTGCGAGCTTATTCAAGAACAAAAAACACGATCAATTTCCTAATCATGTACCCAATTTATTATCATTTTTTATTTATTTTATCTTTTGTGACTGATTTAGCACCTTAGCAAATATTAAAAGCGCAATTACCCAAATTTAAATCAAGTATGCGTCACCTTCGAATTTTCGAAATAACGTTTTTGTTTATTGCCGTCGACCAAGAATTGAACATTGTCACGTATATAAGCCATCAAATTATGTACAAATATCGAGTGACACATTTTGGGCTTGCGTTACGTAACATTGACGATGGACCTGGCAGGCAGGAGACGCCGAGAGTGTTTTATGTTTGGTAATATAAATTGTGTATTTGCAAAAGCCATTTCGCCTCTTGTTTCAAGTCGGGTATTCGGGAAACCGAACGGCTATCATATTACATCTCGGTCGAGCCAGGCCTGACTAATTGACATAGATCACGGAAAGATGAGGAAATAATAATAGCTAATGTTGACACATTTCCAACAGAGCTTTGTTTACTCAGACCCTCGGTTAATGCATTCGCTGTCCAAAGAATGAAAAAGTGAGTCCCTATACTAACAGAACAAAAGATCAGGCACACCAAAAGGGACGAAAGGATTTACGAGAGCTACCTTGTTCTTTTGTTTCTCATAATGTGCTTTTGTCTGCAGAGTGAAAATAAAAATACGCCTTTTTATGGCTGGTTTAGACTGAGGGATTCATTTGTACAATCCTATTATGACTACGTCTTCAGCTACGCCATTCAAGTACTTACTAAAGGGTATTAGCCAGAAAACGTAGACTTTTTTTAGATTGTTCTACCCTTATATCGATCACTATATATGAGATTCTATAAGGTGATGCTACCCCTATAATTTCTCATGTATTGGAGGTAAGGTAACACAAAATTTGAACATAAATATTGTATCATATTACATTATTGTGTTATATATTATTTTAATTGTATTCTCAGAACCCGAAATACGTCAATACAATTTTTGCAAATTCAGAGTTAAAACATAAAGACGCAAAATTTATTTTTCAATAAACCAAATTTAGTATCAAGTTATATGTAATAAAAAATACACATTGATTGATAACTAAACTTTGATGTCCACTTTTAGATCGGTAATGTAAGAAAAATAATATATGTATATTCATGCATGTATTTATAGATCATACAATAATTGTAATAATAATAATAACTTTCAAAGCGCCGTTTTGTGGTGAAATCATCTTAAGGGCGCATTAAGACGTGTTTTAAATATATGATAGAACAAAATATTCAAGTTTTAAATTGGGTATGAATTATGAAAAATACGAATTTCAGCTTATATCTGAAATTTGTCGCATGATCTATGCGTCTAAGGTATGAAGGGAGATTGTTTCAAGCTGATGGGTCGGCTACCGCAAAGGCTCGATCACCGAAATTTGTACTACGGAAACTCTTCGGCTCAACTAATCTTCCTATTGCATAGGAGTTTGTTGAGCGAAGCGTGGATTTCCTTGGATTTAGGCTGTCCGTTGTACAGAGTTCGGATGTATAACTTGGTGCCATTCCATGTAGCACTTTGAAGACTGTCCAGCAGAGTTTATACTGGATTCTTTGAGATGTTGTGTTATATGGGACTTTTTTGGAATGCCTTAAATGAGTTGAACGCAGATTTAAGTTTGTTTGTTAGTTTGTTTGTTTACTTGTTATTTTGGAATGTTTGCATGAATTCCATTACAATAGTCAATATTTTTTTCAAAATTGAAAGAGCGCCACGTTCGGGAAGCGAAAGTTCGAAACACGGGTCGTGATGAGTTGACTCTAAATGTACATATGAATCGTCAAAAACGCTGTCGTTTTAGGAAAACTAAGGTTATACAATAATATGTATTTTTAATTTACGGCAAACAACATCAATCAGCATGGATGTAATAAGACTAGTCGAAGTAATGGTACCGTGGTTCGTTTGTCGGTTGACATGGACCAAACATTTTACTGAAGAATATGTGGGATTCACGACTATTAATAAAATCAGTAATTGCACATTCAGTCATTGCACGGACGGACCCTCGGGCATAAATAGTTTGACGTGCGAGTCTAAGAGTTGAAAAATTGTATTTGAGGGAACCTATTCAGCAATATCTGCGCGGGCAAGGGACGCGCACAATGGACGAGCAGCAGGTATATTTTACCTAGAAAAGTACACAAGTTTCTTAAGAAGCGACTCGGGGTATCCCATAAACTGGAGTGATTTATCGATAACACATTTCCAGCTTGGACATCTCCCGGCGAAAGATGAAAATCATTAGTCTTAATCTCCCTACCCCATAGCAGTGTAATGATATAGCGGAGAGCCGGGATTATAACATGAATCCGGCGCAAAGCTGTGAGGCTTCCGACAAAAAATATCGTAAAAAATAAGTTTCAGCTGATGAAACAAAATAAAGCTTGATTTATATTAGCACTGTTTGTTTAAATAGCGAGCTTCGTCACGGTGATATAAATCTTGCTGAAATAATAATTTTTATATGAAATGCAATATGAAACTTTAATTTTAAAAGCTTTTTTTTCGCAAGTGGTAATTATGATGATGATAAACTGTATTAAATTAATCATTAATTTAAAAAAAAAGCTTCAAATATTTCTTATTTTATTTCGCAGCTGTCAAAATCAGATTAATTGACCATTTTTTTTCTTTTTTCCCACTTTAACTTCAGTTTTCTAAGAGTCCTACCACTTCTATTAATTTCATGTGTCATAACTATCTTAGAAACCTATTGGTTTTTTTTTCACAAATATACACTCATAAAACTTATGTAATTTTCTAAATATTATCAAATCAAATCAGTTTATTTTCTCAAAAGATATAAGAAACAACAATTATAATTTAAGGCATCTATTGAGAACAGGTAAAAATAAAATATATAATACCAGGAACGCATGAGAAATGGTTCGACTTTAGGAATACAAAATATTAAGTCCAGAGTATTTGTCTTCTAAACGTGCTTTCACTAATATGAAAGACAAGCATATTCAGCAGTTTGATTGCTCTCTCCACCGGCATCTCCAGAGGCAGGTTGGTTCTGCATGTTGGGACATAAAAAAAGTCTATGCTGACGCTGTCGAATATAACCATCGGGATCATAAAGACAGATAGTCCTCAATATGACGGAATTCTCAAAGAATCCCCTGTAATGGGTAAATGTGCACCCATCTCTTCTTATCTGCAAACTATTGGTCCTCAGCATGCCCAATAGGAATGAGATGGGATAAAGCCACGGATAGCTACTAAACTCCTTCGTGTAAAGATATCTCAGAAATCTTTTCTGAACCCTCTCTAACATGAGCGAGTATCTCGCCTCGTGGGGACTCCATATCACCGAACCACACTCGAGCCGGCTCCGGACCAATGAGTTATACAGAATTCGCAAAACATAGGGATTCCTGAAAACTACCAGTTCGGAGATTAAATCCCAACATTTTCAGTGCAACTCTACATATTATCTAGATGTATACAATGTATTGACAATAATTAGCGAATTAGACTAAGAAAAACATAATAAGTAAAGGAGATAATGATTATATAAAGACGTCTCATAATCTCCAATCGTAATGACTAAAGTTGATAAAACATAAATTACGCAACATTCTTATTGTTATTTTAAATTGGGTCAAAGTGATAAAAATATTCGTTTATCTCGTTTCTATTGTTTCGCGATGTATATAAATAAATTTTAGTACGTATATAATCATAAGTGGATTAATTTAACAGTGTAAACGATTTATCATATTACTTCCAGCTTGGTGTAACATGCCTAATACATTTTTTATTTAAGTCATTAATACGAATGAAAACGTCAGTTTTCTAGAAGTTTTATTATATTTTATGGGAATGACATGTTTCGCCATTAGGCATTATCAAATGTGACATTTGATAATGTCTTGGAAGGGCGAAACATGTCATTCCCATAAAATATAGGAAAACATCTAGAAAACTGACGTTTTCATTTGTATTAATTATTTAATATGAAGTTTTACATCATTATTCAAGAAACAATAAATACATTTTTTTATTTTTTTATTTAAAAATGACTTTAAGATATCACGCAGTGTACGGTACAACCATTTCATCGCTTAATTTATCGAATATGTTAAGAAACCTATTTTGTATTAAAAAGATATATAGCCACAGTCGATGTACTATTTTGCATATCTCTTTTTTTGATTAACAAAATTTTTATTGAAGAATGTGAAACTCCGTATTGAATAGTTAATCTGAATGAAAACGTCTGTCTTCTAGAAGTTTTGTTTTATTTTAGATGGAATGATGTTTCGCCTTTCTTAGGCATTATCAAATGTGTCGAGAATCAAGATTATATACCGATCGTTTATATACCCGAGTTAATGTAACAGAATATGGTAACTAAGGTAATAACACCTAATCATAGAGGACAAAACAGAGAGTCGATGAGGTGTTGGTAGGAGGCAAATCTCCTGGCTCCACAACATAAGGGACTGGAGGAGCTGTTTCTAGCTCCCAGAGACAGAGACGCCTACTCTCAAGTAATAGTCAAGGTTGCAAATGGAGGACCTGACATGACACCGAAAGCAGAAAATAATTATTATTTAGTATCAATGTTTTCAAAAGTGTGTTCATACTAATACGAGTAATAAATAAAAAATAAATCATATGTACTTTAGACAACAATAGAATCATTAATAAATTAATTGATTGTAAGCAGGATAAATGCCTTAGAATTGAGGTCACTAAGAAGAATGTTCGGAAAAACAATGTATTATAGAATATCTGATGATTGATGAAGTAAGAAAGGAATGTAAGGCGAATGAAAATAAAATCAATAAAGGGTCACGAAGATGGTTTGGACATAAGAAACGAATGGATGAGGAAAGAATAGTTAAAAATATATATACAAGTAGTGTGAATGGAAAAAGAAGTCGAGGAAGGCCAAGGAAGACATGGCATGACCAAATTAATCAATTACTGATTGAATTTTTCTTAATCAACATTGCCCGATTGTGCCTATCTGAAGAAATGCAATTCAATGTTAAAAATGCTCTTCCTAATGGCATAATCAAGGACAGGTTAATTTTGCGTGATAGAGTGTAGAACAATTGATCCAGGGTTTGGTACAGGTAACTATCGGAAACAAATGGACATATTTGTTCTAGAACATAACAGTGTTTAATAGAAACCTATATGATTATGTCTATTCTCCAGAGGGTTGTTTCTCTGGATTCCCAACTGTCCTCCTATCTTTTAAGAGTTCTTTCACGAGGACGAGTGCCGTGAGGCTGATTATGTAGTGCAATATAGGGGAGTTTGTTAGTGTCCAAATGGACATGACCCTTCCCTCCTTCACTGTTTATTCCATATCATAATATCCACAGATCTTTCTTATGCTGTGTTCCTCGTGCGATCTCTGAGTATCTTGCTTGCTATCATGCTCAGTGTTTTCATCGCAGAAATCTTCAAAACTTGTTTGGTCCTGTCTGTGTCTGCCCTTGCTGTGACTTATTGTGAGTAAACAATATCTATTGTGAGTATATATTATGTGAGTCCTTTTGCTAACCTGAACTAAAAAGCATTCCACGGCAGGACGCCGTATCGGTGTCCAGTAAAAATATTCCGACTCTCTTCTAATTTGATTGAAAATTGAAACCTCACTCTGTTCCCATCGTCAGTAATGAATGCCCCGTGTCACGAGTCCATAATGCGAGCCGGACTAAAAAGCTTCAGATACTCTATATGCAGTCCACAAGCACCGAGCTCCCAACTGAATTAAATGCGAAATATGTGATTCTATACGATTTTTTTGCTGATTCGGTTATCGATATCAAATTACTGAATTAAACTACGCGTTTTATATATAATTTAACTGGATGCTTTGAAGCGTTATGTTCGTTGTGATATAATGAAGCACGTTCGTGTTATTTATTCGGGGTACATGAAAAAATCTACTCTATAATTGGGTAAAATAACCATTCTTTTTGTTTGTTATATTGTACTAATAACACCTAGCGTATTTTGTACAATTAGCATGTTCCAAAATAGTTTCTGCTTTAACTTAATTTAACAATTAATCAGTGTGTGCCACACAAGACTTGTTTATATTTTGACTATTTTATATGGTGTACTTCTTCTTCTTCTTCATCAAGTGCCCTGTCGGGTCCCCCCAACGTTGGCGATCACCTCGGCGAACATGTTCCTATCCTGCGCCGCTCGGAACAGCTCCTCAACACTTCGGATGCCGGTCCACTCCCTCACGTTTCGCAGCCAGGACATTTGTCTCCTTCCGGGCCCTCGGCGTCCCTCAATTTTTCCCTCCAATATAATTTGGAGAAGGTGGTACTTTTCCCCACGCAGTATATGACCCAGATATGAGATCTTTCGAACCTTGATAGTTGATAACAATTCCCTGTTAACTCTAGCTCGCCTCAGGACTTCGGTATTGGTAACCATGTCTGTCCAGGGAACTCTGAGCATTCGGCGATGGAGCCACATTTCAAATGCTTACAGTCTGTTCATTGAGTAAACTTTTAGGGTCCAAGTTTCACACCCGTACAATAAAACAGACCACACATAGCATTTGATCATTGAGTTTCAAGTTTACGTTATCATTGCAGAATATGGTGTACTAACAAGTTATAGGTATTACAAGATTTTGTATACGTCTGTAAAAATGTTTAGAGATTGAAAATATAATATTAATAAATATTTTCTATGCACAGGATTCAAGGAAGGATTTGTGTTTCTCTTGTAAACAAGTTTTTGTTCTTTATTTCCACTTTAACCGTGTTGGTTTAGTCAACACTTTGAAAACCAGCTCCAACATAAATATCATCTTATTATTACACATTGGGAGAAAGCGATCATTAACAGAATTGTTCATTTTCATGTTTTATAACTTGGTTTATATTCAATAAAATTACGTTTTGAAAAAGGTTGCTAATGTTGTATTATTTTGTTATTTTTTATGTATCTCGCATCCTTTAATAGTTCACTAAAAATTAATGCATTTACGTTTATATTTAATAAGTTGCGCTCTAATGGTTCTTACAAAATTAAGAAAATTATAATAGTATTAGAATTGAGAGAGGTGCACAAAATATTTTTTTACAGTTGGCCATATAAGGAATTGAATATACATAGTACATGTATTATGTACATTTTATTTATTTATTATTCTGATGACTTATATTTTAAGTGCGCCGTTTTTTAAAATCAATTACTCCAAGGGTGCACTAGGAAATGACTGACCGAACAGTGCAGTCTTAAGAAGTTTCCTAAATTTAACGTCACTATCCTCATACTTAATACTAACATGGAGGCTATTCGACGTCAACGGACCCGCAATGCTGAAAGCACGATCATAGAAACATGCTTTATTGGCTCTGACTGGAATTGCTATGTTGTTTGCACTTGTTTCTACTGATCGGGGTGAACGTTGCCTTTCCGTTGGCATGGGTGTCACGCAGAGGTCCGATATATACGCTGGCGCTCTCTGGTGTCGAGCCTTAATACCGAGCCGTACATACTCGTATATTCGGGATAAATATGTTTTATTTTGTCGTGTGTTGTACCAGGTTTCGGGGTATTATAAAATTGGTAAAATATGTTATAACCATAATATTATATTTAGAAAGTATTGTTTTAAAAACTCGTAACTCTACATATTGGTATCCGCAGCACGATGCTTGTTAACTATACGTAAATGCATTAATGGTTGACAATTTTTTTTCATTCTTGATTAGCTTACGTGTGTTCGTACGTGTATTGACTAAACATGCTAATTTTAATGATTTCGCATTTCGATTTTAAACTTACCCAAAAGAGTCGAGCATATCAGGGTATTTTGTTACTACTAATTCAGGAATGAAATCGAATGTTATCTTTGGTCAAATAGGTTAAATAAAACCGAAATGAAATCCTTATTTTTCAGCGAATTTGAAAAAGGCACACCACGCGTTTCGGCATTATTAAAGTGAAGTGTTGAATATATTTGATGTTTGTATACACAAGCAAGGTGTGTTTGCCTCACTCGTCCGAAGTACATCCCTTTTCTCAGGGCCGAGCCGAGAATATAACTAAATAAATAAACTTTGAAAACGTGTCATGCCCATACCGAGAGGAGTCCTCATATCTCCGGTAACCGCTTCATTAACGCCTTTGATAGAATTCCGAGCAAACTGGGATGCCCATATTCAACGCTTTTTCATTTTTAACTAAAACATCTCAATTTCCACCATTCACAACATCGCAGGTTAGTTGACGTTCTCGTACAAATCCCTTTCTTCGAATGTTGCCAACAATCGTATTTATTGTTTCTTGAACAATGATGTTAAACTCCATATTAAATAATTAATACGGATGAAAACGTATGTTTTCTAGAATTTTTAATATGTTTTATGTGAATGAAATTTTTAATATGTTTTATGTGAATTTTTAATATGTTTTATGTTTCGCCTGTCTAAAGCATTGACAAATGTCAATGATTTCATTCATTCACATTTGATTATGCCTTAGACAGGCGAAACATGTCAATCGCATAAAATATAATAAAACTTCTAGAAAACGGACGTTTCCATTGGTATGAATTATTTAATAAACAATCGTAGTTATTCCAACGCACGATTCAACGCAGCCGTTATAATCAACTTTATTGTTTCGACGAACATTCACCATGAATTCTACCTCCCGCACTACTCAATTATAAAATCTGACAAATCCTTTGGGCCTTGTTTAGTATATTGAAAAATAATATGATGGAATGTTGAAGCCCCAATAAAAATGATACTTATTAAAGCTATGGCTGTTTTATCAGTAAATATTAATACATCAACAAAAGATGAGTATTCAACCGATGTATAAAAAAATCCTCAAACATTTTGTATCTCCCAAAGCGTACAGACTCTTCCGTTAAATTTTTTTTTTTCACGTTTAAACGATGAGTAGACTAGTTGTGATGAATATTAACATTGTAAAAATAAGTTTTTACCAATTTCAAATATTGTTCTCTGTCGCTAAATAACACATTGATATTAAAACTATAAAAAAACAAGGATTTATAATATATAAATTACATTAGAACTTATTATACATTATCCAATGTGTGCAAAACAGCTCAAAATTATTATGAAGGAATCGAGTCAAGGCTTGGACCAAGTCCCCTGGATAATAAACCAAGCATTCTGTCCCCTAGAACATCACACGGATGGTGGATGAACACCATTTTAATTAAACGAATTTCTTAAAATTCTTCGTAAATATTTTTGTGTTGAAATGAAAAGACGAAAACATGCATACATCATGTTATAATATGTCTCGCTATTATGAATTAGCGACGCGTTAACAAACTCACTAACTTGTTTTCTAAATTTGGTTATTTGAAATTGATTGATAACCATAAATATTCATACCAACAAAATATAAATAATCTTCACGACTAACAGCCTCTGTACATATGTACATATAACTACGTACGTCCCATCTTACACAAGGATACGTTTACACGTGTATGAGTGTATTAATACACGAATGAAATTGTATTCAAATCGTGAGACTGCACATATCCGCGTCGAGTGAGTGTTACTAGTACCAACGCATACGCAAGTTCCCTCGGAACCTGTGGCCACGTTAAGCCCGGTAGCCGAATGTGGTCCATTATGTTTTTTTTCTTCCTGGAAGACGAAATTAGTTTTAATTCTCAGAACAGGACGATTAAAGTTTCGGTTGCGATTAATTTTTTGATCAAGCCTTATACAACCGAGCGGCAGTGGTCGACTGTGAGATTTTTGTTTGATAAAAGTTTCTTACTTTCAAAATGATTGTGTTATAAACATTTATTTACAAATGGACAAGAAAGATATTTTTTTCTTTTAATTTACCATAAGAATTAAGTAAATGAAAAAATAATGCCCACGAATCAAATGAACGTATTTTTTCTTATATGCTATAATTAAATAATATTTAAATTTCCATAACTTTTTTCAACTATATTCGCCTTCACTTTGTGTTATGGATTCATATTAAAATTAATATAATTACACTTAGTATTACAGCACTTTATTTCACATAACACAGATATGTTTCAGTTATAACATAACTTTTCGAAATGTTCCCGTTACATTTTCCCTCTCCTCAATCCTAATTATACCCCCTCCTTTATACATGATTCCACCCTTTTTAGTATATAAGTGATCAATATGTTTTATTTTATTGTTAAAATTGTGTACATTGATAAAGCATTTCTTATAACCGAAACATGTCTGTGTTTAGTGAAATAAAGTGTAATTCTAAGTGTAATTATATTTATTACATAACATTTATAAAATGGCAATTGTAGAAATAATTCATATCCTTATTATCAAAATGATACTAATATTTTTCAGGATTAAGCAGGGTTGCTCTGCACTTCTGATAATACAGAGAACATATCCTACTCCATTTGCATTCGTTCCTTTCCACGGATACTCTTAATATAAATTATATGCATATACTAAAGTTAACGTATAAAAATAACGTTTCGTGAACAATAGTGTAAAACTCCATATTGAATAATTCTTTTTTTAAACCCAATTGGGTTATATGGATACTGTTTCAGATATATTTTATATTGAGTTGTAATGAGTCTCCTTGTGTCTTTTGGTAGTTCTTTGTAAAGTTTCAGTCTATTGTTCAATATCCTTGATTGTCCTGTCTTAGTTCGTGCAATCGGTAGGTGGTATCTGTCGCAGTTCCTGGTCCGGTGTCTGTGTATGTCTGAATTTTTAGTAAGTTTGTAAATGCTGTCTGTTGTCTTTTCCATGGTCATTCTGTGTACAATTTTTAAGGTCTCATATTTGGTCAGGTTTTATATGTCCATTTGTTTAGTTTGTCTGTAAACTTGTATGGTTAGGGAAAGGTAGTTAATGTTATATGCTAATTTTATTATTTTATTTTGTTGTCTTTGGAGTCTGGAGATGTCCTTTTGGTTTCCTGTCCCCCTTAAGGAAATCATATATGTCAGTCGGCTTTTAACATACGCTTCGTACATCATACATAATTAATACGAATGAAAACGTATGTTTTCGTATGATCGCGAATATCAGGTGCGGTGTTAATTTTTTAGATTTAAAACACGTCTAAATACATCCTTGGGGTAATTGCATCACGAAAACGGCGCATTAAAAGTTATCATATTATGGTTATTGTTTCGCTATCCCGCTAGTCTACTATAATAGTATTACACGTGTTGGCTTGCCACCACTGACTCGCGCCACGGATCGCGGTCCACGATACAACCGACCGTTGGTTTATTAATCTTATGCCAAAGGCCTTCAAAAATTAAATTATACTCACCTAATAAATGATGTATAATTATTTATATGGTAAACTAGGCATAGAGTACCTACTCATATTATTTACGTTAAGACCTAACAACTATTATAAAATATACAAATAAATACTGATTTTAATTTTAATAAGCTGAAAGCATTACTGTTTAAAATTTCTTTTTACTAGAGTTCTGTAACACTATCATAATATGGAGACTAGGAGGAGTCTTACGAGTGTCTGAGAATATTCAAACGAATAAATAATCTAAAAATAACAGTACGAAATTAAAATCAGAAAATGAGGGGATATATTAAATACGGAATATTTATAACAAATGTATCTAAATTAATCAAACATAATTATAAATCAAAATAAAGCACGACTTTGATAGCAGTTGTTTTTTTATTATAATGTTATAAAATTTGTTTATCTCATAAAAAATATTATTTATTGAATGAAATATGAAACTTTCGGTTTGTCCATAAATCTCGCGTGTTGAATCCGCCGAGTTCATAATTTGATTACGAGTGCACGCCGCGCCGTGCATCTTCATTGTATAATGCCGGGCGCACACGTGCAAAGTAAATGAAACGACGTCCCTTCCAATTGTCTTGAGCCAAGTACGTAATCCAATATTGTGATCCGTCGGTACAAGTACCAGCCTAAGTGCATTCGTGCTCATAATGGTCGCCTGCAAGGATTAAATGTGCTTGTATTATTATATAATTTCCTGAACCCCATTTAAAGCGTATCCGAAGAAAATACAATTATATTTAGTCCCCCGAGAATATGAGTGATGTTCACAGGACCCTTTGAGTATACGTAATATGGAGAAGTCCTTCAAATGAACGAACATATTGGGTTCAAACCATTCAAGATTTATGTTGCGTGTAATCTATACATTAGAATAAAAAAGTTTTAACAGGACTTCATTATTAAATATCATTGCTGATACTTCGAGTACACATTTTGTTATGATGTGCCTTTTTTCTACCATATATCGTTTCCATCCTTCGATGGAGACGTAGAGAATTTTTTTATAAAAAATGGTCTGCCTAAATCCCAGCGCGTCTCCAATATGAAATGCAGTCATGTGTAAGAGAGTTTTTGCCAAAATAAACATGATTTAACCAAAATATACCTCCCATTATTTGGCCAGCAATATTGGGCTTTATCATATTGTGACATACTGTACATAACAAATTTAATACTCAAAGCTGATTAATGCTGATCTCGTCTTGAATAGTTTAACTGCAAAAATAAACAAAATCAATGCTTTATATTTTAAAATCGTTTTTGTGCGGTACGTTATTTCTCTGGTGGACCAACACCTTCTTCTACTTTGGAATAGACATGCATAAATGTTCAAGAATTATGTACAATAGAAAAACTAACTAACTAACCATCACGCCGTCTCCCCGGAGGCTCCCCGGAGGGATAGGCAGAAAGAATTGACTGCCACACTGGTTTCTCCTGGCACGAATCTCTCGATTCCTCTACATTCATACATCGTGTCATGCACGCACGTTGTTTTACCGACTCCTCACGTGACCGATATTGAATATTTTATTGATTTGATCGTGCCAAGTTTTCCTCGGCCTTCCTCTATTTCTAACTCCGTTCATGTCGTTTACATATACTTTCTTCACAATTCTGTCTTCACTCATTCTCTCTATATGTCCAAACCATCTTAACGACCCTTTCATTATTTTGTTCATAACACTTTCATTCGCATCGCATTCACTTCCTATATTTGCACGCTCATTTCTACTGCACTTATTCTACTTTTCTCCTTAGATGAGTGGAGATAATTGGAATTAGCCTATATCCAGCAGCGGAGGGAAGAAGGTTGAAGAAGAAGAAAAAGAATGTAAGTTGGGTTATAAAATGGTTAAAATAGTACAAACTTATCAATTTAAAAGTGTGATGGTGAAGTATATAAGACAATGCATTTAAAAATAATACGAGTTAAGCTTTTCTTGTTTCTTTTCAATAATGAAAATAAAAATAAAAAACTTATTAAATGTAGGTATATTTAGTTAAAATCCACTGATGTTTGTGCCTCCCGCAGATTTCGGCAGCCCGCTGCCATCTTTTGGTTCTATCATGAAATTTCAAATAACTAAATCTGTTTCTTTTATATATTTTATTATGGTAACCTGGGAACAGGTTATTAAAGGTGGAACATACGAAAATCACTAAGTAAAATATCCATAAGTTTATTAATTAACAATACCCATTATTCAATCAGATAACAAGATTATGACAATTCTTGTCCAAAACTTAAGATTTGTATGCCGCACGAAGTTAAACGATATCCCGAGTTGCTCGCGAAGTACGAGTACAAACGTTACAGTCCGCTGTGATTGTATCGTGCGGCAGGATATTTGCACTCTGCTCTTCAAATTTCCGAATTTGAATAGATACATATCAATTTATAGAACGATTATTGTGGTGAAATACTGCATAATTATACGACCCCGCGCCGCGCCGCCCCCTGCCCCCCGCCGCGGGCCGCGCTATCATTATCTACGCACTGGCTGCTCCGCGCCCGGATGCGATGAATTGCGTGACCCAATCATCGCCAAACTACTCCAGCCGAGGTGAGGTTGGCTGAGGTTGTGCTGTGGATGATGGATCGTTGCGGCTGAGAGATTGGGGGAAGTCGCCCAAACGCTTTTTACTAACTTCTTTATCATTTACATTATTGTGTTCATTCACTGTGCCCTTATTCGAACACTCTCTGTAACGACTTACATGTTATACTAGCATATTTATAATTCTCAGTCAGTTTCTTCAAATCTTTCTTCTTCCCTCGAATGGAATTATATCGTAAGCCCATGTTTTTGAGGTCGACGATGCTTTATTTTTCTTCCCATGGTCTTCATGTCAAGAATCTGGGTATTCATTTATCGATTCCCTGTTTAGCGACTGATTTCGGTATTCAGTATTTTGTCCCTCAGGCTTATGTCAAGCATTAGTCTCTCCATAGCCCGTTGTGCCCATTTCAGCTTGTGTATAGTATTGGCTGTGTATAACACAGTTTCCAGTCTACACACAGTAAGCATACAAAATTATTCATGATTATAGTTTACAAAACTTGAATTAGAAGTCCAAATCTACAATACTATTATCAAACGAATGATGTTATACGGCTCAAATCCAATCCTTAATGAGGAGCAAAAATCACCCGACTCTAGACTAACTTCTAGAGAATGATACCCAGTCTTGCTACTTGCGCTGGAACATCATTCTTAGGAGAAATTGACAGGTACGTTCCGTATAAAGCAAATCCTTTTAACGATTACAGTGAGAGCTGGTTCCTCTCGTAAATTGCTCACGATTATTTTACCAATAAATAACAAAGAATTTAAATGACGATGCCGCAAGGAACCAGATCATTGTGGCTGCAAGACAGCTATACATGGTAATGTGGAAGAACTTAATCACGGCAATTAAATGAACTGCACGAGTTGCAAACGTTCTGGAAGCCCTCATTAACGAGTATCCCCATTTGCAAGGTATCCTCATTAACGAGTATCCCAATTTGGATCTTTAGTAGATCTTTCAAATTTCAATGAACTTGCTTTTGGCATCAGGGGACAAACCTATCACATTCGAAATCAGAACACTTATGGAGATTATGGGAGCTCTCTTAAACTTTATTCTTTAAGAGGAGATTTTCAGATAGCGAAGGCCATGATCTTCAAGGCATGAGTGGAAGATTAAAAAAAGTGCTATTTCAATGACAATTTATTTGTTTTATGCGCGCCTAAAGTATCTAAGTCCTCGTTGGACACAATTGTTTTCCTTGCAATATCAGCAACAGGAGTTTGATATTTTGTCTTATGTACGAATATTTACGAGATTTTATATTTCTAACTCATTTATTGTACTCTCCTACTTATTTGCCGGCTCCTGTGCGGGATAAGAACACTATCTTAAATAGAAAGGTTTCGTATTTTTAAAAGGATATTTCGTATGTTTTAAGCGTATTAAATGTGCACGCAATAGTAATCCAAGATGAAGAGAGAACGGAGAAGTTAGCACAGATAAAGGTGGGAGCTCTGTTGATGGATTACATCACGTCTGAGCTATGTGCATTAAATTTTTATTCCTTTTCCACGCGAGGGATTCCTCGGATCGTTTTAATAATAGTCAATCCTTTTTTTGCCCGATACATTCCGGCCTTTGTATCGGCAGCGGCCCTACTATCTAGCCGGACCATTTTTCATCCATCTATCTATTCATCCATCTTGGACATTTACTCCTCGTCCTTAGAAATTTCATCTACGAATATTCTAGGCCACGCAGAAGCGGAACAAGGCATTTAAACGGTATTATATCTTCATTTTATACAAAAGGGCACATTCAATATTAAAATAAAACAAGAACAAACATTTTTATTGGTTCTTAAAACATTGTGTGAAACTCCATATTCAATATTTAACATCGATTTTATTATACGAGTAAATTTTATAGGAGTAAAACATGTTCCACTTTGCTAAGGCATTTACAAATGTTTTTTTCTTGTAACTAACATTTAAGCATACTGTGTAGCTTTGATAATGGCACTCACACAAAACAAGGCTTCCCACAAACTGTTATTAAGCTTAAAATTTAACAAATTTTATACACTTTGTTTATACAACACTTGCATTAAAAAAAGTAAAATTACATAGGTAGACATGTTTCGGACAACCAGTACTTCTTAAGTGATACATATTATAAAGATACATGCAGATTTAAAATGTCAGATCATGTAAACAATTTTATAATATTTTAAATCTGTATGTATCTTAATAATATGTATCACTGAAGAAGGATTGGTTGTCCGAAACATGTCTATGTAATTTTAATGTTTTTAATGTAAGTGTTGTATAAACAAAGTGTATAAAAAATAGAAAGAGAAATAAAGCAATTACAACACAAAGTATGGCGAATATAGAAGTAATAACTGAAACTAGTTTGACATTCTCTCCTCACTTCCCAACATTATTTAATTCTGACGATTTGATGATACTATTTATCTTATATCTTTGTTCCAACATTATTAAATCAAATTTAAATATTTGTCTTATTTTTACTTGAAACTAAAAACACCGGTTAACTTCAAGGTATACTTCGTTAATGGTGTGTTATTACATCATGTTGAAAATCAACATAATTTGATTTAAGTATTCATCCCAATTTGTGATTTTAAAATATTCTATTATACTTAAGTACACTATAATGTAATCAACGAAAGCGAGTGGAGTCAATTCGTTCATCGCTGTTCTGATAATACAGAGAGCAGTTTGATAATATTTCACTAGGTTGTATAATTTTTAAATTATAGTCGTTGAATCAATTTTTAAATACGTCTCCGCCAAGGCCGTGCCCTTTAGGAGATAAACCTTGAGTGGCGTGCGCTGTGTAGGTACCTGTTTACGGATTAAAAACGATTTTACGTTATTTATTACATTTATAAATAATCGAGAATACAAAAATAACTTTAATCATTCATAACACAACAACAAATACGCACACTATGCAAAGTACTCGTGTTTCTGTTATTAATAATAAACTGCTGGGAGCCTTTACCGTGTGTGTAACGCAGGAAATGTTGGGCCAAGTACGCATTCTCGTTCTTTTGAAGGTTGGTCGTCGTTGTGGAGTTGCCTGGAGGATATTATTGTACTGTTATTAAACGGAGACTTTCATTAAAAAACTCTAAATCAGACCAAGATTTCAAAAAACGTTTTTTTTTCTGCGAGCATCTTCGATAACAATCTGCTCGTCTCAACGCGACACAAAAAATGAAAGATTCTGCCTTGTAATTGTAAGATATAATTCTCCTTTTATGTTAACCTTCTCAGCAGTTTACATCGCTCACTAGACGTATCCAGGAATCTCTCAACATTCTTTTTTTAAATTAGTGTATAAATAAAAACATATTTTTTAATCTCCCGTGATCTCGTATCTCATATTATACACAAGAATCATCTTCGAATAAAAAAGATATCCTTCATCTTGGTAACTCGATGCACATACACACTTCATGCACGATACATGTAGGAATGTAATCTTAACTACATACCAAGGTTCGTGTGGCAGTTAGTTGGTGGATCTCCGGCTAACTGAGCTACGAGAGAATCCACCCCTGACGTTATTCGGAAAGGTATAAGTCTCGCCACGTTTAAAAATATCCGATACGGTCTTCTAATCTCTGATGCCATCTACACCCAATACCGATATTAAGTATCGGAATTTTGATTTTCAACACGTACCTACACACCTTACTAAAGCAACTTAGACCACTAAAGCAAAGAAACAACTTTGTTTTGTTTTACACACGTGATCTGTAAGTTATCGCATCCTTGGAACACATGAGATAATATTTAAAACAATTTTTTTGTCTCCGGAATTGAACCCTCTATCTAAAAGGAAGCAAGCACTTAAACCAATGTACCGCTATTTTACACTTGTGAAATGCTATTTTAAAAGTTTACCAACACTTCGATTGTTTGTACAGCTAAAATTTTTCTGAATGATTGAAATAAAAAAATGAAATGAAACGAAAATGAAAAGAAGCTCTATTGTCCTATTATACATAATGGATCATTCGAATGTAAATTATTTTGGGAAATTGATTGATTTTAATATTCTAATTTCCCTGTCTTGTGTACACTAAAAAACGTATAGGTAGTAACTAAATATGTATTATATATAACAAACTGTAAATAAAATCACAATTGGTCTTACGATGAATAGCTTAAATATAGTTGTGTTTTGGAGGTGAAAGCAGAGTATTATTAAAAAAATTAAAATGTCTACATCTATTATGGTTATCTTCAAAAGATCGTGTAATTAAAATTTATGGAAAAACCACACACGTTTGCAATAATCATCTGGGTGTAAAACTATATATTTTTCGCGACTTATAATAAATTTGGCCAAGTCAGGATTTACATTTCAGCACCAATTTGTCGAAAATCAAAATTTGTATCTAATCGAGCCACGAAGAATTCGTGTAACTTTAAACGTTACTGGTTAGAATTTTTTATTAGGGCTCTGACATTGTTTGCCTGATGTTTACATGTTTGCTCGGCGGAGTTCGGCCCAACAAAAAATCCATCAGTACCTATCTGGGTCCCTATCTTCCAAGGTTACACAACAGGTTTTAGACCCACGAGCCTATTATATCCAACAGCTGCTTCTAAAACGAGACTTACCTATATCTAACAGTCCTAGAGTACCCACACTCCTCTCAGCTGTGCAACATAATTGAATTAGATAAAAGTTCATACAATTATTGATTTCTTTATGTTTTAATTATTAACATATAATAAATAAATGTATTTCATACATTAGTTATTGCATTCATAAGTTACAATGCCCTTTAATGACTATATGCGAATTATCGTCACATGCGGTCACATTTAGATTTTTAGATTTAAAACACGTCTTAATGCGCCCTTGAGGTGATTACATCACAAAAACGGCGCTTTAAAAGTTAGCATATTATTATTATTATTATTATTATTATCATCATCATCATCATTATAAGACCGCTACTCACTAAATACAATATGTGTACTGCTCTAATCGCTGAATAAAATAATGTTTAATAATGTAACAGTTGCATGAATAATAGCCATTTTTTTATTGTTGGTACATAAATTAATACACAAAAGTAAACATTATTCATTAGTCATAATCACAGATAAAAACGCATGACTCAAAAGAAGGGTACTGAATAAATATTCTTGTTTATTAAAGAAAAGACAATAATCGGAATAATGTGTCCTTTAAATATAATCTTTATACTTAAGGAAAGTGAAAAGGTCAACCGTCACTTTTAAGCGTGTGAAATAGTATTGAGAGAGCACACCGCCATCGCCACAGGCCAGATGGCAGAGGAACCGAACCGCGGAGACTCGGCCGAGAGCTAGAGCCAGTGCTGCCGAGCCCGAGCCCAGACAATCAGCTGATTCTCTAATCGCACCTCCCCGAGTGGAGTCGAAAGGCTCCTCATTGTATCTCGCGCTCGTCCTTGGGACAGAAATGAAAGGAACTACGATAAAAAATGACGATTCCCGTAGTAGAACGCAACTCATAAACTTACTTTTTTATTGCTGGCGGTTTGGGCTTTCCGACACACCCCAACAGCGTTTATCCGGCCCTAATTATTTCAATAAATATACATGCACATCTCCACGAGCCTGGCTGTCACTGTTGGGCTACGCAGATACCTAAGAATAACAAATGCATAACGACGCGAGTTGAGTTATACGAGTATTGGTCGAAATACACTGCGAGTTATGAAGCAAACGTTTCGTTTAAGTTGAATTGATATAATTAAATCGCATTCATATGTAGTCATATTACATATTTAATATGTGCAAGTTTGTTAGATTAATCTACGCATGTTCAATTCCAGAGTTCGAAATGTTTTAATGTATCAGTTTATCAGTTTATTTATTCACTCAAAAGATATTACAAACATAACAGTTTGGCATATATTTGAGAAAGGGTTAAGAATCAGGAACGCATGAGAGATGGTTTAGCTTTAGGAAGACAAGATACTTTCTAAAGTTAAGAGTAGGTATTTTTTTTCTGAACTTACTTTCAAACTCACGGACAATTGAATTACACGCTGTGATCATTAATAAACATTTGATTTATAATAAATTCGTAAAAGCCAATACCAAATCTTTAATATTTGAAATAAGCACGCTACTGCCAAAGATGGATGAAAGCAGACAAAACGGTAGAGATGAGATCTTATACGAATACGAATGTTTTGAATAATGATCCGCAAAAGAAGAAAAAAAATCTGATCATAAGTATTTTTAACACCGTAAAAGCACTGAGATTATTTTGATACACATAAAATATGTGGAAAACAGTAAAAATGAGCTTATAAGTGAACGATGTGGTTTACAAAAATGCGTTATAGCAATATGCGTTATTCCAACATTAAGTAACATTTTTTTAGTTGTATCTCAATAGAGACGAAGACGCAAACTGGAAACTGAACATGGATGATCAAGGTGTTTACAGGACTTATGACCTGTCATTGGTTGGGTTAAGCGCACGCTTTATGTAATTACAACATTCCCCATTCCACCTTTGGTATTATGATCATGCATGACAAATTTTTGGAAGATGTATATATACTCGTACTTCAAAATCCATATCTATCTTCACGTGTCAGTTTCAGTCAGCCATCTATGTAGATTTGGTTGCACTTGTGAATTTTTCAAGATTAACCTATACAACCGACCCACTAACGCCATCTATGGAGAATGATTTTCGGCATTTAATTAAGTAACATAATAATTTATTTATAATGTATTTGATAACTACTCAAATTAATGAAGTTGTTATAAATTTAATAAGCAATCTTCATCACACTAGGCAGGATATGTATCATAATGGCTATTATACTATATTGATCAAACTCAATTACGAAAAGTACTATGAGAACAATGTCAAATATTTGACCATTGTTGGTTTCTAGAGGTAATTATAATAATATGGTAAATTTTACAGGCCCGTTTTCAAGATCACCTCAAAGGCGCATTGAGACGTGTTTTAAATCTAAAAATTAACGCTGCTGCTGATATTCGCGATCGTATATAAAAATCATAAAACAAATGAACAAATTTGGTTTTAATTTGGGTATTTCAGCTAAGATGTAAAATCTGTCGGATAATTTATGTACCAAAGGTATGAAAGAGAAGCATATAACCAAACAAGTATCTAGAGTTTACAGTTTCATTATTCATCTATTATATTTTCGCTGGCTATAAATCTACGTGTTTTAAGACATGCGTATGTTTATATTCGCATCTAAATAGAAGGTACTGTGTGGAAAGCAATAGACTACGAGAAGGAAGCATCTCGCTGGATCATCAATCAGTATGCGCGGAGGTGTTTCATTGCGTAATTATTTCACGGGTCCTCCGGGCAGCGGGACACTCCGCACTCCGCACTGGAGGTATTCAAATGACTTTTAAAGTATAAACACCCTCGGATAAACGTATTACAGCTGCTGCGAGCGTATTTTATAGTTAATGAGAGGCTGCGCCTGTGTGCGTGTGTGCGGGTCTGTCTGCTGGCCGCAGTGTGCGTGTGTGTGCGTGGAGCACTCCCACAGCTGATATCAGGGCTGCATTGGAAACATATATGTCATGAAAATATATATATAATATTACGAAACACGTTAACAACGGTCGTAGGTAGGAATGTATCTACATATTATAAATCTCTGAGCTTTTGCCTATCAACACATGTCAGCTGTATAAAATTGTTTTTTATGTAAGGTTTAACGTATCTTGTTCTTCAAGTGCCCTGCCGGGTCCCCCCAACATTGGCGATCATAAAGCTTTACGTATAATTCAAGAATATTCCAACAGACAACCTGATTTTTCATCTTTTTTCGCACCCGTAGCTGGCTTCGTGTTTCGGTCGGCTTCCAGAGTAGCCCATTGTATTCGGCTTTCTTCTCCGTACTGAAAACTTGTATTTGTTTTCATGGCGTGTAGGCTGCTAACCTTGGTGAAGTAAGGGTACACGTAGTCAACACCAAACAAGTTCCGAGGACTTCCGAGATGAAGACACTACGGATGATAGCACGCAAGACACAAGAGATCGTGTGAGGAACATCAGAATGAAAGAGATATGTAAGACGAATGATATTATTAGATGGAGTAGACAGCAAAGGAGGAAGTACTTCTGTCACTTCTAAAGAATTGACAAAACCAGAATCTCCTGTATTGCATTACAATATCAGCCTAGTGGACGATCTCCTAAAAGATTGAAGGACAATTAGGATTCTACCTCACAGGAGGAGCAAGCCTCTGGAGAACAGTCCAAGTAGATCAATAGCAAGAAGATTGGAACTGGCAAAAGAAGGATGAAAGTTAGAATAAATGAAGCAGAAATGAGATATCTTAGACAAATGTGTTGATACTCTGTTTATGATAGTGTCGAAAGAAAATATCCGGGTGCGAATGATGGTGTTATGAACAAAATAATGAAAGGATCATTAAGTTGGTTTGGACATATGGAATGAATGAATGAAGAAAGAATGGTAAAAAATATATGTTAATGATGTAAATAGAACCACTAATACAGGAAGACGGAAGAAAGCGTGGCACGATCAAATAAATCAAATATTGAATGTCGGCCATGTGAGGAGTCAGAGAAATCGACGCGCGTGCATGACACGATTTATGAATGTTGAAGAAGCGAGAGAAATACGTCAGGAAAGAAAAGTATGGCAGTCCATTTTTTCTGCCTACCCCTTCGGAGAGACGGCGTGAGTTTCTTTTCGTGAGTTTGTTAGTATTATAGAGATAATGTAATAAAAAAACTTAAGACGCGTTAATAAATCGAATGAATAATAATTGTTTGATGTTCCCAGTCCGGGCTGCCGCGGCCGCCTCGCCGTCCGCAGGCACCAGATACGAGTACATCAGGAGCACACCACCACCAGCGCGCCGGCCAGCTGTGGGGTGTATTATATAACGCGCGCACACACACACACACACCCGCGCCGCGCGCTCAGCTGTTGGCCGCGATGCTCGTGTAAGGACGAGCCGCACGTCAGATGATCGGGACTTACTTCACATGTTAGCTTTTGAGTTTTTCAACACTTGCGACGTACAAGTAATCACATCGCCGGCGAGGTTGCTAAGATCGTCTGGACAGGTCATTCCAAGATGAAATTATAGCTAAAAAAGCACGTAGCCATTGGTACGATAAAAGTGTAATCAATGCGATAGAAATGAGATGTTTTAGATATATATATTTTTAAACATCTTATCGGTCATATGTCAGAGATCCTGGAGAGATTGGCCAAATTAAAAAAATTAAAAAAGAAAAAACGTTATAGAATTCTAATACGTGAACTGGAAGATGCATGAATTGGAATGTTGGTGAAGAATATTCGTTTATTTAATAAGGATATATGTAGTCCAATATTTTGTGTCTAGAGGGTTGATGTAATAATTAAAATGCCTAATTAAATTCGATTCAAAATTACTTTAATCTTACCGATATAATCGAATATCATGGAACTATATCCAACAATTATATGGGCTAAACTTTCAACCACGTCTGTCACATCGTTTCTGCTCATTATACTACTTAAATATTTAACAACTTGTTGAACAAATCTTCACTACGCCCTTTTGAAGATTCGAGTATTAGTGAATTGACAATTATACGAGTACTATAGTACCTATATATGGTATATATTTTTAAATCAATATGATATTTGATTTCATAGATAATACGACCAATAACAAAAAAACGGTGAGATAACAATAACAAATAAGAAGTGAATGTGGTGCGAATGAAAGTGTTATGAACAAAATAAGGAAAGGGTCATTAAGATGGTTTGGACACATGGAAAAAATGAGTGAAGACAGAATGGTAAAGAAGGTATATGTAAACGGCGTGAACAGAGCTAGAAATATAGGAAGGGCGAGGAAAACGTGGCACGATCAAATCAATCAAATATTGAATGTCGGTCACGTGAGGAGTCGGAGAAATCTACGTGCATGCATGACAAAATGTATGAATGTAGAGGAAGCGAGAGAAGCATGTCAGGACAGAACAGTGTGGCGTTCCATTCTTTCTGCCTACCCCTCCGGGGAGACGGCGTGATGGCAAGTTAGTTAGTTAGTATAATTTACAATATTTAATGTACAAACGAAATTTTGTTTAAACCAGTGATCGGTGATTTAAATAAATAATATGTAAATATAATAATGCACACGATTACGAATCTAATAAATAAAAACGATAAAGTTGTTTATATCAAAAATGAAATGAATGTAATCATTTTTATTATCAAAGCATACATGTAGTATACATGTACATACATGTAGTATAATATGTTTATACCGACGATTTAGATATGGATAAAAGATACAATTTTTTTTATAATATATCTTTCGGAATATCACGTTTTTGTACGAAATATGAATGACAAAAAATATTAAATGTTTTGTAAATGACACAAATTTTCAAGAATCAAATTCATCGATCAAACTAACTATAATAACATTGTATCGTCAAGCCGTTACACAGAGGGGTAGGCAGAGAAGATGGATCGCAATATTTTTTATCCTGACAAATCTTTTACATTCACATTATCTTGTGCTCGTCGATTGTTCTCTTCTTCGACTTCTTTTTCCATTTACACTTAGATATATCATTTTAACCACTCGTCCCTCACCCATTTGTTTTATATGTCCAAACATCTAAGTGACCCTTTCTTAATTTTATTTAGAACGCATTCATCGCCTTATGTATTATTTATACTAGACAAGTTGAGAGTCGACACATTTCCATCGTAGATTTATAGTAATGTAGAATGAATTCATCGGTTAGTAAGACGTATGTACATAAATTTAATGTGAGTTAAGAGTGCACCAATAATACTAATCGGAATAGTTTTGTGTGGCTAGGAACACATTCACACTTCCAACGATATGAAGCTCGCCCGTGGCACTTCAGAAGTTCGGCCAGGAATCATGGTCACTTCTCGTTTGAAATTTTTGTCTCAAGTGTCCAAGTCTAAGTGGTTTCTGTTGTTTGAATAAGTGTAGCAGTGGCACAAGTACTCCAGAGTGACGTGCCAGGGGGGCACCACCACAACTCCTTCATAGCAACAGTGCATTTTTACTAAATCATGTCCAACTCATTTTTAGGGTAAGTAACTATAATACTATGATATAAAAGTCACTAAATATCTAAAAGCTATACAATTTTTTAGGGGTAGCGAGGTAGAAAAAACCAATAAATTATTATTTTCTGACATATTCATCTAGGCTCCTTTAAAATTGATACGTGTCATGCAAACATAATATCTATATTTATGATAACTTATATTGCCGAAATTTAAACATTGATCGATTTGTGGCTGTCGTGATCCTTCAATCTATTTCCATGCTTAACGCATGTGTACCTTCTTTATAAATATTTATTCACTCCTTCATACTACATATGTTATCCGATAATTTTTTTAAACTTTTATTTACCCTGTACATTTTTTTAATGTCTAATTTCAATATTTTACAACACAATATGAATGTATAATTATGAACTAATTCCGAGGAATAAAATAATCACATTTATTTTAATTTCGTTATTCATTAAACAATGTGTTATCTTTATAAAATAAAATGGCGTGACCTAAATGTATACCATATTGTAATATGTACATTTTGTTTCCAGGTCTTCCACCAGCGATAGACTTTGAAATTAGCGACCACGAGAAATGCATAAAAAAGGGGTTTTGTCCAAAGCAGTCCCATCATTTTTTGCTCTTGCTTGGCCGTGGATCTTCCCGAGAAGGGAGATGGCAGGGGGAAGAGGAGAGGCGTGGAAGTGGGGAATGTGGCACCACCACCACGGACAAACCGTACAGCTGTTTGGAATAAAAGTCCTTCAAAACATTTTTTAAATTACCAACAAGAATTGAAACGTTCACCAAAAATTTTAAACATTTCCATGATCTCAAAAAATACATCACAATTCTTATAAGTGCACTTTTTACTAGTTGTATTTACTTTACTTGTGGGTCTCATGTAACCAGACGCATCCTGAAAGCTCCAAATATTTTTCCGCTTACTCAAATTACTACGCTGTAACAAGCAAACTAATGAAAAACTCGGTTTATCTGAAATATGCTATATATTACACGCGTAAATAATTTGACTGTTTTAACGAAGTGCCCTTCGTTGGAATGAGATATTGAAGTTACTCGTTTGGTCGAGTAACACAGCTGTAGACCTTTAATGTGGTAGTGTGAAGAATTGTATACGAATGTGTTGTTTAGTGTATACGAGTATGAGATAGTAAGGGCAGAACAGGTATGATCAGCTGGCCACATTTACCACTGCGTTGATGCTAATTGAAATTATAGTTTTTATTCTTCAATAATTGCTCTCGTTATATTATATCAGATCATGCAATAAATAATTAATTTAAATCTGTTATTTAATCGTTTATTAATAATTATATTCAAATAATTGTGATCAAATGATGGAAGTTCATTTTAAACTAACTAACTAACTAACTAACCATCACGCCGTCTCCCCGGAGGGGTAGGCAGAAAGAATGGAACGCCACACTGTTCTGTGCTGACATACTTCTCTCGCTTCCTCTACATTCATACATCTTTTCATGCACGCACGTCGATTTCTCCGACTCCTCACGTGACCGACATTCAATATTTGATTGATTTGATCGTGCCACGTTTTCCTCGCCCTTCCTCTATTTCTAGCTCCGTTCACGCCGTTTACATATACCTTCTTTACCATTCTGTCTTCACTCATTTTTTCCATGTGTCCAAACCATCTTAATGACCCTTTCCTTATTTTGTTCATAACACTTTCATTCGCACCACATTCACTTCTTATACTTGCATTTGTCACTCTATCATATACAGATTTGCCACACATTCGTCTTAGAGATCTCATTTCTACTGCATTTATTCTACTTTCATCCTTCTTTTGCCAGTTCCATGCTTCACTTCCATACATAAGGGTCGGCACAAGAACACCATTGTGCACTGCCATCTTAGCTTTTTTGGATAGGCTTTTGTTTGCGATGACAACTTTAAGTGCACCATTTATTCTGTTGCCTGCCCCAACCCTTCTTTCAATATCCTTCTCCACCCTCCCATCCTTTGTAAACATACTTCCTAAATAAACAAATTCATCCACTTGTTCCAGATTTTCACCGTTTACACTAATGTTGCAGACTGTCATGCTTCCTTCTTTTTCGAAAATCATTACCTTAGACTTATTCACATTCATCATCAAATCGTATCGCTTGCATACCTCATACATACTAGACACCAGGGCTTGCAGTTCGTGCTCGTTGTCTGCAAGTAGCACAGCGTCGTCCGCATACAACAAACAGCTTACTGACACACCGTTCATTTTTGCACCTGCTTCCAACCCTGTCAGCTCTTTCATACACTTGTCCATATATAGATTAAACAACCATGGAGACATTACACACCCCTGTTTTACACCTTTATTGATATCAAGCCAGGCTGTAAGATCCCCATTTACTCTGACACTAGCAGTGCTTTCCGTGTACAGCGATGTAATTGCCGTGATCAGTTTTGTGCTTATTCCATATTCCGACAATATTTCCCATATTTTACCTCTATCTACGCGATCATATGCTTAATAATATGCTTATAATAATTAAATAAAACTTTGGTCATTATTTCGATAGCGACTGGTTTCGCCAGGCTCTATCGATACCAGTTGAAATTAACCGCGTTAAAATTTGTATACCAGAGAGGGCCAGCGCACATTTCAGACCTCTGCGTGACACCCATGCCAACGGAAAGGCAAGATTCATTCCTATTAGTGGAAATCAATCCGAACAACATTACGATTAAAGAAAGAGCTTCTGAAACAAGTTTTTATGGTCGTGTTTACGACGTTGCGAATTAATTGGCAACGAATAATCTCTCTGTTAGTATTAAGTTTGATGATAGCCATGTTAGATTTAAGAAGTTCAGTCAGTCTTTTCCTAATGCGCCTTTGGGGTCATGAATTAAATAAAATTGTGTACTTAAATAAATTATCAAAAAAATATAAATAAATAAACAAAAATCAATAGATAGTCCATTGTTTTGGTCGAAACGCTATGATACTTTAACATTATAAACTGTTAAATTAAAAACTTTGTTGTATGTATCACAATCGTATTTTTATTTTACGCAATAGCTGTTTCGTCAACTTATGTAAACATCATCATTGTAACACCTAATGATGCCAACATAGGTTGACGAAACAGCTGTCGCGTAAAATAAAAATACAATTGTGATACATAAAACGAAGTTTTTTAATAGAACAGTTTAAAAATCCATCGAAAGATTATTCCAACAATTGAGATAATCAATCTACATCTACATATAAATAAAACACAATCTGGGTTGTGTGTGTCTCCTTCTTTCTCGGTGATTCCTCATCAGATCCTTCTGTATCTTGGGGAATGGACTAAGTGGAATTTAGCGGTCGTCATAGGCATATTTTCGTTATTAATCGAGCTCTAATTAACTTTATAAATTAATCAATTAATTGAAAATTTTCGTAGTGCAAACGAATATAGACCTTAATGTTCGTATCACCTGAGTATCAATCTTTTGAGTCTATATTCGTTTGACACGGTCTGGAGAGAATTCAGTCTCCATGTAATTTTGTGTAGTGGCAACAATGTGTTTTGCTTTCTGACAGTCCAATATATTGCGTTTTACTTTGGGATGTATAATACTTAATACGTTTTACTTATTACGTACTAAAATAATTGGTTGTTTAATTGGTACAGTCTATTTTATTGGCCATATTTTAATGTACATTAATTTAGACAGGTAATTATACTTCTTAATTTTGGCGAGTATAATTTTTGTCATTTTGAGGTTATGAACGAAATTTTATTTTTTCGTGTGGCTGAAACTTATTCGTTTCTCTTACGTTCGACGGTGATTACTTAATGATATTCGTTTTCTAGAGTTCTAGCCGTTCGATTGGTCACGTGGTCTCTGAACTGTCAACAATCTCTTTGTACGTCGTAATATTTTGTAGGTATGAAGTTTCGGTACTTTTAGGTTATGAAGTTTCTGGGATTAAAAATATTCAATGATAATTATCTACAAGAATATGAAGAAACTTGCTTCCGTAAGTATAATATAATATTTATATTTCTAATTCATAAATATATTTTCAGTTTATTCTATTTTGCTGTTTTCTTTATACGCATACTTTGGTCAGGGAAATTGTTACATTACCACATCAACGGTAAGAAAGTTCTAATGATATACAATATGAATTACAATATGAATGAATGACACAATTCTTATGACTTTTTCCGTTTATTTCTAGGAAAATAAAGTAACGGATCAGAGATGGGACGAAAATTACCGATGCAGCGTGCAAAATAACTTCGTTAAAATGGAATTAGATCAATCAAAGAACGGATGATCAGTGAATTAGATGTACTCTGGAGTGGCGAATGAGAACCGGCTCATTTTTACATTACACAATATCACATTTGCACAAAACATTCATATGTTTAGAGAAACAAAACTCTTGATTTTGTTGTCCATGAAAATCACATCAGAGCCAATAAAGTAAGTTTCTACGATCGTGATTTCGCTGTTGTCACATGCACCTTTCATGACTAAAAACATTGTCAAAGCGCCCTTGAGGTGAGCTATTCACGAAAACGGCGATTATACAAATTAAACAAACAAACAAACCATCACGCCGTTTCCCCACAGGGGTAGGCAGAGAGAATGGACCATAACACTACTCTATCCTGGCAAACCTCTCTAGCTTCCTTCACATTCATACGAGTCATACACGCATGTCGATTCCTCTGACTTCTAACATGACCAACCTTTAAAATCTGATTAATTTAATTAATTTGACAAATTAATCAAATTAATCAGATTAAAAGGTTTTATCAGTTTTATCGTTTTTATAAAGAATTTTGACAGGTGTACAAATAAATTTTTCATTTGTTCCAATGACAATTTGAATAATTTCTTCAACATAACACTACTCTATCCTGGCAAACCTGTCTAGCTTCCTCCACATTCATACGAGTCATACACGCATGTCGATTCCTCCGACTTCTAACATGACCAACCTTTAAAATCTGATTAATTTAATTAATTTGACAAATTAATCAGATTAAAAGGTTTTATTAGTTTTATCGTTTTTATAAAGAATTTTGACAGGTGTACAAATAATTTTTTCATTTGTTCCAATGACAATTTGAATAATTTCTTCAATATTATTTTTAAGTTCTTGCTGGTTAAGTGCCTTATTACAGATAATTAAAAAAATGGTGGATACGTGTAACATAAATTAAATAAACACAAAAGTCCGGATCGTCCATGTCAACATGTGCAACATTGAAAAAAACATTATGTGTTATTACATTATGTGCTAAATTAAAAAACAGTGGATACGTGGAACATATTATAAATTAAATAGACAATATGTGCACCGTCTAAAAAGAACATTTTGTGTAAAATTATTTTTATTTTGTTATTTTATTTTATATCATTGTATTTTATATTATTTGTTTTAGATTTATTTTGTGGGTGTTGGACGATCGAAGTGTGCGCGGGAGATGCCTATTGGTGGCGATGAGGTTCGCAACCCATCACACCGCGCCTCCCGCGGGGCGAAAAGAGAAGGATGGAGTGCCGCATCAGTAAAAGTGTGACAGTCCATTCTCTCTGCTTACACTTTCGGGGAGACGGCGTGATGGTTAGTTAGTTAGTTAGTTAATTTGACAAATTAGCCTAATTATTATTATTATTATTATGCATATAGCATGAACTGCCTTTTATAGTGTCCGCCTTATGGCAATTCAATTTTTTTTTTTAATTCCAGGGCTCAACATTGATGAATGAAAGATCGGACCAAAGTTGCCGATGCAGCGACTAATGTTTAAATGGAATGGGATCGGTCATAAAGCAAGGACAACGGGTTATAAGATCTTCTGGCCTGGAGTGGCGAAAGAGAAACAGCTACACAAATTCTGGCAGATCACAAGCAAGATGGTCTGATGACGTTAAACGAGTGGCAGGAGGTCAATGGCGCAGAGCGGCGAGGGATACAGTTGTGGAAGTCGGGAAGGGAGGCTTATGTAGTATTATCATCTATATTACTATTCCACGCCAGCGGACTCGCAGTGCCGAAATCACGATCGTAGAAACTTACTTTATTGGCTCTGATGTGAATTTCATGGACAACAAAATCAAGAGTTTTGTTTCTTTAATATAATGAATGTTTTCTGCAAATGTGATATAATATTGTTTATTTGATCATTAAATTTCATATAAAATATTCAAAAAATTGTTTTTCTATTACATTAGTAATATGTATTCAAGTTTATAATTCATTGTATTTTTTGAATATATATTGGGTTTATTTATGTACTCGAATTTAGCAATAGCGAAGCGTTGCCGGGTCAGCTAGTGTTTTATACAAATCCAGATAATTATTATGCACTTATTTTTTTGATAATTTTTTTATTTTATTTCTTTAATCGAAAAATGTTAAAACATCGTTCAAATGAAGTAGATAGCTATCACATTAGCTAAATAAAGTGTTGAGGTATTATTTAAATAAATATTTGGTTGTAAAATAAATAAATATAAAGTTAATAAATAAAAAATGTCATCGGCGCACAGAGCTCCAGAGGTGTATCACGGTTGTTTAATACATCAGCTGATACCCCATGTGCTGTTTAGTTTTTTGGTCTCCTCACGGGAAGGTTAAGGTGGAGAGCGGTGTAGGAGAGCTATGTTGGTGTGTGTGGGGGGAGGGGGGAGGGGGGAGGCAGGATGAAGATAGGGAAGCAACAGCGAGAAGGGATAACCGAGACATGGAATACGGGAACGATGAGATTAAATAATACCATGAGCAGTGAATAACATGGACCCTTATGCATAACATCTGACAATCATCTGATTTTGGCCAAATAATTTTTGAGGAGATTTTGATACAAATAACGAATATGATATGTTGCGAATCTCTCATTTTTATATAGATACGATTGTAGGGATAGAACCCTTGGGTGTTAGATATTTTAATATTATTGTCGAAGCGTCTCCGAAGTGATTAAATCGTAAAGCGGCATTAGACTTATATTTATTGACTTCTGATCAAAGATTTTAAGAAAGGTTTTAAACCTCTTCTCGTTCTTAAGAACTACAAATTATCAGAGCTACTCTTATATTTCAGGACAATATAAACTAACACAAGTGATTGAAGAAAAACAGTGCTATACATTAAAAAAAAATTATTGTGGACTTAAACTGTACTACTTACAAAAAAATATAAATTGAAAAAATACAAGAAAGCATAAATTTTAATTATTTTACGAATTTACTTGATAACAATAAACCAAGAGTTGTGGTTGAGAACAAGTAACACGTTAAGGTAGTTTTATGGTATGCGAGGTAGTTTTAACTTATCAATATTGTAGTTGTGATTGTAGTGATTTAGCTATTAAAAGAGTTAAGTTAGGTTAATGCTTTTTGGAAAGAGAAAAGAGCGACCGACACACATTGGAATTAATTTCAAGGGTAATATTCTAAAATAAGTGGATGAATATGTATTATATATTTGGGATGTATGATTACAAATAATGGGTAAAGGCGATGTCGCCCTTTTCTCTTTGGCCAATTAGAAGGGTTGGTGTGGGCAATAGAGAAAATAGTAATCTAAAAGTTGTCATCGATAGACGGCAGAGCCACACATGCTCTGATGTAGGTAGGTGGAGCATCAAACTTTCAAAATGGAGCTCGAAATCGAGGCAAACCAAGGAAAACACGCCACAATTAAAATAACAACATTTTGAATGTTGGCATCGTGACGAATCGGTGCCTTCACGTGTATGATGCGTGCGTGAATATAGAGGATTCTAAGTATGGACAGTGCATCCAAAAAATGTTATTATTTATGACGTACTTTGGGTAAGTAATAATTTAAATCGATATGAGATGCACTGATAAATGGTTTCGTTACATTTATTTATTCTTGCTGTTAATTTTACGAGGAGAGGATTATGGGTATGGGATTATCCCAGATAAGAGCTATGAAATAATGTAATTCGAAAATGATTCATAAATAAATAATTATACTTCCATACGAAGAACTTAATTTGTGGTGTGGCATTGTTATAAACAGTTTTAAAACACTGTTACTAGTTTTTACACCACTTTATTTTTGTCAAAACCAACAGGTTTCGCTCTCGTGAGCTTCGTCAGAGATTCAAAATAATCTAAAAAATTTATAAAAATACGTAAATAATATAAATAAATAATTAACTAAGAAACGGAATGCTGCAAGTTTAAAAAGAACTACTGTAAGAAATTTGATTTGTTTAGAGTATTTTATAATATATATTTGTCCATGCTATTTTGGCTGGCTTTTCCTATTATTTATAAAACGAGGGCCATTTTCTCTTTTACAGTTTTCCATTGAGTAGGTAGGTACCTGCACTAAGCCCCGCTGCTGTGTATTCGGGACCTAATCTCAGCGAAGGGCCTGGCGGGGGACGAGGACGTGCTGCAAGGGCATCTGCAGCGCGAGGCACTTGTGTTCTCCAAACAAATGCGCCGTTTGAGCTTTTATGGCACTAAGCGCGCCCATTGTGCTCCCCAAATGTCTGGATTAATACTGCCGGCCAGGGTCGGCCGTAATTTTGATAAGAACATGATTTTTGTTTCGTTGAATACGCTCGCCTGAAACAACTATATTCATATAAAAATATAAGCATTAACTATTTGCCATAAAGCCAAAATGTCTCATTTTACAAATTTGTATTCCAATTACTAAAAACAGGTTACAGTCATAGAATATTCTGTAATCTTCTTATTAGACATCTTGCATTCTTGTCGCCATTAAAATTTAAGTTTATTGAACGCTAAGGCATTAACCCTGTGGAATTCCATAGTAATATACTTAAGAAATTAAAAATAGCTTTGTTTAATCCACAAAATATTTTTAAAAAATATTTAAAAACACATGTTTCGGAGGATACCTTCATCTTATGGAAGATGGAGGTATCCTCCGAAACAGGTCGTGTTTTTTAATATTTTGTGGATTAAACAAAGTTATTTTCAATTTCCTAAGTATAAAATGATATGTTGTAATGATTAATCAAATTAATCTTGTACTTAATAATAAAAAAATGAACATAATGCAATATCTAATCAATTCACATATTTACATTCCTTTTACCCATGTTCGCATACAGGACTAGTCGATAAATGATTCTGATTAGATTTGATAATAATCTGGGCTACCACTGCCTTCTTACGGTCATGCACATTGTGATTGAAAGCCCAGCGTACGTGTCCCGTACAAATTAGAGGCAATATAATAGAGGAACGATGATACCGGAGCAGCGCGAGTAAGCGATGCCTCACGTGGAACTATTGAAACCAGACAAAAGTATAAAACATCGAACAACCGAGAGGCTTAGCACTCTTGCACGGTGAAAGAAATGTAACTGTACCCGGGACCTTTCTTCCTACTGGACGCAGTCAGGGCTCCGCCGGTCTACTTCCGAGTACACCGCCGCAGTAAACCCCGTGTAACCGAATTACCTTTGATCCGGACGAAATACCTGGCTTAAACGAAATGAAAAAAAGCGCATACAGAAAAGATCCATTCACCATTCGCATAGTAACCGTTTTCACGTAGTAACAATGGCTTTTAGATTTTACTTTTCCACAATAAAAATACATACTTAATAAAAAAAATTAAACACGATCACGAAAATAGTTGTTTCAACCAATATGAACCATAACGAAGTTCAGGTGATTTTCGACACACAACATTTCGTAGGATAAATTTACGTCTTTCATTATCAACATTCTGTCATATAAATAAAATTATTAAAAATTAATAAAAAAAAAACAATCATAATAAAAATCGTGTTAATGTATAAAAGATTTGCATTTTAAAAATACATGTAAGTCGATAGCGATTTGTAATATTATTGAGAAATAAATAACGTTTTAATCCATATAGATTTATTCGCTCAAATGTCTCACTTTCGGATATTCCAAATAAACGTTCTCAGTGTAAAACATAAGGACTTCAAAAGAGGATCCAGACCAGCACAATAAGACGAGAAAGATTCTAGGCGGGTATAAGAAACGGCTTCTACCGCTGCCTTGTGTTCGTTTTGCATTGTTATCCGTTTGAAGCAAAACGAAATTTCCTTAGATCCTTTGAAGGCATTCAAAGACTTGTTGATGAAATGAGTGAAGAGAGGGAGGAAAAAATGCCCCGCATGCGAGCCGTCTGAATGGGCAGGTCTGTCTCGCGCAGGTGTCTCAAGCCCTTTACGATTATTGCACTTCTCAACACACGCACTTGCACACAATGCCAACTGCATTGAACAAAGCATCTTGAAAAGAACACAACCCTTAAAAATTACTATATTATTCAATAATAATTTAAGCAAAATGCTAGATTTTGGATTTTGTTAGCCACAAATTAGGCCGTTAGATACACGTTTATTTTTTCTATTTTAAAAATAATTATAACAAAGATTTAAATCAATGATTATAATGAAATAGGAATCGGGTCGTTTCCAGGCTTAAACCCAAGTCCCCTGGATCAGGAGCCAAGCGTTCTATCCCCTAAGCCTAAACCATCACCTAATGATCACACATGAGCGAGATCCTCGCGCGATAGAAGTGAAACTTCTTAGCTCCTTGGAAAAGTTGATTTAAATGAATTGCTTTTTTTTACATTTTTTAATGATTGGGGTTTGATCATCAAATAAACCATTATTAACTGTAATGTCGTACAGTCTATAAAAGGGTTTAGATTAAATGTTGTTGCCATATTTTAAAATGTTTTTCTTGCCAAACCAATTAAATAACTGTATGTATATTTCACTTCATGTGGACATTAATACAATGATCGTCATTAATATATCTTCACTATCGTATTCACATATATAGAAACATTAATAATTTACCCATAGTTCCCAAATTGACGATGGATGCGTCATACACCTCTGATGATGAATCTGTAATTTAGAGTACAGACGGACGTGCATCCGCATCAAATCCCAAATGCATACTGACACATTAGCGAGCAGAGACAATGCTCTACAACAACTAAATGTTTTGCGTTTGACGATACGTTTAAGTTTTTGTAGGAAAATAGTGCAACCCAATATATACTGTAATGCCCCTAACGTTAGAGAACTATTTACCTGCCATAATAATGTAACGCTTTTCATGGTGTCCCGGTATATTTGCCCTACCTCGCCTATAGAAGTTTCACTGCAAAATAAAGCATTCCATACCCTGGAGACGAACGTTACGGAATTTAATGGAAGTACTAAATAAAGTATGCAGAGATGATATACCCCATGCTCTTTTATCTAGAAATACAGAGTTCTATAGATTCCTACTTATAAAATCAAAAAGTATCAAAAAGTTATATTTATATATATATATATATATATATATATATATATTTTTTTTTTTGAGATTATTTTTCTGATATAACCTCGTATTCTCAATACCATTAGTGCATTATTTACATCTATGTAACCACTAATGAGGTTGTGGAATTTTTATTTATTAAATATCTCCCTTAACTACCCTCTAATAATCAAATTCGCCATTTTATTATTATTATTATTATTATTATTATTATTTTGTTGAATCGCTCTTTACATCTATAACGCGCGAGCCAAATCGATGTAAAGGGTATAGCTATCGTTTTGATTCTCATGACACGTGATAGGTAGCTTATCTATCGCCATTTTACTGTCACGTGAAATCAGCACCAGACCCAAGACAGTGTGACAATCATACTGCCATCGCCGGGAATCGAGCCCGGGACCTTCGGGGTGGCAGTCAAAGTACTTACCACTCGGCCACGAAGGTCGTCTATGTATAAATTTATCTAAGATATCGTGTGTCTACAATTTTTTTTATTTCATCTTTATTTTGCCAGTTACATGCCTCACTTCCGAATAACAACTGGATCTTATTTACAATAGATAAACAGCATTATTTTTTTACTTAGTTTTTCATGTGAAAGGTCACGCAGAGACGTAAATTAAATAAATATATTTTATTCGAATTACTTGTTTACATTTCAGAATAATTGTGCAGGGACAGGCTACTTTACGACGGGAGGTTTAACATGACTGAGAAACTCATTTGAGATGCGGCTTACGTCCATCCAGATTTATCTGGAAAGATTTTAAATATTGACTACAGCGCCAGCGCCTTGAAATATCATGTTGAGCCACGTAACTTATGTTTATGTTCTCTCTGTGATAATGCTGGTCCCATCTTTGGACATTTCGGTACGTGTACAAACATGTAATAAACATTGCGTATGTACGTACGTAGGTACTCTGCGACTTTGAATATTTCCACATCGAGCTGTATAATGATTTCCATAACACCTTAATAATGTTATGTACATAAATTAGATACAAACAAGGATTAACACTTATACAATATAATAACTTATGCTTGGAAGTATAAACGTAGTTTGTATAAACACGTGTATCTATTGCCAACAGTGTGTTAAAACAGATCACAGGGGATTTTGTAGGTAAAACTAAGCATGTTTTAATTTTCATATTTTTAAACAACACTGATCATTAAGAATATATAATTAAATAGGATCCCTGAAATGGTTTAGGCATGTGAAACGAATGGATGAATGCAGAATGGTTAAAAAGTTGTATACGAGCAGTATCAACTGAAAGAGAAGCCGAGGACGACCGAGGAAAGCATTGCATGATCAAATTAATAAATTATTAAAAGACGGCTACATTCGAAGTTGGTAAAATCGACGAGCGTGCATGTTACAATATATGATTATAGAAGATTCTCGAAAAGTATGTCATGAAAGAACAGTATGGCAGTTCATCCAATTTGCCTATCCCTCCGGAAAAAAAAACGCGTGATGGTCAGTTAGTTAGTTAGTTAGAACTGATTTTTCTTTTTTAAATCATTACAAGTAATATATTTATCCGATCTAATGTGAATCTCATATCGTTTTTGTGAATAAAAATAAAATTAATTATTTTGACACGTTAGTGACAATACACTTTTATTTTATTAGAAAGAAAGAAAAATGTATTGATGAAAAGTGTTTAACTTCAGGACCTGAAAAATATATATTTCATATCAAGTAGTGTCTGATATTTTTATGTATATTGCTATAACCCGTTTGTCACGGATAGTAATACGACAATATTGAGATGTCCATCATTGATAAAATGTGCAGGGAAGCGGATTTTTGTGGGAAAAAGCTATCGGGGAAAAAATATCACATCCCCTTAAATGGTTCATGCGCACACAAAATTGTGGGTGTAATCTGTTCCATCAAAACCACTTTACATTTATGATATAAATTCTCTAGAATCGACATATTGTTAGAGAAATAACCTTCAAACGTTGAGGTGCATTAGCTCACGAAAGCAGTAAAAGCATTATTTATGTTTAAGATTCTATGTCATGAATTAGCTTCATAGGTTTGATTATTGACTGATTGATATTAATTAATTATTTAACGTAACAACTTCAATCCTTTCGAAACTATAGAAATGTCCGTATCGCTGACGACGGATTAAAGGCAATTATTACTATCTTCGGAACACAATGCTCTCTGTCCGTAAGATTTCTGAAAAGCTCTCGAAAGCGAAATGGCAAGCTTAAGTGCCAATTAGAGCCTTTTTTGCAGGCAGTTCAATTCAATGGCTGAGAAGTTGTTTTAAAATGTGTAAGTTTAATTCTTTCGTTCTTACAAGCTGAAAAGATTTCTTGGTTCAAGCATAGCCATTGGTTCGAATTAATTGTAACTCGAAATATTTTGAAATTGGAAATGGGTTTGTATTTCGAATACTTATTTTTAACTATCTGTCTTTGCATAAATTATTTTTAGACGTGTTTATCTGGTTTATGTAATTAATGTTCCTGTTATTAAACTTAGAGAGCATCGCTCCTCGACCTATTAGTAATTACTACTATTATTAAAATCTTAACAACATCACATCACAAGCCAGGTGATTGATTAGAGCCTTATAATATGTATACAATTATATGAATATAAACAGGATAGATTACCTCTTTGTTCCTCCATCATCAAATATCCATAAATACGCTCTAGCTACTTTTCAAAAGATCCACTTGAATGCCAACTCGTTGCGGTGACAAATCGCCTTCAATATAGTTTTGAAATGCTTCCATGCAAAATAAGATCTATCAATTTCGTATATACTCGTAGTTATAGTGAACATATATATTTATTTATATTGGTATTCCAGTAAAATACATACTTCTGGATAATAGGTACTGATAATAGTGATCTAAGATATGATAATTTTATTTTATCAATGATAACACTGTTTTTTGCTTTTCGAGTTCAATTATAGCCGCATGTTTTGAAGGTTCAGCTTCTTCATTAAGAGAACGATATTAACTTCCCTGTTAATTAATATCTTTAGATTATCATAAATAAATGTTCTCCAATGAAAAATCATATATCCCGATTCAAGAGTGGTGGTCTAACATCCCTGGAAAAATATGTTAAGGTTACAAATGATTTTTGTTATATTTGTTAATTTCTATACGTAAATTCTATCTATCTTTCTATACTGAAAAAATGGTGTTCTGGAACACAATGGAGTTCTAGTGCAAACCCTCATGTGTGGAAGTGAAGCTTGGAGCTGGCAAAAGAAGGATGAAAGCAGGATAATCGCCGTAGAAATGAGATCACTATGAAGAATGTGTGGGAAAACGTTGTATGATAGAATACCGAACGATGAAATAAGAGAGAAATGTAAAGCAGATGACTGCATCATGGATAAAGTTAAAAAAGGATCCTTGAGATGGTTTGGACATATGGAACGAATGGATGAGAGAAGAATGGTTAAAAAGTTGTACACAAGCAGCGTGAGTAGAAAAAGAAGCCGAGAACAACCGAGGAAAACATGGCATGACCAAATTAATCAATTACTAAAAGGCGGCCACATTCGAAGTCGAAGTGTGGCGATCCATCCTCTCTGCCTACCCCTCCGGAGAAATGGCGTGATGGTTAGTTTGTTAGTTTTTCTATACGTATGTAGATTCAATATACGAAATGAATGAATAAATAATTATATTGTTATTATTGAAATATGAAGTGCATGAATATCAACAAAGCGAATGGTGCACTTAAAGTTGTCATCGCAAACAAAAAACCTATTCAAAAAAGCTAAATGGCAGTGTACAATGGTGTTCTTGTACCGACCTTATATATGGAAGCGAATAATGGAACTGGCAAAATAAGGATGAAAGAAGAATAAATGCAGTGGAAATGAGATATCTTAGACGAATTTAGTAATTTTCGGTGTATGATAGTGTCGAATGAAAATATAAGAAGTGAATGCGGTGCGATTGATGGTGTTAAAACTAACTAACTAACTAACTAACCATCACGCCGTCTCCCCGAAGGGGTAGGCAGAAAGAATGGACTGCCACACCTTTCTTTCCTGACATATTTCTCTCGATTCCTCAACATTCATACATCGTGTCATGCACGCGCGTCGGTTTCTCTGACTCCTCACATGGCCGACATTCAATATTTGATTTATTTGATCGTGCCACGTTTTCCTCGGTCTTCCTCTATTTCTGGTACCATTTACATCATTAACATATAATTTTTTTACCATTCTTTCTTCATTCATTCTTTTCATATGTCCAAACCATCTTAATGATCCTTTCATTATTTTGTTCATGACACCATCATTCGCACCGCATTCACTTCTTATATTTTCATTCGACACTCTATCGTACACAGAATATCCACACATTCGTCTAAGAGATCTCATTTCTACTGCATTTATTCTACTTTCATCCTTCCTTTGCCAGTTCCATGCTTCGCTTCCATACATAAGGGTAAACAAAATAATAAAAGGATCATTCAGATGGTTTGGACACATGAAAATAATGAATGAAGGAAGAATGATAAAAAAAGTATATGTTGATGATGTAAATGGAACTAGAAATAAAATAAAACCGAGAAAAACGTGGCACGATCAAATAAATCAAATATTGAATGACGGCCACGTGAGGAGTTAGAGAAATTGACGCGCGTGCCTGATACGATGTATAAATGTTGAGGAAGCGAGAGAAATATGTCAAGATAGAAAAGTATAGCATTCCATTCTTTCTGCCTATTCCTTCGGAAAGACGGCGTGATGGTTAATTAGTTTGTTAATTTAGAATACCTTTTTTTTCTTGAACAATGATATTAAATATCAATGAAAACGTTTGTTTTTATAGAAAAGGAGTGATGCTTTGCACCAAGAAAGGATATTTGATTGTACCATGTCATGTCGAACGATGTTCGATGTTTTCTGCAATATTAACACGTTGACTGCTATGGTACTTTTCAGGATACCAGCGTAAAAAGACAATTTAATGTAATCATATTATACGAGTATTATACTCTTTTATTAAGGCGTGACTGACAGCGCTTGAGGACCTTTAATTTTATTCAACCGTTTGGCAGTCTTATATGGTATGACAGCCACGGCGTGATACGTGTTAATATGAAATGTGTTTTTTAAGAAATCATATAAGAGTATCACTAATTCAAAACACATAGACAAAAAGTCGTCCAGACGGGGCGAAGTTCCAGCTGTATTCATCAAAAAAAAAAATGGAGCCACAAATCACCTGTTATCGGCGATTAAAAAATGAAAATTTCGCCCAAATGCCCCGTGGAATGTGTGCGCTAACTGCTGATTTCGGTAGTTAAGTTAAAAGCAAAAAGTAATGATTCTTTTAGCGTGCACCCGAAAATGGTAAAACAATGCAGGCTACAGGGTGATTAGCATTAGTCGTAATTACAGTGACTTTATAGCATATTGAAACGGCTGTACCCTATAACCCTTGTGTTACAGCAGCGGCAGAGTAGACTTCGACGAATCTCAATAGCATTCCTTTTATTTCACTACCGATAAATGTTTATGAAATCATGCTTAGTTGATTTTTTGTTAAGTTTACTATGCCGAGAAGCTGAAACGCCTAAAATTGAGATTTCATATTACGCACTCTCATAGTAGTAACTTTTACGATTTTTTTATGTTTTAAAATGCATTATGATTCGTCAGACGTATATTGCACCATCCCGCAGAAATTGAAACCATAAGTTTCACTGTCTGAATACACGTTACAAGGATTATGTGGCCCGTGTAGGAAATGGAAGGATTATGTAATGCCTTTGAAATAACATTATTAATGAAAGTACCTTGACTTAGATCTTGACTTGACACAAATTTGAAATATCCAAGTACATGCAAATAAATTTGTTAGCGATACTTATTTTGGTAACCAGCTCTAATGACCTCCCCAGAGAAGTAAGGTCACAGGTAGATAAGGCTGCAGCGGTTGCAGGCTGCTTGAAAGATGTCATATGGAGAAACAAAGACATGAGGACTGACAGCAAGGTACGCATTTATAAGACCTGTGTGCGACCAATCCTCACATATGGCATTGAATCGAGGGCAGACACTGTCAAGATAAAGAGCATGCTCAGGACAACCGAGATGAAAACACTCTGCGGTATAGCTGGTAAGATCCTACGTGATCGAGTTAGGAATGCAGCAATCCGAGAAATCTGCGAGGTCGAAGATGTGGTCAGATGGGGACGTCAAAGACGGCGATACTGGCATCAACATGTAGAAGGAATGAGCTCAAATAGGATACCATACATATGTAGCTCTCCATGGAACGCCAAATGGACAACGCCGACCAGGAAGACCCCCGAAACGGTGGAGAGAAAGCTGGAGTTCAGCGTCTCAAGAGGACCCGCCTGATATACAGACTCCTGAGTCTACCAAAAGTGAAGAAGAAGAAGAAGATATTTTGGTCATTTGGCCACGGACAGTATATCTGTCTAATGTTGATCTCTAGTACGATTATTGGAACAAGTAACATACACAGTTAGCTTAAGAGTGGCCACACCTAACTACGAACTACAAAGATTTCATTTAGTACGGACGTATGGAGGAAAACAGATCTAGAGCTACTCAGAGAAGAGACCTACGTAACGAATCAACGCCAGCGACTTTTATTTGGAATTATATTTAACATCAAGCACAGGGAAAAACCGAATCGAGAAAAATACTTGAGGTTCTACTTACCACATAAGCGTGACAGGACACCAATAAAGAGAAGAGAAACGTTAAAAGTTGTGATTAAAAGTCGGTATTCTAAATGAGGACTGTATAACTGTATGACTGAATGTACGACTCGTTTTATGAATGTGGAGAAAGCTAGAGAGGTGTGTCAGGATAGAGTAGTGTGGCGGTCCATTCTATCTGCCTACCCCTACTAAACCAACACACCGAAAACGGTGTGTTGGTTTGTTATTTTGTTTAGTATTCTAATTATTAGCTAAAGATAAAAAAAAAACTGCGCACTGTTAAATTAATCACCATGTAGATGGATAGGCACACAGATAATGAAATTTTTTAATTAATTCTAATATTTTGACGATTAAAAAAAACCAGTTAAATTCGTATGGCGTATAATGCTCACGTGTCAATATTTCTGACATCCACGAGGATGGCTATATTAATTGATTGATGTGTTCTTGCGATGATATATTTTATTTTTATAGATTTCGTGTTTTGCAAGCAATCACTTTTTGGTATAATTTCTATATCATTTTTTTCGTAGTGTATCCTAAATCAGAACTTTTCATACGTGTAAGAAGCTTCTGGGGAGAGAAGAAGAGAAGTTACTCAGCAGGAATACCAAACATTTAATATATAAGACTATTATACAATAAGATCGGTAGTCACCTACGGCTGTAAGACATGGTCGCTAACGCAAAGAGAGGAATGCAGGCTGTCAGTTTTTGATAGGGAAATTCTGATAAATTTTTGGACCCACCCTGGAGGATAGGGCTTACAGAATCAAAAGAAAACTGCGGGATGGCCATGTAGAAATAATGCCAGATGGTAGAACAGAGGAGAAAGAGAGAGAGAGAGAGAGAGAGAGAGAGAGAGAGAGAGAGAGAGAGAGAGAGAGAGAGAGAGAGAGAGAGAGAGAGAGAGAGAGAGAGAGAGAGTCAGTGGAGGATCGTTGTGGAGGAGGCCAAGCCCCACACCGGGATGTAGCGCCGAGAATAGTATTAGTAGTATCCTAAATCATCTCAATGGTTCATTTTTAAAAAAATGTTCACAGGATTAGATCATTTTTTATGCAGTGCCATAAGCTCTGCAACCACAGTCACCCATTAATGGTAGATTTCAAAGATTCCCTCTGCCCCGCCCTTCCAGAGAACGGTATTTTAATGATTGGGGTAATTTAAAGAATAGTTTTTTAATTGAAATAATTGTCGGAACGCTCACAAAATAAATTGTTCCACAGCATGAGGGCCGCCGACATTGACAACAAGCAATTCAATTTAAATAAATTATTCTCATTATTTTAACATAATTCCAAACCTAACTCTAGCACTTGATGGAGTCGGTTAACATGTCAGCCGTTACTTGATCACTAAATAACTAACTAACCAATTTAACACAGACCCTTTTTGAAGGGTAGGCAAATATGATTGGCCGCCATATCCGTTTCGTTAATTTCTATTCGGCCCATAGTAGCTATATCCCTCACCCGTGACTTTTAGCCTTATTAAGTTTTTTTTTTAATATTGCATAATAAAAATTACCCACGAAGGGTCTACGAATAAGGCTAGATTTGCGGTGGTGGTCCAGTGAACAGAATCCAGGTGGCTCCTAATCCAGGGGACTTGGATTCAAACCCGGTTACGACCCGTTTCCTTTTATATAATAATGAGCTCTCTTCTGCCCATTTTAGAGAATTTTTAAAATAATAAATTTTAAAACTATGAAACCTAATTTTTATATATGTGGATATTTCTGACAAATAGCTTTCAACGAGGAGTTAGTTTGTCATTAATTTGGAATCAATAACTATCAAAAATAATAATTTGTAAACATATGAGGGCATTAGTTGCAAACCTGGCAAACTCCATCATTAGATGTTTTGAGTAAATCGCAAAAAACTGATACGCTAATAAAAAAATTTACGATATTTATTTTTTTCATCTCAACCAGTTAGTATTTTAAAAGTAATCAGCCATGAAATAATCATCATTATGTTGATAATTAAAGTAAAATAATGAATTTCATTTTGGAGTTTGCCAGCTTTGCAACACTCAAGTGGAGGTTGCCATGTTTGCAACAAACCCTATATTTTAATAGCAAAATTCTTCCGAATGAAGCCGAATTTGAAACTGAAAATCAATAAAAATTGTGTGCAAATGTATTATGAATAAGACCCAATTCATACCTCACTTTTGATTGTTGGTGGAGTTTGCCGGGTTTGCAAATAATACCCTCATATGTTTGTAAAAAAAAGATATGTTTAAACACTCTTTTTTTCTAATTTCGTGGGCGTGTACGAACTAGTGCAGTAATATATGGATTTTGTAAATGTTAATGAATTATGTCCAAATTTGGTGTATGTTATAGAAACACAAGGATGGCCCACGAAGCCACTCCCCCTCCCCTAAATGGAGTACGCATGTCATAATGGAAGTCACACACCTACAAATGGATTAATTTAAAGCGCAGGTGTGAGTTGTGAGGTATTTTTTAAACATACTTTATTCCTGCTTATTGTGGTGTCCTCGGAGAATTAAAAAATAAACTTAAGCAAATGCATAAAGTAGACCGTTTTTTTTATTTTAATATTTTCAGTTGGTGGCCAAATTAATCGCAGTAGTCTGCTACTTACAAAATCAGTACACCAAAGATGTTGGAATTGGATTGAATTGAGGATTGCTGGAAATGGATGGATGGAAGCGGCAATCGATAGGGGGCGGAGCCCTACATTCAGCAGCGGATGATGAGTGCAACATATGAAAAAAAAATACGCTTGTTTCGGTCATTATTAATGTTGTCCATATTGGTTGATTGAGTGTAGATTTTGATAGTTCCTAGAAAAAAAATTCTTCAGTAAAGTTTTAATACTCGGTAGAGTCTCACTGTACTCGGAACTTGAATGGTTTGGGAATTTCTGGTTCCCGGACCCGAAATGCGTGTCATGTCACGGCATACTGATATACCGGCATGAGTTTATGTTTCCCAAAAGTTTGTTTATTACCCAAAAAGGTGCGGAAATGCACGGAACATTGGGCGCCGAATGACTCCGGAAAAAGCCGAACGTAAAATATTTCGATATCATATTCCAGCAAGGGAAAATGTAACACCACACAAAAAGTTCCCACCTATCGAAACCAAAATTAAATATTGTCTCTAAGTGTTGTATAGATTTTTTATAAGCTTTTTGACTGGTGTTAATATTGACATATTTCAAGATCGGGATGCAAAAACTCTCTGGTTTACGTGCTGTTAGTACCAAATAGATCTATCGTTTATTGTTCTGGAGTATCTAGTGCCTGCAGTAGCAATGATGGAAAATTTAGCAATGGCATTTGTTTCACCTTGATAGATTTAAAAAGGCAAATTCAACTTATCAAGTAGCACAGATATGAGAAAGTTCGTCTATTACCGTAACTTGTTAATTACTAATGGGTCGAAATCACGTGAATAATATGCACTCAATCTGTGGAATCCTTTCCCATTTATATTGAATTTATACCTTTCCCATTATACACATATTATGTGCTATATACAGAAGTTGAGGATGGTAGAGAATAACACTGAACTAATATTTAAAAATGAGTTAGTTATTTTTGAAACGAGAGTGAGTGATACGATATAGACGAAGAAATATTCCACGAGTATTTCGGAGTATAAATGTCTGGCAGTCTTTTCTTTCTGTACATTTGATTTGAACACGTTTACTCGTTCATGCGATTATCGCATAAACTTAAATGACAAGCGTAGTATGGTTTACCGTAAGTTTGGTGATACTAAAGATTATAGAACCAAACATTTTGTAAAGAATAAGGTAGTCCCATTTTTTTTATTGAATTTTAATAAAAATGCTTCAATTTTAATTGCATTAAAAATATTTCTGAAACGTTGTCTTTCAAAATAGCCTTTCATTATCATTATGTAAAATTTTATCTCGCTGGTTCGACTTCAATTTAGGTGATATCTGCAGAGCTTAATCCCGACTGTAAGTGGGTGATATTGATATTTTTGAAGTGGTCTAATTGTTTCATTGTGCGAAATCAGCTTGATCCCAAAACTGTGGACCGGAATCTATTGGACTTTATTGCCTAAATTATTATAACAACTATCTACGCAATTTGATTCGCGTGATCAGATACCGAAATTTTAAATACACGGGTAATTTTCTTATTGGTTTAATCCCAACCCTTTCGGTCTCCGGCTGGCTCCCTCCAGCGGAGCCGGAGATTAATAAATTATTTTTTCTACCAATGTCAGAAGTCAGAAAATGTAAATTAATTCCCGGGCATATAAAATGCAGAACGTTTCAATGCTCCGTCCATTAACACGCATTTCTAATCGCCCCAATAAAATGTTGAACGGTAAACAAAGCAATAAATTACTATTTCAACCAGTGGAGGGTTGTATATTATTGTACTTCGAAAATAATCTAGGAATCTTAACATTATTTGTATTCGGTTGAATTTGTGTTAATTATCATAACCATGAAAGGTGTCATTTGATGGGTTCGAACCCTTTCGAGTTCATAAGAACACAGCAAGCTCTCAAAAAACGGATATGTAAAAATTATTGTTATATTCACCATACTAAAATGTATTAAATTAAAAGTTCCTTTTAAGTCCTCCTAGCGACAAGCATTTTTTCTAAAACCAGTTTTATTCATACAAAATTAGAATTTATAGAAAAATATTTAAATTAAAAAAGAATTTATAGACAAATAAAATTTTCCGTGTTAATTTAAACACAAGAAAAATTAAAACAGTAAAAAATGTAGCAACGAGTCAGAAAGACGATAATCATTAGGCATTCTTAAAAGGGTTTAGAAAAGATTTATGACGGAACTATCATAAGGCCGCCATACCATACGATAAGTGTATTCTGATTAGTAATATTTACATTATAATGAATAAAATATTTGTTTTATATTTGCGAAGATGTACAATCACGAAAGAAAATAACAGTTTTTTTATTGTAACACCGCGAGCCGTCCCTGACATCGGATCACATCGCAATAATTGCCTTTTCCGTCCTTATTATTCGTCAATTTATTATATTCCGTGTCTGCATAAATTACGACCACTACTCACGCTTTTTCTACCTCACTTCACTGCCTTGGCTCTGAAGGAGCAGCCTTTTTTTTCAAATGTATTGACAAAAAATACCCCCGTTTCCAGCCATCTTGTTATCTCTACGTATCTACCGGTAGTCAAGTTAGTACGTAAGTTCGGTTTAATTCAACGAAATCAGTAATAATTTATACTCAGGATGTATACAATTCAAATGTGGATAGTATAACTAATATGATAATAACTATATGAAATAAATATGTATAAACTTTTAAGGCAATACTTATCCGAAAAGTTTTAGAGTTAGAATACTGAGAAGTACTACATGTTGCGGAAAATATAATAAAACTGGAATTTAAAAAGAAAATTATGTAACGGACTAATACAAACACAAAATGGTTATCTTCAACAGCGTCAGCACAGACTGTTTTATCTTCCAGCATGCAGAACCAACCTGCCTCTAGTGATGCCGGTGGGGAGAGCAATCAAATTGCTGAATATGATCGCTTCGGAGATCGATGTCTTTCATATTCGTGAAAGTACGTTCAGAAGACAAATACTATTGACTTTGGAGAGTATCTTGTATTCCTAATGTCGAATCATCTCTCATGCGTTCTTGGTATTATATATTTTTTATGTTTTACCTGCTCTCAATAGATGCCTTAAACTATAATTGTTGTTTGTAATATCTTTTGAGAAAATAAACTGATTTGATTTGAAAATGAATGGTGCACATAAAGTCTATCCAAAAGGCTTAGATGGCAGTGCACAGTGGTGTTCTTATATCTACCCTTAAGTATGGAACTGGTAAAATAAGGATAAATATAGAACAAATGCCTTAGAAATGAAATTTGTGGTAAAACTGTATAAAATGATTGAACATCAAACGCAAGTCTTACATAATAAATTAATGCAGTGCGATTGAAAGTTTTGTGAATTTTGTGAAATACCGAAAGGGTCACTAAGAAGGGTTGACTACATGAAAGTAATAATGAAATCGACGTGAGAATATGTCACAATGCATAAATATTGAAGAATCGGAAGAAGTATCTCAGGAAAGAATATTCCTACCCCTTTAAAGAGATGGCGTGATGGTCAGTTAAAAAGTTGGTTAGACTATTGAACGTTTCCTAATGTGAGCGGAAATAAGTACTTATCATAAGAAAAAAAACAAATCGTGCACGAATTAACCCCTCCTAAATCAGGAGTCCGTTCTGTTCTGTCCAGCATATGGTTTAAAAATATAAACCACCGGCGGCGTACCCTCGAATGGCCCGTGGAACTTCTCGAGACTGGAGCAGCGATCTAACGTATTTAATCTCAACGTACCGAGAGGAAGATATTACTGATGACTGTTCTGTCTAAATACACATTAGCTGTAGATCAAAAACAATATTTGAATATTGTGACAACATTCATCCAGAATAAAAGTATTTTCAAAACCATTTTGATTTATTGAAATTCTTATGTACGTATAAAAAAATGATTATTTATTTTAATACTTGATATTACATGGAAATGACATATATCGCCTTGCTAGGCCATTTTAAAAGTGATTTTCTAATCATTAACATTAAAACACATTATAATAAAACTTATAGAAAACTGATGTTTTCATAAATATTAAATATATTATAGATGTTAACATAACTTTTTAAAGGCATAATAAATTATTTTATAATACACCTCTTAAACTAACAGTTATGAAAAGTACACGGTTATAATTTATGACATGTTTCTCACGCAAAAGCACTACGAGCTAAGCATTGTTATTAAATAAATAAATAGCATGGTGGTATATATTTAAATGCAACTGAATTATTTACTTTTGTGTGTATGGCAGTCATACCAGAGAGTGCTTAGTTTAAAGCTCGCCGTTATGAAAATGTATTTCCCTAGAACATGTAACAGAAAAACTATATTTTTCCGTGCGCAATAACGGTAAATAAGCGATAGGCAAACTTTTCCAATAAAGAGACAAAATGTTTCATAATTATAAAAAAGAATAGATCAAAAAGTATCAGTTAAAAGCAGGAAGGTTTTTAGTTTTATTATCCCTAGAACGGGTTACCCCAGTTGGGAGGTATTAAAACCATGTACTTGGTAATTGATCAATAAATATTAACCGCAGCAGATAAATGTTGCATTGGTCGGATTTGAACCCATTTTTTCTAAAAAAAATATTTGCCCTGTAAAGCTTTACATTGTTTCAGCAGATAATGTAAATAAATGAAGAAATTGAAATTCAAAAAAAGTAAACAAACGAAACACAAATTCGATGAGCGAAGGAAATACGACACAACCAGCTATTAAATGTGTGTAATTGTACACCTTTGCAAAACATGTCCCGATACATTGTTGTAACATTTACCTTCTTTGCTGCTTTTTCTGATAAAAAAAAATATAGAAAATAAAATCATGTCACTCCCATAAACAATAATAAAACTTATAGAGGACGCAGGAAAATAAATCAATTGTAATATTTTAACTAACTAACTAACTAACTAACCCCGGAAGGGTAGGCGGAAATAATGGAACGCCACACTGTTCTGTCCTGACATACTTCTCAAGCTTCCTCTTCATTCATACATCTTGTCATGCACGCACGTCGATTTCTCCAACTCCTCACGTGACCGACATTCAATATTTGATTGATTTGATCGTGCCACGTTTTTCTCGGCCTTTCTCTTTTTCTAGCTCCGTTTACGCCGTTTCAATTCAACAGTTAATATTATAATAGATATGGATAAAAACGTCTGTTTTCTATGAGTTTTATTATAATTTATGGAAATCGCATGTTTCACATGGCTTAACATTCGATAATGCGGAAGCATGGAAAAACATGTCTTGTGCCTAAAAAATAATTTTAATTCTATAAAACAGACGTTTTCATCCATATCAATTATTAAATAGGGAGTTTGATATCAATTCATTGTACGAGTATTATAGTAAAATTACTCGTATGGCGTTTATTCATTATTTCGCGTTGAAATACTGTAAAAGAATATAGTTAAAAACATGCCATTTAAAATAAAACACCAGGAGGTGTGGACGTGTATATACGTCCACAGTCTATCTGGAACAATAGAGTGTGGACATGTATATCAGTTCATACTCATCAAAGGTTTAAGGAAAACTATCTACAAAATAAAGGAGAAGAATTTCAAAATTAAAAGTTGGCTCTAATATTTTAGATTGTTGACCGCTAGCCGCGTACGAGCGTATAGCGGAAAAATAGTCGTTTTTCAATGTGAAATATCATTCAGTGAGCTCGCTCAGATGGCGGTGCTAGCGTGCGTTCTCAAATGCAAATCAAGACGAGTTTATCATGAGACCAATCCATAATCTAACGTCAAACGCTGAAAACGCAAAATACCCTGCGTGGAAACGGTTTTCAACTTATCAAGGGCTGAAGGCCTGAGCCGCTATGGTAGTTGCCGGTTCGACCGAGGCGGCCGGTAAAGCTGGCAACCTTGACGCATATTACTGAACCGGCTAAAATACTTACGAGTTTATGAGATGAATGAATCATTTATGTGGAAAATATATATTCAACATGTAAAATCTCTATTTAACAGATTTTTGAAATCTCCACTAATTTTATCGCCACCATTGCTATACAGGGGTAGGCGCTCGAAGTGTTACCAACTTCACGCTGCTGTAGTAACCAAACGGCTTACGACAGTGTGCTCATATTTTGACACGTGTTGGTCTGTTATATTATTAACAATTCTACGGAAGCATATCGTTTTACGTCACAGTTAAAAAAAGTATTCAAAATGGAATTCAAACTCAACAGTGTTATTGCTCTGTATTTGGCTGGAAAATTGCAACCAGCCATTATTAATGAGCTACGACATTTACATGTGAACAAAATGTTTGTGTATCGGACTATTTCACGTTACAATGATACCGGTAGCATAAAAAATGCCATGGAGGTGGACATCCAAAAATTGCAACATCGTCAGAAATGGTTCGAAAGGTGAAGGCCAGAATTCAACGTAATCCAAGAAAAAGCGCAGTTCAATTGGCGAAAAATCTCAATGTGTCTGCTCGTAGCATGGGGCACATATTAAAAAATTAACTAAGATTAAAGCTATACAACATACAAAAAGTGCAAGATTTAACTTCTGCACAAAAGGCAGTTCGCCTAGCAAGAGCAAAGGTGTTAAAACACTTGCACGTTGGTGGCGAGCTAGAAAATTTGGTCTTTTCTGATGAAATTTTTTTTACGGTTCAGCAATATGTTAACAAACAAAACGATCATGTGAGGTTACAATGCAAATCAAGAGACAATTTGGACCCTCGAATTGCTTTGCAAAAGCAAGCACCTGCATCAGTGATGGTTTGGGCCGCGGTAACTGCCACAGGACTCTCACCACTCGTTTTCATTGAACAGGGCGTAAAGGTAAATCAACAAATCAACCATAAAAAGATTTTAAATTATGCGTTGTTACCTTGGGCACGTAAAAAAATCAGAAGAAACCATTGGACGTTTCAACAAGACTTGGCACCATCCCATAAAGCCCGTGAAACCCAACGTTTTTTACAAGAAAAAGTTCCCAGTTTCATTTCATCACAACAGTGGCTTCCATATTCCCCGCACTAAAACTCAATGAACTTTTCCATATAGTCCATTCTAGAGCCCAAAGTATCAGCTAAAAAATATGAGACGGTCGACGCCTTAAAGATTGCTCTTCGCCGAAAATGGGTCAAAATACCATCAGCCCACATTCGTGCAGCGTGTAAAGCCTTCTTGGAGAGAATCGATGCTATTATCCGCGCTAAAGGTGGCTACATCGACCAATAACATATTATTTTAAAAATTTGAAATGTTTTCATGATATACTGAAGTTTTTAAATAAAAATAAATAAAAATTGCCAAAATTATAGAATTTTTAATTGGTAACACTTCGAGTGTCGACCCCTGTATATATATTTTAATATAAATACTCTCTTGAATGTTTTGTCGACTATAAAATTAAGACGAAGAAATAAGTGGAAACATTATTTTATAGCTTTGCTACACGGAAAGAACGTATGTTTGCAATGCAAATTATTTCAACTTTCGTCGATCATCAACTTTCTCGGAGTAAAACATTCAACCTCAGAGGAATATATATTTTAAATAAAAAAAATAAAAAATTCTTGTTGATTCTTAAGTGGTAGTATTTTTACTTTTTTTAGTTTGGCACAATTTAAATTTAAATTATATTTTTTCGACCGAATGACCTTCTCACATTGAAACAAAAAGATTTTTTTAGTATGTTTTAGGTAATCATTTATACAAAATATGAAATATCATTATATAGTTCAAGTAATGCTGAAAAATTTGACGTAGGTAAGTATTAATGTAAAAAAACTAATAAATTATGATATATTTTTTTAAATGGTATTTTGTTAGAAACTGATTTATAAAAATAATAATATGCTAAATTTTAAAATGCCATTTCTTAATGTAATCACCTCAAGGGAGCATTGAGGCAGGTTTTAAACATAAAAATCTAAATAGTATTATAAAAAAATTAAATACGTGGTAAAAAAATATTATTTCATTTGAAATTTCATAGTAGAAGTTCATAGTATATAATAAATAAATAAAATCTCTACCAAGGATGGCAGCAAGCTGCTAAAACCGGTTGAAGACACAAACAATAGTGTATTTTAACTAAATAATACATTATTTTACAATAATTCAATTGAATTTATAAAAAAACATCCGTTTTCTGTAAAATATAATACATTTTATTATATTATGTGGGAGGGAATTACATTTGTTAAATCCGATTAAATATTTAATAATGAAACTTCTAGAAAAGGTTAATTTTAAATATAAGACAAAATATGAGAATACTGTCGTTATGCTCAAAGTATAATGTGTATTTTTTTAACGAAATTATTTAAGATTTTTAACTACACCGGAAATATGAAACCGGTTCATAAATAAATTGAAGGACATCCCTAGCTGCGTGGAACAGTTTCCAGCCAATGAAGGGTTATGCGTCAAAAGTTTCCACGGTAATTTATGGCAAGGGTTTATGATTATTCATATACATATTATTATACATAGCACGCCCCCCCCCCCTCCCCCCGAGGGACTCCACACTCCCGCAATAATAATTAGCCGCTGGATATAGTAACTGATTGAAATTACCTACGAGGCAATTGAGAATTTACAAGCAAAATTACAATGCTTTGTTTATGATACAATGCACGATATTTCAAGAATGTGTGCTTTTCCTTGTATGAACAGGCGATAAAATAAATTATTTCATCGAGTATTTTAAGAAACTACTAGACCCCAGAATAACCCTTATATGCGTGATCAAAAGCCGACATTTTGGAGTTTTTAGAAATATCTTTATGTGTGAAGAGCAGAAATGAAGATAAATGTCAACCTTGTGTAATTCGAATATGTCCACTGGTTTCGCTCCGGAAAACACACTCATTTATTGTTCTTTATAATTTTATAAATATACAGTTTTTATTTTAGAACTATTTAATTATTAATGTTACAGATTATATAATATATTTGCTGATTATGTATCTTTAGGAACTGAATTAATATGTGCAGAACATACGATCGGCTCGTTTTAGTATATTAGTATGTTAATGAAATTTTTAATATTCACGAACCTTTTAATATTTTTATAAATTCGTATTTTATTTAAAATACTATGCGTCAGAGTATTGCAAGAATCTTTAAAATGTTTAATACTTAAATGATAAAATAATTTCAGCATGACTACCGCCATCTCTTAGCTGAAAGCCGCATTGAGTTCTGGTTTAATACTGCGTTCACAGAGCAGTTCACGAACCCACTCCGACGGTTAGGTACATAAATATCACGTGGGCATGTACTTACGTAGTCAATTGTACCTCGTCCTAAATTTAAAAAGGGGTTTCGTGCATTAGCAATTAATGGAGTTAATCGTCAATTTGAATTTGAATAATTGCAAATAAAGTTCGGCTCAAAAGGGTAGGCGGAGTCTTAATTTAACTCGAACCGGGAATAAATAATAGTTCTTTCTACCAACACGAAGTTGCAAATTTATTACGGTGACTTATGGTTGTTGAGTATGTCGGTGTGCGGGTACTTTATGTTTTACAAATCAAAGCATTTTTATGACGACATACAAACATGAATAAACTTATCTTCTTTCAATCGCACTAGACCAATGGGCCAGTTGGAACTAATTTACGATAACGTTTGCACACGAAACAAAGAGACGCTCTTATTCGGATTTCATGAATTAAAAATCGAAGAAACATAATTAGATGCGTGCATTTTCTTATAAATATGTGCAATTAAAAGGTATGGGGATTAGGAGAAATATAATTTTATACACCATAATGAATGATCTAAAGTAAAGTGATTGAAGAGATTTAAGAAAGTTCCTGAAATCTGGTTTAGTTTTTTATTTGTTTAAAAAAAGGCCATCGCCAAGTATTTAAATCAATGGTATTATAATTTATTTAACAATCTTCAACATGAGCAGAATATAGCTTGTTATTATAAAGAAGGAATCTGGTCATGTCCAGGCTTGAACCCTATTCCCCTAGATTAAGAGCCAAGCATTCTATCCCCAAGATCACCCGATCCTCTATCCCAAGTAAGACGCGATCTCCAAAATTTAAAGCTCTTGTGCATTGTGCAACATAAAGTTTATTCAGAAATTCATCGATTGTCAGGAATTCAAATCATTTAGCTCTCACAGTCAAGCAAGGTATGTATACCTAATATTTGGATATTATGATAATGTCTTAGAAAGCCGAAACATGTCATTCAATTAAATAATAATAATTATTCATTTTGCAATCATACATAATTAGTAGAGTTATACCTGAAGTCAGAGTATACCCCCGAGACAAGTTGTGTGTACTATTTTTATGTCATCAAAAAATATATGTAGTGGTTTTAAAGAAAGGGTTTCATTCCAAAGTTATGAAACTATTTTTAAAATTACTCAATTACGAGTATTTCTAGTCTCACCAATTATCAAAATAAACAAATGGTTTTCGGAAAAAAAGTAAATTTCACAATTTGCAGACACAACTGTAAAAGCGTGTAAAGGAAAGCATAATTGTATTATAAGGTTCATCGTATTCGAGTGCGGTGTATTCGTATTTAACAATACGATAACACCTCAACTCCAGGTTCAAAGTTCATCAATACGAGCCGATGTCTTCGTTTTTATTGAAGTGCAGAGTTCAACATCGTTTCGTGATTTGACCCGAGTCTCCCGAGAACGGTAGTCGTGTTCTTGATTTATCCTAAGGTCTGGTGTCAAATTTACTTTATTTTATAGCTCCATAAACCCCGGAGCCACAATGGAGCTGGTCCAGACCCAAGAATATTACGCCGCGCACGAGATGACTTATTAACCGCCGCGTAATGTAGATGGAGAGGATAGATCGCTTTACTTCCTTGTTATGACAAAACATAAATCGAGAAACTTAACAAAAAATATGTTTACGTACCTCAAATAAATCATATTTATAAAAAAACAAACGAGATTTAACTAAAAAAGTCCTTCTTCAAGTCCTATAATTGATTTGTTCCCATTATCTCACAATTTTAATTAAGTAGCAGTTACTCCTACCTCTAGACTAAACTCTTTCCCCCTCTTTAATTTAGTATATAAGTAATGATTTTGTCATATTTTATTGTTAAAATTCTGTGGCCCGAAACACATTTAAGAAAAATTAAAAAACGTGTCGTGATAAGACACTGATTTTTTTTTAATTTACAAAAAAAAAAATTAATGAGAATTTTTTCTTTAAAATAAAATCTGAAACATTCAATAACAATATTTGCTTTTGTGTATTCGAGTCCCAAATGCTGATTACTTCGTTATAATGGTAACAAGAAAACACTTGATATGCAAATCCTTATAAGGGGGAACGGGATGTATATATGAATGGTGAGCGAGCCTACTTATTGAGTTAAGTATAGGATGGATAACGCTGAATCGCTGGCTGTTGCTATTTTCTCCCCGGGGTAGAGCCGAGGCTGGAGGTCACACGCAATGAGCGCACCCATAGCCCTGCACTAACCTACTCTGCATGCTGCTCGTCATGCAGCAGGCCCACTGTGGCGCTTTTCATTCCGTTTCGGTAAAACACACAACTACGAATAATAATCTAACATAAATGGATTTATATTACTAATCCTTACTTACGTACTATCCGTCAATTCATTCGTCAATTATTCAAATTGACATAGAAACAAATACACATAAATGTTCGACATTTGATATATTATTGTAACACCTGATGATGTCAACACAGGTTGACAAAACAGCTATCGCGTAAAATAAAAATACAACTGTGATACACAAAACAAAGTTTTTTCATTTAACAGTTTATAATGTTATAGTTTCATAGTATTTCGCCCAAAACAATGGACTATTTAATCAAATACTAAAAGGTGGTTCATTCGAAGCCAAAAAAATCGACGAACGTGAGTGTTACGGTATATGAATGTAAAACTAATCTTGAGAGGTGTATCAGGAAAGAGTATTGTAGCGGTCCATCCTCTCTGCCAACCTCTCATGATGGTTAGTCAGATTTTATGAATACATTTGAAAATGTTAATCAAGTATGCTAGAATTACGATATAGTTGATGGCATCAAATAAATAAGATAAATGAATGAACAGATTTGTGAGTTTGTATCGGTAAAAAGGAACCACGAAATTTCAGTGATAATATCTTCTTCTAATGTTTCAATCCTAAGATTGGTTTGCAGCAAAGTTTATTAATATCAATGCTGGTTCTTAGGATGCCACTTGGGCATTTTTGATGTGGTAGTTTCCCGTTGCTTTCCTTATATAATAATTATATAATTAATAGGATAATTTATAGAGAGCCATTTTTATGAATGACTCATCTCAAGAGCGCTGTAGAAAATGTTCCGTTTTATAAAGTAGTTAAAAAATAAACACATTTAGTATGAGGGCTGCACTTGACGCAGTCGATCAACCTTTCCTGTCAGGAAAGGATACTTTGAAAAGGTGAGTCTCGATCTAATCTCTGACGTGAGGTCTGCTGGAAGGTCTCAATGCACTTGAGGTCTGCTGGATGATCATCCTAAGCTGAAGGGCCGGCCACCGCGAAGGCTCGGTCGCCAAATTTTGTGCTAGAACAGCGTTTTGGCTCAGTCAATCTAACGATCGCAGAAGACTTAGCTGATCGCAATGTAAACTGTCTGGCATTCAGGTTCTCGTTGATGTAGAGTTCAGGTGCCATTCCACGCAACGCCTTAAAGACTGTCAGTGGAGCTCTTTAAGATGCTGTGTTATGTGACAACTCTTCGGCACACCCCTTATCAGTCTTGCTGCTGTATTGAGTGCAGACTAGAGTTTATTAGTTTGCTTTTTGGACATGTTGGCGTAGACTCCATTGCAGTAATCTAGTCGTTACACGACGAAGGGATTGATTAATGTTTTAAAACTGTCAACGGAAATGATTAACTTTATAGATCTTAATTGCCTTAAAAGAATGAAGCTATTGTAGACTATTTATTGATTTGAGTTTTCCATGAAAGATCAGTCTCTAGATGGACGCCAAGAAGTTTAAAGTGTGTCAGATGTAGATACTGGAGAGCGATCAATTAAGTTTTGGCGTGTCATAAAAGCAGTCCAAAGAAATTATGTTTTTGGTGGATTTAATTTGAGATTATTCGAAGCCATACAATTTGATATCCCGGCAATGCAGTTGACTGTCGAAGATTTGAGATGACTTGTATCAGTGGAGTCACAGAAAGAGTATATTTGCTGGTGGTCAGCATAGCAATGCGATATCAAACCAAAGAATTTTATAATTTTGGGCAGATCGTTCGTAAGCATTATGAATAGAAGAGGTCCCAGCACAGATCCTTGGGGAACTCCAGATATAACTATGAGAAAAGGGGACACTTTAACTGCAATCTGAACCGCCTGTGAGCGATTCGAATATCTACGAGGTTAGTCAGTTAATTGCCTTACCGCCGAATCCATATGTTATTTCCAGTCGTTGTATAAGACAGGAGTGATCGATAGTATCAAATGTAGTACTCATGTCGAGTAAGGAAAGCTGTGCTAACTTGCCTGATTCGTTCGCCAGTACAAGATCTGATGTAATACGCAGTAATCCTGTTTCAGTTGAATGAAACGATCTATATGCAGATTACAAATTCGACAACATTCCATTATCTGTTAGGTGCTGGGAAATTTGAGAGGCTTAGTTAATATTATAGATAAGTTTAATCAATGGATCTCTATCATTCAGATTTCAATCAAAATTAAAATGCGGTTTTAATAATGATAATATTAAAAATTCAAATTAAGAACATTAGTAATGATGGATTTTAAACAATATTTTTTTTTTAAATATTTTTTTATTCTTTACATTTCGAAATAATAAATATACTTTTTCTGTCACTCCCTAGCAGAATTTCTTGAAATACTTTACTACTTAAAATACTAGGCTCTTTGTCAAATTAAATATACCTACGTATATATCGAGAATCATATCAACATAAAGTTTTATTTAAGTTGATGCGGCTTAGACTTGCATTATTTAGGTGATGTCAAATTATATTTGACATCTAAAGAAAAACATTTAAAAACGTTTTGGCTTCATCACTCTGCTTGAAAGTATAATAATTAGTCAACAAATGGAATCGTTTTGAAGTCTCGTAATTAGTGAACCGATAATGCGGGTCTGCTTCAGCAGTAACCACTTAGTAATCGCTATGCAAAACTAAAAGCGGTTGGATTTAATTTTTTAATATATGATTGTTCGACACGCGAGAGCGGCCAATATGTCTCCAGAACGCGAGTAAAGAGGGACGAATTGGTATACACTTTTACTGTTTTGCAATTATTCAATTACGTTTCAATAAATGTGGAAAGGAAACGAAGGATTTTAAAATTATATGATAGGAAATGAGCGCTTGTGATAAAACACGTTCAAATTTATTAGCTTGTTGTCTGTTTGCGTAATAGACAAATTTTTTCCCTTTATTAGTTTCTATAATATAATATATTACTTGCTGGTGGTTATCTCCAGGATATTAATAGGGCTAGGGTTTATATTCCCTAAAAACGTTTAAAATATTATTTTATAACTATGTGCCAAAATATGCTTTTATATTCTCAAAAGGATAAAAAGTCTCTAATAAGTTGGGAGACCATGGGAAAATAGGCGAAGTGTCGGAAGGCCACCGATGAGATGGACCGATGATATTGTCAAAAGGGTTGGAAAATCTTGGATACAAAGGCGGCAGGATAGAGACGAGTGGAGGAAATTGGAAGAGGCCTATATCCAATAGTGGAGGGAAGAAGGCCAGCAAAGAAGAAGAAGAATAAAAAATTTTAACCTTACATTTATTTTTAACTAGAAAAAAAAAACAAGATCTTATGTGTGACAAACTATTTTCTGCATCATACAATTACATATTTTTATATATTTTCGGGAGTATGACGCAGTTGATTTTTTACAAGAGTTTTATTTAGAAGGGAGAAGGAAACTCTCGAACTTGTAGATTGTGCAATCATTGATGGCGCCATCCACATGTTCTTCCAGCAGGAGGGATGCCTTCTTTTAAATAACTTCCCAGCGGGATGTACGCCCATCACAGCGTAAAACTTTTCCTGGCAAGGTTCCCCTTTTTAATTTCTATAACCGAAATCAAAACGGAGCCCCGTGCCTTCAGTTTTTCAAACATCATGGACAATTTTGAAAATGAGCCACAATGTAACTCGGTGAAGTTTTTCGGATCGTTAAGGACCGCTATGGTTTTGTCAATAGCATGGTTGTCTTCGTCGTCAAAAGTAGAGATCTACTCATTTACCTTTAAACTTCGTATTTTTGAAAGCGTAACTCAGGAAAAAAAAGCTTTTTATATCAAATCCGACCCCTACTAAATATTATAAAGTTTTATTTTTTGTATTTTACATTTATTTCAAGTCTACAGGGATGACTTAGTCAAGGTTTGTGTTCTATGCACTAACTTATATTATATATGTTTTAACAGTCGCCTTAGGAAATCACGGAAAACCTCAGCCGCATCATAATCTACTGATTTTTAAAAATTATTACGTTCTCGTTGTGGATAGTGCGGACGAATTACAGGTCTTGGTGGAATGTGTGGAATATACAAGTCAAACGATTAAATGATGATTGTCGGAAAGTCAAAGGTGTTGGTTTTTGAAAGGGAAGAGCAAATGACAGTTTGTAACATAAGTGTGAACGAAGATAATATGAAGCAGGTGAGTGAATTTGTGTATTTAGGTAGCATGTTCACAGCGGATGGCCGAACGGATAATGACGTCGAAAGAAAAGTTGGTGCGGGTAGCAAAGTGTATAGAGCTTTAAAAATAGTTATTGAAAACAAGAATTTATCAATGAAAGCGAAAATGGCCATTCACAATGGAGTTCTGGCCCCAACCCTTATTTATGACAGCGAAGCATGGAACTGGCAGAAGAAGGATGAGAGCAGAATAAATGCGGTAGAGATTAGGTCCCTTAGACGTTTGTATGTATAGTAGAACGATGAACGACAGAATTTTAATTCACAATGGAGTTCTGGTCCCAACCCTGTTGTATGGAAGCGAAGCATGGAACTGGCAGAAGAAAAGAGTAGACCGAGTAAAACATGGCATGATCAAATTAATCAAATTTTAAAGGTTAGTTGAGTAAGAAGTCGCAGTGTCGACGTGCGTATATGACTCGCTGTATGAATGTGGATGAAGCTAGAGAGATGTCAGTATAGAGTAGTGTGGTGGTCCATTCTCTCTGCCTACCCCTTCGGAGAAACGGTGTGATGGGTTTTTGTTGCTGTAGTATTAAAATTAATTAACCACTTTATAATTAAAAGTTTAAATAAGTATTTAAATATCACACTATTTGTTTTCCTATGAAATAAAGTTGATATTTTCATAACAAGTGATTTTACATATAAATTATCAATATCACATCTGCACAACTTGCTTTGATGATTTAAATTGAAATCCTGGCATGCGATCAAGGTATTCAAGATATAAAAATAATTAATATCACCGAATTTAGCATTTGATTTCAATAACATCCAATTAAATTAATGGCATTATTATCTTCGTATTTTATTCTGAAAAAAAAGTCGAATTGATTGCTTAAAAGTCAACATTTGGCTGCGTTTCAACACAGCGCGACGGGTGTTTGTCTCATCCTGTTCCTGATCTTTAAACACTTCATTTTTTGCATTTGTAAACGAGTACGATATTCGCTACTTCTGTGTTCATGCGTCCGTGGGACTACTGCCCATTTATCAAACACTGCCACTGACCTCTCGGGACATGGATTGCTAGTTAGGGGTGTGGCACTGAAGAAAGTATCGATAGCCCCAAGATTGTTCACCGCTTCTATGGTATGTGTCTTAGTATAGTAAGTTAAACATGTCGGATGTATGCTTCATTTTTTTTAAAAGTGTCCTGTCAGGTTTCCCTAACGTTGACCCTTGAGTAGGCCTCATAGTGATGACCTGGGGAAAAATATCCAGAGTGGTATCCCCTTGCTTTCTCTGGAGGATTTTCTGTCGGGGTTACCTTCCCTTAGATGGGTGTATCCAGTTTTATAGCGCTGAAAGCTCGCCATTTGTCCTCTCTCTATCTGCTATGGCACTAAGTAATATGTGCCATATTGCCTGACATTTACAAGACTTAATTAATCTCTTAAATAAAGCAAACTTACTCATCAGCATATCTTGTATTTGTAGCAATGGGATGATAGACAATACTTTTTTTATTTATTGTTTCTTAAACAATGATGTTAGACTCCTTATTAAATCATAAAACAAACTATCACGCCGTTTCACCCCAGGGGTAAACAGAGAGAATGGATTGTCACACTACTCTATCCTGACACATCTCTAGATTCTTCCACATTCATACAGCGAGTCATACACGCACGTCGATTCTTCCGACTTCTAACATGACCAACGTTTAAAATTTGATTAATTTAACGATAATTAACGATATACGACAGAATCTCAAATGCTGATATAATAAAGGAATTAAGAGCGGAAGGTGTTATAAACAAAATTATGAAAGGATCGCTGCGTTGGTTCGGACATATGGAGCGCATGGATGGAGAAAGAATGGTCAAGAAAGTATACGTTAATGATGTAAATGGAGTACAGAGTCGAGGCAGACCTAGGAAAACATGGCATGACCAAATTAATTAAATTAAATAAAAAATATGAATGAAAGCGTGTGTTCTCTAGTAGTTTGATTATATTCTATGGAAATGACATGTTTCACCATTCTAAGGTATTATCAAATGTTTAATACCTAAGAAAGGCGTAACATGTCATTTCCATAAACTGAGATAAGACTTCTAGAAAACAGAGGTTTTTAATTGTATTAAATATTATACTTGTTTACCCTAACTTATTAATTATAATTAATACCCTTTATTCTGGCGGTTAAATAACTGAAACAAGGTATGTAGTGGAAAGATAAGTATCGAATCCTAAAGTGCTCGTATCGAAATATTGCAGATACCTTTCCCGAACCCTGGCCGTGAGATAGTTTTACGCGCAGCGCTGGCCATTATTGGGTCCGCAGAAGAGCCGATACTTTACTCAACGAATTAAATGTGCCTCTGTAATTTTATCATCCGAATCGGTAACGTAATTTATATTACAAGTTTTTATGTGAACAAATCATAAATTTTCCAGATAGGAGTATCTTTTAGAATACACTCGAAACCTGTTTTTTACTGTCTAAAAACATTGAAGTTCCGAATAAAGTGGGATGAAGATTTGTCTAACTAATTTGACCATTAAAAAAGCTCGTCTACGCTAGATAAAACAGAAATAAACATATTGAAGAGGCTTCGCAAACGGTGGGTCCTGAGAGCTTAGATATTATTGAAATATTATTTAAACAATACCCAAAGTTGAGAGAGAACATGATCACTGTTTACCAGGTTATTAAAAACGAAACATCGAGGAAATTACAAATAGAATACTTCTTATAATATAAATACAATTTATTTCAGCATATTTATTCAATCTTAACCGTGATTAAATAAGTTTACAATAGTGTTACCAGTCTGTCGATGCCAGCGAGCCTGGCGAAACCGGTCGCTGTCTAAATAAAGACAAAAGTGGAAGTAGTTAAAAAACATCGTTTTATTTAATTATTATTTAAAATGAACTTCCATCAAGAGATTTCAGTAAAATCATTTGATTATATTAAATAATTTTATTGAAATCAGTAAAAAAAATTGCTTTGCATGAAATTAAATATAAGAATTTCTTCTATGTTCGCCATACTTTGTGTTGTAGATGTTTTATTTGTCTTTTTCTCTTTGGAAATATAAATCTTTATAATCTTTATGATATACTGTCAAAACTGATCATATTTGTAAACAATTTTATAATATTCAATATATGTATCTTTATAATATCACTGAGGAAGGACCGGCTATCCGAAACATGTCTGATATGTTTTTTTTTTTTTTTTAAGTTAGTTTTGTATATACAAAGTATATAAAAAAGAAAAAGACCATTTAAATAAAAGAGTCGAAAAAAATGGTTTTTATATTTAATACTAAATTCTAAAACTGCATATGAGAGTTAAATATGATAATCATACACATAAATCTTCAGAGTATGTAAGTTAACATGACACATTAATTTGAGTTAATTTTAGCTAGGCGGGCTTCTATGAATAAATCTCGCTGCAAAAGATTTAGTAAGTGTAAAGTTTGATATTCTCCGGAATAGAACCCAGAATGGTGTAATTCCACATTATTAATACGCTCCGTACAATACCTGGCGGAGTTTAAACGCAGTTTAATGTGTAAACTAAAGATTGAGATAAGTATTTGGTTCACAGTGCAGGCTTCAGCCAGCTACTCTCATTTGCATACTGTAATAATATTATTTAGACTTTACTGACAACAAGCAAACAAAACTAGAATTTCAATGAGATATCAAATACGCGCTCGACTTGAACAATGGCCCAAGTCGCGCCGGAATAGCTGAAGGAACCGAGGCGGTAACTATCGAAAGGCTTTAGTCTCAGCTTCAACGAAATAGATACTTAGTTTTCCTTACTATGATAGTAGTGATTCCGAGAATCTTACTTAAATGTTACGAAATTACTGGTATTATAAATTAACAACATCAATTAGTCTTATTTTTATTTTCATTATTGAATAATCTACAAGCTAACCCAGAGTGCTTAGAAACATTTAAGATTTTGAGATAAATTATTTACAATTTTCCTTGGATCCGTTTTATACCGGTTACAAATACTATATCAACTCGGTGAAGAAGATCTGTTTCCTCCCCTTTGGTGGGGGGTATTATATTGTTTACAAATTCTTGTAGACATATACTGGATTTTACCCATTGCGGATAATTTTTTCTTTATAAGGATTAATTGTATTTCAATAGAGACGAAGATGTAAATTGTTTTTCTGGGAACAGAATGGTTGGGTTGAGCGATCGCTTTATGTTTAAGAACATCCCCCATTCCGCCCTTCTTATGACTACCACAACTGACACATTTTTGGAACTTGTATAAATGCTAGAATCCCGCGCTTATTTTTACATAATTATATTATAGTTATATACGAGTATATTGTAAGCTTGGCCACGTGAAGAGTCGAAGAAATCGACATGCGTGCATGACACGATGTATTAATGTTGAAGAATCGAGAAAAGTACGTCAGGAAAGAAAAGTTTGGCAGTACATTATTTTTACCTACCCCTTAGGAGAGACGGCGTGATGGTTAGTTAGAATAATCCCACCGAAATGGCAATAAACCAAAATGAAGGTAGTATATAATTGTATATAATTGTATTAGCATCGATCGATTTGAAAGAATCCTGTTTTGGGTAAAAATTTGGAAATTTCCAAACTGTAAGATGAGCATTCTCCTATTACAATTAGCATTTGATTTTCCGTGTGCAACCGAAATGGAAGTCAGTCCATAGAATGACGTCATCAAACTGACTCTCAGCCGGATTTGGTAATTGTATCTAGAACGTATTCGCGCCATTACGGTTAACCTTTTCTAAATTATGTCATTAATATTTTACGACTTCGATTTAATAGGAAAGTGGAGTGGGTACAGTTAGTTTATTTGTTCCGAGTTGGCGGCATGCGCATTGTGAAATGATTGTTGGATCTTGATTTACGGCCGCCGTCCACGTGATTCCGTCTGTGATGTGTATCATCCGATGGCTATTCCGTTATACATTTTGTTTTGAAAGATTTACGGCCATTGTAGAGCTGTAGTTTCACACGTTTTATCTTAGACTACATTTTTATTAACCTTCTTTCGTGGCAATAAACGCGGGAATAAATTATCATAAAATTACAAAAAATAGAAAAGATTAAATTTATGGGTTAATTTGTAGGGAAATCTTTGAAGGGCTCTGCGGAGAGGACGGTGACTACTTATAAATTATAGACAAATATAAAGAACGGGCAAAATTATGTCGTGATAATTTTATAAGACAGTTGTTGGTACTTATTTAGAGGTTTATGGCTCTGCCGAGTCGGGATCATGTGGCCATTTCTGTTTATAAATGTTATGTGCCCATCTATCAAAGGGTAAATGGAAACAAACAGAATTTCACTGATCTTTATTGCTTTTTACATATCATTATAAAAATATTTGTGTTCAGAAAGTATTTCATGAAATTCAGAACAGCAGTATATCGTACAAATGGCTTCAACGTCTAATAAACTAATTATTAAATAGAGACTCGGAGCGATTATTTTGAAATTTATCGAATAAATACCCCATAAATTATCGCTATGTATTCGAACACTATCCGGGAAATAGATATTAAAAAAATACCACCACCTTCGACTGGTATTAACGGGTAACTAGAGGGACGTTGGGGAGTTGGTATAAGACAATTGTTCTGGCTGCGGAACATAAAAGATTGGACAGGAATGACCAGAGTCCAAAACCTGTTCAAAATTGCGCAGGACAGAGATGCCTTTGCTGCAGTGATTGCCAATGTTGGGGGGACCTGACACGGCACCGGAAGAAGAAGTTTAATTTCGGTCTCTCTGCAGAAACCGGTCATTTAGCAAAATAATAACTCTGCTCTTAAGCTGACATAATACGTAGTCATATTTAAATACAATGTTTTTAGATTGTAGTAGCACATGCCACATTGCTTGTATGTATAAATAATGTATTTGGTGTTGTTTAGGTAGATATGCTAAGTTGTTCTATCATTCCACCGCATTCGTATTCCGGTCAGACAGGGTTGATATCTAAGGGTAACAATTAAAATAATTGGCTGCAGGTGTACCGCCCTCGGCCCTAACCCAGCCTCTCTGAAAGATCCTCTAAATAACACCCCAATAACATCAAAATACAAGAAACTTGTTAAATAATTAAAAATTACGTAAAATACATATTTATGATTAGTATTTTTTTACGTATCGATATAAAATTAATTATTCATTATAAATCAGTTAATAAAACTAACTAACTAACTAACTTACCATCACGCCGTCTCCCCGAAAGGGTAGGCAGAAGGAATGGACTGCCACACTTGAATCGATGCGGCACTCCATCCTTCTCTTTTCGCCATCGCGAGAGACGCGGTGTGATGGGTTGCGAACCTCATCGCCACCAAAAGGTCTCTCCCGCGCACACTTGGATCGTTCAACGTCTACATAACAAATCTAAAACAAATTATCTGAAATACAATGATATAAAATAAAATAACAAAGGAAAATAATTGAACAAATAATGTTCTTTTAGATGGTCAGCTGGACGATCCGGACATTTGGGTTTATTTCATTTTTATTCCACGTTATCCACTGTTTTTTTTATCTACTGTAATAAGGCACTTAAAACAATCCAACACCAGCAAGAAATTCAAAATATTATTGAAGAATTTATTCAAATTGTCATTGGAACAAATGAAAAATGTATTTTTACACCTGTCAAAATTCTTTTTATAAAGGAAAAAACTTGTATAGTTTTGACACCAAAACAGTAAAAACGTATTTTTTTTGTCACAAATAACTACCATAAAGAGCGGCAATAATCAAATTGGCCAAAACAATTCACATAATAATATAGCCCAACTTAATTTGTAATTTTGAATAAAACTATGAGTATAATAATATGTAAAAATATATTTTGGCATGAGAATACGCATGCCAATTACATATTATCTAATTATTTCGGAATGTTCGGTCTGTTTTTTGTATGAAAATCGCATTTATTTGAAAGGTAAAATAAATAACACACCAATCAAACTATTGTCTATCGTTAGCCAGTACATTTCGCATTTTTATGGCGATAGATGAAACCATCGTAGAAAAACGCATCGTCTTTTGAGGTAATCCAGGCATAGAACCAATTCTTGACTGCATGTGAATGGAAGTACTACTCTTCTAAGGCGTGAGGCTGAACAAGTGGTAGTCCGATGGTGCCACGTCTAATGAATAAGGCGGTTGCGGTATAATCTCCCAACCCACATTCTGTATGTTGTATTTGACCGCGATTCCTATCTGAAGTCGAGCGTTGTCGTGTTGAAGAATCAGCTTGCTGTGCCTGTTGCCCCCTTCCGGTTATTTTTCAGCCAGTGCCTGCTTTAATCGCATTAGTTGTTATTTTGTATTCAACGAGTCGTTTGAACCCAACTACTGTGTACATTTTTTAAAACATATGGATTCTCATGACATGTGATAGGTAGCTAATCTATCGCCATTTTTATTGACACGTGAATTTTACACCAGATAAAATAGTGTTTAAATCACACTACACCGGGACCTTTGGTATGCAGTCAGAGCTCTTACACTCTACCCCGAAGGTCGACATGGTGATGTATGAAATAATTATATTATTTAACTATTATTTTCATCAACTAACCACTTCAAAAATAGTAGAATATAAATGATTGCAGCCACAAAACACGCCAAAACTAAATATGCAGGTGCTTCTACTAATTACGCTGTGACCTTCGTAAACTTATTTGCAAAATACCTGTTAGTTGGAGGACGGACTCAGCATGCGGGTTGCCATTCCAGGTCACGGATAGCCGACTCCAACAGCCGATGTTAGCTTAGAGTGCTCATTATCTTTGTAGGTCCCGCCCTAATTTCTTAATCCCTTCCAACTGTGTTAATGTGTAGTGTTTGCTTCTGCAATGGGAATAATATGGCAGAATAAGGTTCTGACCTAAAATTATTGTTATATGCAGGCGTCATTAGGAGAGAAATGAAAGAGGTGGCAGCACGAGAACAAGGTCGGGTATTTTAATACGACAAGTCTCCGAAGTATGGGTATACTATAAGAGATGACGATTCTACTTTATAATTTTAGCTAATGTTGTATATATATCCCTGTTATCATTTCCAATTTCAGATATATTTTAATAACTGATTAACTGGAAATTTAACAGATATCACAATTATCATATTATATAATGTACATGCACGTGTCCATTACCCATGTTTACCAAAAGATTTAAGATTTAAATTTATAATAATGAAAACAAAAATAATGTATACGAAATTTCTTTATTATTATGTATTAAGTGTGCTTCCAATTGTGTGTGTGTGTTTTTTTTTCTTGTATACAACAGGTCGCTTAAACCCAATTACTGTATGCACATTATTTTTAGCTATTATATTGATGATTCACATGACATGTGATAGGTAGCCAATCTATCGCCATTTTATTGTCACGTGAATTCTACACCAGACCAAAGACAATGCGACAATCACACTGCCATCGCCGGAAATCGAACTTGGGACCTTCGGTATGGAAGTCAGAGCTCTAACCACTCTGTCACGAAGGTCGCCACGTTTATTTTCGTCCGGTTTCGGCAGCTTGCTGCCATCTTCTGGTCAGCAAGCTGCTGAAACCGGTCGAACATAAACACAAGTGGAAGCACACTAAATTCATAATAATAGAGAAATTTTGTATAAAAATTTTTGATTTTCATTATTTAAAATGAATTTCTACCAAGAAATTTCAATTAAAAACATTAATTATTTAAATTTATAATTTGAAGAATGCGACTTGTTCAGCTCTATTATGATTAAAATTACCACATTCACAAATATGCAGTTAAAAATCCGAAAGTGTTTATTATTTGTAAACATGCGTTTACAAATAGCGGTTAATATTCCACATCCCAGATTTGTCTTGGATATTACAGGATTCCTTTTCGAATTCAAATATTTGGAAAATTTTGGAAAGTTATCTAAATATTAGGAATTGAATACAGGATTAATAGTTGTGGTAGTAAGCTGTACGGAAATAATGAAAATATAACCTCAATCTTTAAATTTAGACTATTATCTCATAATATGTTATTTGCTTCTTTTTATTCTTCTTCTGCTTTATTTAGGACTGTGTCCTGTTATTTCTCGGAGTCTGTACCTGGGATGCAGATGTCCAACTGTCTCGCCATATTTTTGGTGGTCTACCTACAGGTCGATTTCCTGTTGGTACTTTATTTGCGGCAATATTTATCACTCTTTCAGAACATGCTCTTACCACATGATTTCTCCAGTAGCGTCTTCTCAGTTTTCCCCATCACACGACATCTTCCACACTGCAGATCTTTCTTATTTCAGAATTTCTTATTCTGTCTTGGAGTGTCGTTCCCCCAACGGATCGGAGAGTCTTCATTTCTGTGGTTCATACGATACTTTTTGTTCTGATGGTGTCAGCTCTCGTTTCTATTCCATTTATCATTATAGGACGATTCGAGTTTTTCTCTCGTTTAGCATATTTTTATTTTTCCAAACAGCATTCGTCAAACAGCCAGCCACAACGGCGGCCGTATTTGTTAGTTCACTTACTTCTTCGTAGAGGTCACTGCTGCTTGATACATCAACACCTAAGTACTAGAAATGCGTCAGTTGTTCTATTATTTTATTATCTAATGCAAGCTTGCATCGCACTGGTTGGCTTGATGTAACCATGCTCTTTATCTTGCCGATGGAGATTTTCATGTTGAATCCTTGAGATGATATGTGGAATTTGTTATTGACATATTTTTTTAATTTTCTTATCATTATATTATAATATTTTTTTCTTTCTTCTCGAAACTACATTCCGGTGTGGGATTAGACCTCGTCCACAAGAGCACAGGCTCCTGTTCCTGGCCATCCCTCTGCATTCTTCAGGTCTTTTCAATTTCCTCAAATCGTTGGTCTTTATGTTTTTACCTAGGTCGTTGTTCATTGAGAAAGTTAGTATTCGTAAACATGACACTATAATATAGAGTATATATTTTTAAATATATTTGGAGAAAGGTAATGAGGGAAGAGGTATTGAGTATTTTTTTTGCTGCGCAATTCACATCTGATGAATGGAAGGTCGAACGGGAGATACTGTTTGCAGTATCCTTATATAAGACACCACAAAAAATAACAGCTGTTGTGTTAATTACGTGAAATGTTCAGCGATCGCCCAAAACTTGTTTTAAATTCCGCATACTCACCTGTCCCTCAAAAATATTTAGTTTCAATTAAAAATAACACTCTCATTATATTACACAGTTACAAAACATTTACAGCATTTCGATTCGACATCAAAGTTTATATCTCTATTACACCAACTATAATATTACGCAATTAATAAGGGGGAATAATGTTACTTAAGAAAACAACAAAACGTAAAAATCATTATTAAAAAAAACGTTAATTTATAATGTTTACCTAAATGTCGCAGTGTGTTTTTAAAAATGAGGAATGTTAAAACTGACCTTACTATGTACTGGATGGCAAAAATTTACGTTAAAAATGCAATCTTTCGCCATTTCGATGGGCGCGTTACGCTCTTCGCTTATTATTGCCGAAGAGCGAGAAGGTTTTATGGGACACTCGGTACTAAATCACCAAAAATATTACCTCATTGTGTTTTTTTACGATCGCCCTTAATTCCTATCAGTACACATCTGTTCTGCGATGGCAGGGACGTTCGTGGAAAATAATAAAGGCGATAAATTTGATGTTCAAAATGCTTTCAAATTTATACTTTACAAAAATGTGATAACAATGTAACAAGAGAGATTTCCACCTTCCTGGAATGAATTGCTAAGATAACTGTTAATAAATTATATACCTATGTTAATATTTGACATCTTCAAAAGAATTTCAGCAAGAAAAAATAATAAATAAATAGTTAGGAACTAGTAAACCCGTATACTCGTATATATTTTCATTTTTACAAATATAGAGAATTATAAAAAGCCTATATTTATCATATGTCAAACCCAAATCAAAACCACATTTGTTTTATATTATTTTCTAACCGATCGCAAATATTGATGCAGCGTTCATGTTTAGATTTTTATAGTTAAAACACGTCTTATTGTGCTTTGAGGCGATTACATCACAAAAACGGTGCTCTTAAAGTTAGCATATTATAAAAAACTAACTAACTAGCCACACTTTTCTTTCCTGACATATTTCTCTCGCTTCCTCAACATTCATACATCGTGTCATGCATGCGCGTCGATTTCATGGCCGACATTCAATATTTGATTTATTTAATCGTGCCACGTTTCTCTCGGTCTTCCTCTATTTCTGGTTCCATTTACATCGTTAACATATACTTTTTTACCATTCTTTCCATATGTCCAAACCATCTTAATGATCCTTTCATTTGTTTGTTCATAACACTATCATTCGCACCGCATTCACTTCTCATATTTTCATTCGACACTCTATCATACACACAGTATCCACACATTCGTCTAAGAGATCTCATTTCTACTGCATTTATTCTACTTTCATCCTTATTTTGCCAGTTCCATGCTTCGCTTCCATACATAAGGGTCCATACATTCATAGTATATTATTATTATTACTTTTATTATTATTATTATAGAAGCAAGAAGTAGGTAATAAAATTTTGAAGGCTTAAGTTGAACAACTATCACTCATTCAGTTGCAGCTCTAGGTTCTTTTAGAAGAAGAGAAGAATTAATGTGAACAATTATATAGTAAGAAAACCCTTCGTGGTTATTGATGAGGAGTTGAAAAGTTCACGGAACGCCATTGAAAAAGCTGCAGAATTTTATTTATTATAGGTTGGTACAGCTGAGGTAGGTTAATATTCGTTACTAAGAAAGGTATTATATTTTGCAATGTTTTAATACTTATTGTTACTTATAATATGTAAGGATATGTTCGTACTTATTCTTCTGCGTGGGTGGTCCATCGAAAGCCACATAAATGCTGGCGGACGAATGAGCAAATAACTAATAAAGAAGGAATAATCAATTTCGGAATCGTTTGTTCATGGAGACCAGGTCATCTCAGAAAACTGTTTAAATCTCTGCATCAGGATACTACATGAATATATCTTTGGAATATTTGAATAGATTTATTATTATTAGTCTGTTAGATACACTGACTCCAGACCAAATTAGTGATTCTTTCGTATCATAATTTTATTAATAATAATTTCTTCCGCTCTGCATTCCTTCCTTACGTCATCATTTGAAATTCTGTCGTTCATCGTTTTACGCTACGTATACTTTAGGGACCTTACCTATACCACATTTATTCTTCTCTAATTCTTCTTTTGTCAGTTCCATTCTAAGCTTCCATACATAAGGGTTGGAACCAGAACTCCATTGTGAAAATTCAAATCAGAAATCATCTGAATACTTAATTGTAGTGAATACGGCAATCTAACAGTCGCATTACAACCATAATGTCTCAATTTTAACCTCCAGATTGATGAGGTCATCAAAAGGGCACTAAAAAGGTTCACTAATAAGAACTAAATCGGTTTTAAAAAACCATAACCACGACCTAATTAGGAACATCTAGATTTATCACTCGACTCAAAGGTCAGTTCGTGTGAGATACTGCAGAAGGGTCTCATTTAATTTAATGTCATAATTAAATGATGCAAAAACGTAATGACGTTAACTTGATTGATGGTCACATAATCTCTAGAACTAAATCCATTCATTCCAAGGGTAACCTCACTCTGTATGGAATATGTAAACATCATGCCGACTAACGTTATTGTGCAATGGAATATTTAACTCGGACTTGGACTTGGATCTTCTGGCTTACAGAGGTTCAGCTCTCGTGGCTGTCTCTCGGCTGCTCTACGTCTCTTGAAAACGTTATTGGAAATATAATCTGGTGGTTGTTTTATGTGGGAGCTAGTTATGTGACCCAGAGTTCTCCTCTTAAAAAAAAACCAGAGATGATTAAGAGCATATGATAAGCTCCTATATGTTTCTTGGTCAAAGAATGGAAGACAAGTTAGGGTTATCATTGTAGAGTATGAGGGGATCAATCTTATTTGTTTTAAAGAAATACTGTTTAAGGTGAGAAGAGAAAAGGCGCAATGCTTGGATGGGGTTGTGGTGGAGAGCATTCTGTGTGAGACCATTATGTTTGACAGAGTACGTATCAGGGAGGAATTTGGGTCTTGTGGGCGATCTTTATTTCGGATTTCTTTTCCGAATGTATGTCACTAGTTACATTACATGGTTTGTTCGATGGCGATGGGGATGAGCGCAACCTTAATTGGACCTTAGGAAAAGGGTAGATATGAGGAGGAAAACCTGGTTTTGGTGTCAGAGGATGCATTGTGAATTTTTATTTATTTTTATCCGTATTTCTTCCCACACAATTACTTATATAAGTTTAAAAATCTCCTTAAAAGCATATTGATACCCACTATCTCTTGTGGTGTTGTAACAAGGGATCGTTTCAGTTGTGGCTCGAGTTACCCATAAGCAACTTAATTTAGTCTGCTTAGTTTCTTGTATATTTCTTTGACATGGGTTAATAGTATCAAGTAGGAAAATAATATTACATTCATGCGGCCGTTAAAACAGTGATTGACAAGCTTTGCCACTCTTTCCCTTGGCTATAAGGCTCAAACGACTTGGGAGTAAACCTTTAACTGCTGTTCTGGCAACTGCAATAACAATAAAGTAGTGCCCTTAACTACTCTTAAACAAGTGAACTATTACCTTCAGAGTAATGAGCTAATAAGACTAATGATCGCGGTGATTCGGCCGAAAAGATTGCCACATATATCCAGCAACACATTTCTCTGGTCCAAGAAACTAGAAATTACACATACGTACATTTTGATACTCGTATATTAGTTCTTAATCCAATTGGACAACACAAATCTAAAAATAAGTTCTGGGTTAAATAAATCGTAGGTGTACAATTATTGCAACTGGCAAATATGTTATAAATTATACTAAATGAAACAGGGCAGAGCAAAGTTTTTTAGACTTTTTTAAGACTGAAGGGAAAACGAGAAACCTAGATTGATTAGCAGGAAAGTTGTTGCTTTTAAACTCAAAATGAAATTTGTGAACGATGGTTGCGAAAATTTAATTAATTTTTTTTAATGCAGGCAAAAATATTAAGAAGAGTTAGTGAAGAAACAATTGAAAAAAGGTTAGATATTATAGATCCGTTTGATGGTTATAAAAAAATTAACAATATGCCCCGGGGAGTGGGCAGTGGGCAGTGGGCAGGGGCAGTGGACATTCCCTCTAGGCTAGAAGTCGTGTCAGATACAGCTGATGGCTGATTTGTGCCTGCCTTAAAAAAAAGCAATTGCCAGAGTAGAGGACACGTGAATCTCTCGAACGGTAAATTATATAGCAAACGATACCTTCTGCAGACACATTATGTATTTATATCTTTGTATAAATGTTGCTTCCCTTCTATAATACTTTGTACACAGTTTTGACTTATCCATTGCTCGGTACTGAGCTATCTTAATTTTTCATAATGTCGGTCGATAAGTGAATTTACATACATCATTGTTTACTGTATGAATTCCGTGAAGATAATACTGTATGATGACCAAATGTTAATTACTTCTATATACGCTATGCTTTGTGTTGTAATGATGGTTTATTTATATTTTTCTTTTTATATACTTTGTATACACAACACTTATATTAAAAAAATAAAATTATGTAGGCTTGTTTCGGACAAACAGTCCTTCTTCAGTAAAGATACATATTTATAAAAATATTATAAAATTGTTGTTGTTTACATGATCTAACAGATGTTAATATAATAATAATTAGGATAATTTATAGAGCGCCATTTTTATGAATTACTCAGCTCAAGGGCGCTGTTAACATGTAAACAACAACAATTTTATAATATTTTTATTAATATGTATCTTTACTGAAGAAAGACTGTTTGTCCGAAACATGTCTACATAATTTTATTTTTTTAATATAAGTGTTGTGTATACAAAGTGTATAAAAAAGAAAAATAGAAATAAATGTCAATTAATTTATTATTATGTTTGGAGTACGGAATCACGGAATACCGTGTAAAAAATGACATTACCAAATTAATAAATTTTGAAAGATTTGCGATATTAGTAATCGGAACCTAAAGATGTCTATATGTATATAACATATTTAGTTATTCTGAAATGAACTTTCTAAAGCCAGAAGCCGAGAGCGCGAGAAGTAATGGAATGGCAGTCTTCACCTGTCATTACACCAGGCGAGATAAGGCACCGCCGTACATGCGTAGCACGTGCCGCCCGGAGCGAGGTGGAGGCAACAGCTGACTGGCCATTTTGATACCCACATCTTTCGGAGGCGGCTCCCAGTGATCGCCGCAGCATAGCAAATTACCTTCAAATTACTCACACATTCATAACGTATGCATTTGTATCGCATACACATCTAATACAATACATATCCCACTTGCGTAGTCTTTTTAAAGAGAAGCGCTTTTACTATAATTTGTTTTTTTTATTATTTTAAATTGAGGTTTAGTATTTTAAAATGAACGAGGATAACTGCATCCTGAGCTAATTAACCTCTAATTTTACTTGCTAAAATTTGGGTCTTGGACCGGTTTCGGCAGCTCGCTGCCATTTACTGGAGAACCATTAGAACCAGAACTATTTTCATTATTTACCTCCATATTTCTTTAAATTATATCTCAAATTCCAACAGTTTCTCATTAACAATCACATAAATCGAAATGCGATAAAGTAGGTGCGGAAAAACAATGCATGATGGAATATCTAACGAAAAAGTAAGAAAGGAAAATAAAGGGTAAATAAGGTTTTTATTATTATTATTTTGTTGAATCGCTCTTTACATCATGACAGAATTAGCCAAATCGATGTAAATGGTATTATTTTTAGCTATCATGTTAATTTTCGTGACATGTGATAGGTAGCTAATCTATCACGTGAATTCTACACCAGACCAAAGACAGTGTGACAATCACACTGCCCTCGCCGGAAATCGAACTCGGAACCTTCGGGATGGCAGTCAATGCACTTACCACTCGGCCACGAAGGTCGTCATATGGAACGTATGGATAAGAAGAGAATGGGTTAAAATACGTATACAAGTAGTATAAATGGAATGAGAAGTGAAAGCAAGCTAAGGAAGACATGGCAAGACCAAGTTAATCAATTAATCAATTACTAAAAAGCGTCCATGTAAGTTGGATAAATCGACGAGCGTGCGTCTCACGGTGTGTGAATGAAAAGGATGCACAAGAGTTATGTCAGGTTAGAACAGTTTGGCGGTCCATCCTCTTTTCCTACCATTTCGGAAAACGGCGCAATGGTTAGTCAGTTAAATCGAGATAATCCTCTTTGCGAGAACAACGTTTTATCTCGAAAATTTTTAAAATTTTTAAATTAAACAAGATACCCGTCCGAAAGAGACAACGTGACAACACAATATACCACTGTTGTGTTGTCTCTTTCCCTCATAAATTATCTGTTTTTCACTTTAAAAATACCATGTTTTTGTATAAAATAAAGCTGAACACGGCGGATTTGATTATCGAAATGTCACGTTATTCTCGCAAAGAGGCAATATATGTTTTAAAAAAATGTTTGAAAAAAACAAACAAACGTTTTGTGCACTAACGCTATTCAAACTTCTCATACAGACATGACGTCAATTTCGAAATAAGTATATCAGTAACGAGTGGCAGTATGCAAAGTGCTTTTATTTTACATACACAACAAAACCCTGAAACATTTACATGAAACACTATATTTCAAACAATAAAAACATATGATGATGTTGTTATCAATTATACTTAATATGAAGTTAATTATCAATGTTAAAGAAATAATAAACACAAAAAACCGGTTAAATTCTGTAGAGTATAGGATATATAGTTCATCTACATATGAATTAATTGTAGGTGTAAGCTCAGGCCAACGGTAAACCGTTCACATCCTTTCTTCGGCTGACAACTGCAAAGGCGAATGAAACAGCTGATACCCCGAGACGAGGAGAGGAAGCAATGACAAATGGAACGAGATAATCGTTTCCGACCAAAGGTGTGCGGTTGCAAGCTGGCGATCGTTCCACTTCTTTTGCGCAGGGTTTTAATAATATTTATCTGCGTTTATAATAAAGGAATTCGATCGATATTCTCGTACTACGAGTATTATCTGTACTACTGTAAACAGTCGTGACAATATAGCGTTCCCTTCTTTCACTCCTTTAAACTTTGCCAAATAAATACATTGAAAGTACGCATTAATAAAGTAAATCTCTAACTAACTAACTAACCATCACGCCATTTCCCCGGAGGGGTAGGCAGAGAGGATGGATCGCCACAATGCCCTGTCCTGGCCATACCTCTCGGGCTTCATCTACCACCATGCACGCATGTCGATTATTCCGACTTCGAATGTGGCCGCCTTTTAGTAATTAATTAATTTGGTCATGCCATGTTTTCCTCGGTCGTACTCGGCTTCTTTTCCCGCTCAAGCTGCTTGTGTACAACTTTTTAACCATTCTACTCTCATCCATTCGTTCCATATGTCCAAACCATCTCTGGGATCCTTTTTTAATTTTATTCATGATGCAGTCATCTGCCTTACATTTCTTTCTTATTTCAAACTAACTAACTAACTTACCATCACGCCGTCTCCCCGGGGGGTAGGCAGAAATAATGGAACGCCACACTGTTCTGTCCTGACATACGTCTCTCACTTCCTCTACATTCATACATCTTGTCATGCACGCACGTCGATTTTTCCGACTCCTCACATAACCGACATTCAATATTTGATTGATTTGATTCTTATTTCATCGTTCGGTATTCTATCATACAAAGTTTTCCTGCACATTCTTCTTAGTGATCTCATTTCTACGGCTTTTAACCTCCTTTCATCCTTCTTTTGCCAGCTCCAAGCTTCACTTCTCCGTATTAAATAATTAATACGTAAAGTAAAACTCCGTATTAAATAATTAATACGAATGAAAAAGTGTGTTTTCTAGAAGTTTTATTATATTCTAGAAAACAGGCGTTTTCATAAAACTAACTAACTAACCATCACGCCGTCTCCCCGAAAGGGTAGGCAGAAAGAATGGACTGTCACACTTTAACCGATGCGACACTCCATCCTTCTCTTTTCGCCCCGCGGGAGACGCGGTGTGATGGGTGCGATTAAATTAAAACTCTTTGAAACTTTCACTATGGCACAGCCCTGAAGTTTTGAAAGTATCGTTGATTATTTATCCTTAATTTTTTATTAGTTTACCTGATATTATTGACAAGATTATACTATTGGATTATATACAGTGATAATATATTGGACATATATTTATTGGAATTAATTTATATAAAATGTCAATATACAACATACTCGTACATACGCATTGTTAGAATGAAGTGGCAATGGGCTGGACTGTAGATGTGTGCGGACGGGATAATGTAAGATGGAGCCAGAGGTTTACTGAATGTTATCTTTATTCCCTATTATTCGAAATGATTTTCGAAGGGCAAAAGGAGTAAAGATACAATAATTTATGCACATTATAAATTATACTTATACAGATACAGATATAAGCGGCCACGTAAGGAGTCGTAGATTTGATAAAGCCTTAGAAAGGCGAAACACGTCAATCTCAATTCAATTATTAAATCCGTCAATTATTGAATATGAAATTTTACATCAATGTTCAAGAAACAATAATGTCACGTCCATGACATGATGTATGAATGTAGAGGAAACGAGAGAAGTATGTCAGGAAAGAACAGTGTGGCGATCTATTCATTCTGCCTACCCCTTTAGGGAGACGGCGTGATAGTTAGTAAGTTAGTTGGAGTAATTACACCTAAATTTAAAAAAATCTTGATTTAATATAATTGGCTTGATTTGATTCGTCTAATTAAGCCTAAACGGATTAGAAGAACATCATAATTAGTTTGACCATTTGATAACAACAAATGAAATCAGAGTGACGAGTTCGTTTAATTGACTTTGCGTTTTAGTGTAGCCGACTATACGTATTGAAGGGAGGCTTAAGAATGGATTGGGCTCGCGTCGGCTTATTCAGTAATTAATAGTTTTATCGCGAAATTTTAATGATTCTGGAGTGAACTGCTAAAGTGATTACATTAGTGGATAATGTGGGTACTAAGGACGCCCCAACAGGTGATGCAAGGCAAGTAGTCGAGTTTAATGGTATGGAATATATTATTTATTTATTATTATGATGATTTGTATTTTAAGTGCGCCGTTTTGTAAAATCAATTACTCCAAGGGCGCACTAGGAAACGACTGACCGAACAGTGCAGTCTTCAGATGTTTCTTAAATTTAACGTCACTATGCGCTAATATATGCGCTAAGTCATAAAATATGCAAGTTATAAAAATAAGGTACAATTAACAATTGTTAAAATCTATTATCTTTATATATGTTATTAACAATACAGTACTTTAAAGAAACAAAAATCGCCTTATTGTAGAATAAATTATACAGTTTCAAAATAATATATGTTATTTCAATTCAATCATTAAATTGTACGGAAGTGAAGCATGAAACTGGCAAAATAAGGATGAAATTAGAATAAATGCAGTAGAAATGAAATCTCTTAGAAGAATTTATGTTAAATCTATATATGGTAGAGTGTCAAATGCAAATATAAGAAGTGAATGCGGTGCGAGTGAAAGTGTTATGAACAACATAATTGGCTGAAAGGGTCGTCACACATAGAAAGAATGAATGAAGATAATGAAAAGGTGAAAAAATTACCTATGTGTAAACGACGTAAACGGAAAAATAGTGGAAGGCCGAGGAGAACGTGGCACAATCAAATCAATTTAGGTCACGTAAGGACTCGGAGAAATCGACCTGGGTGCATGTGTCCGTGTACAGGAAGCGAGAGAAGTGTGTCAGGATAGAACAATATGGTGGTCCTTTTGTCATGGATCTCCTCGTTGTGATGATGGTGTGTGGGTCGATGACGGCTTGGAGGTAGAATTATATAGTATTGTCGCTGATAAACACATTTTTCTCCTCGTCTAGTATATTTAATGTTTTCTGTTTGGCTCTCTGAGATGATCTGGCGATTGTTAGATAAGAAAGGACTATATAAAGACGACAGTTAAGAAGGCACGCTGCCCTCACATAAGGCTGCGGTAAACAAAATGCTTACAGCCGATATGCATTTCTTAATTTGAATATTATAAAAAGAAGTAGTTCAAAGATTAAGATATAAGCTTAATTCGCAATTTGGGACACACAAGATGAATCAAAATACATTACACTTTCTCTCTACCTACCCTTCTGAGGAGACGGCGTGATTGTTAGTTAGTTAGTTTTCATTCAAACAAAAATGACGTCTATAACCGAATAAGCACAAACTTGAACTTATTTTGTTTGTTATAAGAAACATATTAGACGTATTTTACTGTAAAAAGATATGACCGGTCGAATAGGATCTTATAAATATAATATTGCAAACCACGAATTATTTATAACATAAACCTTCGTTTCGAATACTGACAAGTGTTTTTATTAAAACCTGTTTATTTTTATATTTTATTACAAGTAACTGCGGTTCCAGCAATCCGCTGATCGATTGACTTTAAACCTTTATTAATTAAGGAATAAAATAAATTATTTAAATAATCTTCACCGAGTGCCGGGAGAGGACAGGTGGAGAGATGCTAATCTGCCCGAATGTGGCCAAGAGCCGCTCGCTAAACTACACTGTATTATTACACTCGCTAGTTTTATAACTCAAGCAACAGGTGAAGCAATAATAGGACACTCATAAAAACGAGGTCTATTAACACTACAGCCACTCTTTATATAGGAGAATAAATATGTAACTAGTCAATTGCCAAGGAATATTGAAGATGCGCTTAAAAAATTGAGAATGTTTGTAAAGTCAGTTAGCTCTATAATGGTCGCAATTAATGTCGCAAGTATTTAAAAGTTCAACATAATAATTACGTATCACTTTTAGCAACTATATTCATAATTAACGATCAATTAATACTTTGTAACCACATTGTTGATTTGAGTAGAGGTATCCATACGTTTTGTATATGGTATGTAAGCCTCTGTATGTGCAAAACATTATTACAAAATAAGATATACCCGCGAACACGTCTATAGAGGAATAAGATTCATTAATTGTTTCTTGAACAATGATGTAAAACTCGATATTAAGGGGGATAGCCACTGTGATTATGTGATTTTTTCATTATTTAAAATTTAAAAAAAAAATACTGAGTTAGAGTCATTTTAGTTGGAGTAGGTAGACCGACTGTCCTCGCGTCGACCGCGACGCTAACCGGGTGAAAGCTGCTGAGAATCGCATGGAAAGGGACCATAAAAATTTAACATTATTCAGTGTTAAATTAAACTCTGTTTATGTATCACAATTTTTATTTTTAGTGTTTTTTATTTTTCGCGACAGCTGTTTTTTTAAATAAAAATTGTGATACGTAAACAGAGTTTTATAATTTAACACTTAAAACATATTCATTAAACTCTGTTTATGTATCACAATTTTTATTTTTAGTGTTTTTTATTTTTCGCGACAGCTGTTTTTTTAAATAAAAATTGTGATACGTAAACAGAGTTTTATAATTTAACACTTAAAACATATTCAACTAATTTTTTAATTAAATTATTGGTTTTAGGCTGCCGAGAATGTGAAATTTAGCATCTTTAGATTGGGATAACAGAATCTCGCTGTTTCCATATTATTGAAAGCTTGTTATAAACAAAAGTGTGGTTACGCACAGATAACTCAGACTCGTGCGTTATAGCAGATATGTGGAAATCATTGGCCCAAAGCCAAAGTATTTTTATTAACAAATTGTTCAAAATCTTATTGATGTTACAAATTTAATTTTAATTTATAAAAACAAATTTTGAAGGCCAAGATGGCAGTGCACAATGGTGTTCTTGTACCGACCCTTATGTATGGAAGTGAAGCATGGAACTGGCAAAAGAAGGATGAAAGTAGAATAAATGCAGTAGAAATGAGATCTCTAAGACGAATGTGGCAAATCTGTATATGATAGAGTGACAAATGCAAGTATAAGAAGTGAATGTGGTGCGAATGAAAGTGTTATGAACAAAATAAGGAAAGGGTCATTAAGATGGTTTGGACACATGGAAAGAATGAGCGAAGACAGAATGGTAAAGAAGGTATATGTAAACGGCGTGAACGGAGCTAGAAATAGAGGAAGGCCGAGGAAAACGTGGCACGATCAAATCAATCAAATATTGAATGTCGGACACGTGAGGAGTCGGAGAAATCGACGTGCGTGCATGACAAGATGTATGAATGTAGAGGAAGCGAGAGAAATATGTCAGGACAGAGCAGTGTGGCGTTCCATTCTTTCTGCCTACCCCTCCGGGGAGACGGCGTGATGGTAAGTTAGTTAGTTAGTTAGTTAATTTTAAAGGCGTATCATCCCTCTTCCGCGTTTCGGATTTGATATTGTGGACAATCAGTAGATTTATTTGATATTTAAATATGATTAATTGTTTTTCCACCTTTCGTTGAAAGCTTATGATTTCTCTCTCCTTTGCTCTAATGGTCTATATTTCTGTCATAAAGAAAATACAGAATTCTAAATAATCAGTTCAAAAAATACACAAAAAGTAGAATTTTCGCTTGTGTCAATAAATGTTTGGTTTGGTATATTTATTAAATTATAACAAGTAAGTAAAAAAAACATTGACTAAGTTGAGAATACGATTGGGTTGATAGCTCTTCACTAGTACTCGTGTGTTGACGGAGGGCCGGCTGCACACAGTGCATACTAACGACAAACAATCCGGGAGCCGCAATCTGCCGGAGATAAAGTTTATGGTCGAGAGCGCAATGGGCGAGGTGAGCAGACACAAGATTGCACTTTTTGATTTGATACTTAAATATAAAAACCGGCATAAAACGATAACTACACGCCTTTGGGGAGTCGTAAAAACTACGTTTGATCTGTGGAATAATCAAAATGTCTCACTATCATGCCTTTCAGTTATAATACTATTAATTCATCGTTTAAAAATACACTCCTCTTATAGCAGACGAAGGTCGGGGGGTCATCTTGTAGCATTCTCATCCTTATAATTTTATATTTTGATTTTAAACACCCTTATGTAATAAAACACTCTTTGATATCAGTTGAATCTTCGCCGTTCACGATGGATTTCTAGTCCCATCCCCCTAGCGAAGCATGCAACTGGCAGAAGAAGGATGAAAGCAGAATAAATGCGGTAGAGATGAGGTCCCTAAGACGTATGTGTGGTAGAACGATATACGACAGAATCTCAAATATAAGAATGGAATGTAGAGCGGATGAAGATTATAAACAAAATTATGAAAGGATCGCTGCGATGGTTCGGACATATGGAACGCATGGGTGGAGAAAGAATGGTTAAGAAAGTATACGTTAATGATGTAAATGGAGTACGGAGTCGAGACAGACCGAGTAAAACATGGCATGACCAAATTAATCAAATTTTAAAGGTTGGTCATGTTAGAAGTCGGAGGAATCGACGTGGGTGTATGACTCGTTGTATGAATGTGGAGGAACCTAGAAAGGGTTTGCCAGGATAGAGTAGTGTGGCGATCCATTTTCTCTGCCTACCCTTACGGGGAAACGGCGTGATGTTTTGTTTGTTTGTTTGTTTGAATTTCATGTTTATCATTAGATATCAGTTGATAAAATTAAAAAGAAAGAATCTCGCGTTTGTCACGTTTTTTTTTTTTTTTAATTCATTTCTGCTCTTTCTAAAACCTGTCCTTCATCCATCGCATCCCAATTTATTCATTCTTACTTAACATCTTCCCGCCTCCCTCATACACCATCTTCTTCCTGTTTTAAAATTTAGTTTGTTATATATTTGTCCTATTGTGTATTGTGAATTAATGTGTGTTTTATATAATTTTAATGTGTTTTTTTTTTTACTAATTTAAGGTGTGCTTTATATAATATTTACTTCTGATTTTATTTCATAATAAAGAGATGTGAGGCCGCGCGGGAGATATATAAGGTTAAAAGAATAGATTAAATGTGGTCTGTCACCCTTTTGATTGATGACAAGAAAAGGCTAAATTAAATTAACGTAAGTCCCGGATGGACAAGGAATAGGCCTAGATAGTGCAGCGAGACTGACGAAAGGGCGTCGCTGCGTCCTATAACAGTCTCGGGTGGTGGTGGGAACCTTATATTTGTCACGAGTAAATTATCATATATTACTTTAAAAAAAGGTAATATTCAGTGGACAGATCCATTGGCTTATTAGGTTATTGTCAGGATATTTATGTTTTTTTGTTTATGATATTACCAAACATTTCAGTCTAGCTTTAAACACATTTCATAAAAATAAGTTATATTTTGATCCAAGTTTGAATAAGCTCTTAGGTCAAAAGTATACAAGATATTCGAATATCGAAATTCTTGTTACGATGTATTTATTAGAAATGGCCAGCAAACAGTGTTTTCCACTCTAACAATAATTCGTTTAATGAATATTTAAGGATGCAATTCTGTTCGAGAGTGGCGGCTGATATGGAATAATAAATACATGGATTGGGAGATGTGTCTGTGGAACAACGAGTATTTTAGTTAGGAAATACGGCAACCGTATTTATTGTACTTTTTTATATTTTGAAACTATCGATATATATTTATAAACCATAGAATAATGTTTTTTTTAATCACAACAAAATATTAATGGATACGTTGACGTTTCATAATTTCGCTTTACTATGCTAGAACTATTTGTATGTATCTTGTAAACATTTGGTTTTATATTTTTTAAATTTAATTGACTATGTTAGAAAAACGAATTACTTTTAAAAAAAAAGTAGGAACGTTTTAGAAAAAAAAGTTCAGTTTACAATGTAAATAAAAACCCGCGATGCTATTATTTCAATATGTCTCGAAAATATCTGTGTACGAAGTATCGTATTCTAAATAGCAAATGAATGTGACGTGTAATACGAGTATTTATGTTATTAGATGTTAGGTTCATGAGCTGACCATCTATAAAAGCATGGAAAGTAGTCCGCCCCAGGGAAACGGTGTGATGATCTTAGTTGATATTTGTTATTGAAACTTATTAGTAGAATATTATTTTAACTTATATTTATTTAAATAGTCCATTGTTTTGGCCGAAACACTATGAAACATCAGTATTATTTGCTGTAAAATTTACTTGGACTTGGACTTGGATCTTCTGGCTTACAGAGGTTCAGCTCTAATGACTATTCCTCTTGCGTCTGTAGGAAACATTATTGGAATGTGATTTGGTAGTTGTTTAATGATAGCGCTAAATGTATGGCCCGGATTGTCCCTCCGAAAGAGGGCGAGGGAGGATTTAGGGTTTATGATAAAGTCTTACATTATTGTCAAGGAATGGAAGACAACATTATTAATGTGTATGAAAAAACGATAGTTTTTAAGGAGTTTTATTATAATATATAGGTATGACATGTTTCGCCCTTCTAAGGCATTATCAAAATATTTGATAATGCCTTAGAAGGGCGAAACATGTCAAACATAAATATTTTAATAAAACTCTTTAAAAACTATCGTTTTTTCATACATATTAATAATTTAATATAGAGTTTTACATCATTGTTCAAGAAACAATAAATAAATTTACAACACTAATATCTTTCTTTATATACTTTCTGAGAATGTCGCGGCAGCTGTTTCGCCAACCGATGTTGGCATCATCGGGTGTCATAAACAACAGTTGTTTGCAACACTTGATGAGGCCAACATCGGTTGGCGAAACAGCTGTCGCGACATTCTCAAGCAGTAGTTTTATAATTGTGTGAGACTATAACAGTGTTGTCAATTGAACAGTTAATGTATTATTTAATTTTCATGAAAAACTCCTGCTCCACATAATAGAGGTGTGCGAGGATATGAATTGTACCTCATATGTTGAGGTGAAGAACACAGCAAAAACGCTGAAGAGCGCAGTGGAGGACCACCAATCCCAAGAATTGAAACTCCGAAGAAGAATATAATGCAACAATGAAAAAAAAAACTTTACTAATAATACTCCATATGATATTTTGATATATGTTACGTAGATGAAAATGTATGTTTCCAGAGGTTACATTATATTTTATGGCAGAATCGTATTTCACCTTGTTAATGCATTATCAAATGCATTTTCGATTACACTTTAGTAAGGCGTAACATGTAACATCTATAAAATAAAAATACGTATATAGATGTATAACTCATCAATTTCAAAATGTTAAACATTATCACTTCTTATTTATTTAAACTATTTTGGAGCAATACTGCTATCATCTGGTGTCTACACGAGGTTACTTAAGATCGTAAAATGATGCTTAGCTTAGAAAATTCATGTATATAAATTATTAGATAAATGACTATTCAGCTTGTCACAAGCATTGTTCTGAAGTCGTAGCTTGCCACTCGAAGCAGGTCTCTAAGCCTGAGATCCTCCTCGTCTCCGGCCGTGACCAATTAATTAATTTAAAGGCCATCCGTAAGTCTCGATAACGGCCCACTAGGCCGTCCGCGCCCCATGGCGTCACTCCTAATGAATGTAAAACAATGAGATTTATTCTAGTAAATATTTAACAAGAATACCGCATTTTTCTTCCAGTGTGTCACAGCGGATCCAATTCCTGAAATATTTCACTGTCACTAATTCTCGTCATTCATTCAAACTTAACTATTGGAGCCAAAACAACACCATCAATCTAAATGCTACTTTCTAGCAGAACAATGTAACGAACATTTTCTTGAACATTCAAATAAATTTATTATGTATTGATAGACAATTTATACTTTACATATATTAAACGTGTATAATTGTATACATGTATTTATAAGGTAACCTCCTACATGTTCATTCGTTCGCGATATACCATATGTACGAGTATGTGAAGAATATGAATTATATTACTATACTGTATAATAACATTAAAATATGTTTAATTTCAGATATTATGCCACAAACAGCCTTTTTCTGATTTTTTTATTTTATTTTTGCACATCAAATTGAGAATAAATTTTATATATTATATAATATAATAAAATTAAAAATATTAAATTATCTTGGAAGATTTTCAAAATAACATATTTAGAAGTAGGTTTGAAAAAAAAAACAATTTAATTCTATTGTAGTTAATGTGAGCACCGATTAACTTTCAGTACTAACATAAGTAAACTGTTAAATTAAATAACTTTGTTTTTGTATCACAATTGTATTTTATTTTACGCGACAGCTGTTTCATCAACCTATGTTGACACCATCAGGTGTTACAATAATATCAAATGCTACAAATCTGTTCTCAATTTGATTCACAAAATTTGATATATTATTGTAACACCTGATGATGTCAACATAGTAATACAAAAACAAGGTTATTTAATTAAACAGTTTAAATGTTAAGGTATCGTAGTGTTTCGGCCAAAACAATGCATGTATTTATTCTCTTTTAAATATACGCATTAAATTATTTATGAGAGATTGCGTTACTCTTATTTGGCATATATAATATATACACTATGACCAGATAGTCACGGGCCAAATAAGTCATGTTTTAGGAGACAGATTATTAAGAAGGATACAAATGGTTCGGAGGGCCAATACAGCTCAGGTATACTCAGGCAGAAACATCTTGTGGGGAGCCACGCTCCACTCCTGGTGGTCTTTTACTTATGGTGATAAATGGTAAGATACAAAATAAAATTTGTTAAATGCGGTTATTATTATCTCTAAAGATAATAAACCTCTAAACAATTTAATAGTTAAAGTATGTTTGGAGTGTTCTGCTGGAGCGCGCCGAATACCCGTCCAAACGATTGTCATCCATGGCCCAGCCGATGTCTATATATCGCCAAGTTGTCGATGATCTAAGATCCACTATTTCTGTCCGGGACCAACCCTCGCTACCGTATAAGCAGATGGATATTTGAGATTTCTCAATGCAAAGCGCCTCTTTGGGTCCATAAATACGATCTGGAACGTGGGTGAGGTAATCTCCAGACTTGAATGGAGACCCGCAGTTAGAAGAGAGCATATTTGGGACCTTATAGACGACAAATACATATAATTATAGAACAACGGGGTATACGGCAGTCGCGTAATAACCAAGTCATATGGGATTTGCGGACATTGCCTGTATCTAGTTATATTTTTTTTATATGTGTGGTTACTGTCGTTCGAATCTTGCGTTCTGAAATATTTTACCTAATTCGTGTTTATTATCCGCTCATTCGTTTGACCTGTATTTGAGTATTCAAGCCATTTGGTTGTTCCCTAGAACAATAATTCAATCGTTCTTGAATTAATTATATTAATATAATCGTAAATAATGCAGAACATTTTTTTTAGATATTCACAACTCTCCTTGTCACTAGCTTTAAGGTTGTCTTTTTGTAAATAAGGCATATAATTTTTTTTTAAATAGTCCATTGTTTTGACCGAAACACTATGATGTTAACACCTGATGATGTCAACATCGGTTGACAAAACAGCTGTCGCGAAAAAAATATCTGTTTTATATTCTACTAGTTAACTTACGTTGGGACATAAGAATCTGTACAAAAAAATCACAATTTTTATTTATACATAATCAAATGAAGTTAGTATTGTGTTCTGTGTGGAATAACTTTTACTCTTAATTTAATACTTGCGTATTAAGTTTCATGTCTAACAAAAACCACGAGACTGATAACTGGAATTGGTTGCATTGTGAAGAGACAATCGAGAATAATTCAGTTGTCCTTTACTAAATCATCCATCCATGGCCACTTAAGTGTATCACAGTTGAAGTATTCCTCTTAATGAACCTACAGCATGTCGTAATCGCCTTAAGAAAATCTTAAACTTAATTTGGGACAGCGGACAAGACGGTGGCATGTATGTTACAGTACGTCATGTGTCTTGGCCTGGCGGGACGGGGCGATGCGTGCTACGCTAATAATCGATTACAACATTGTGCTCGTACCAAGGAAATAGTGGACCCGGGCGACATGCGATGGCCCTACACTTGAGGTTATTCCCTTACTGTACTTGACTTTTGACTGACATTGCTTCTATCACAATTCTTTTTTTAATAATAATACAAAAGTCATTTTGATTTCATAGCAGGAATTGAAATATGAAGAGTTGAATATATTTTTTTGACGGGAGTCTTAGGAAAAAACGTTTGGCTCATATGCTTGTAAAAACGAAGTTTCGATTCCGTATGCGACCCCAGTATTTCCTCGTAGTTCACTCGGTATTTTTTTCAAGTAAGTATCAGTAACTTTCCATCTCATTGGGATAAAATACAATATTTGAAAAATAAAAAACGTGGAATTTCAGTAGAACCACAAAATAATCTTAATTCAACTGAAGAACGAGATTTATTTGTTCTAAGAAGATACTAGATTATTCTCAATATCGGCATACATTTCAATCAATTCTCCCAGGAAATTAGAAATAAAAATATATAAATGAAAGCAAAAATGGCGTTCACAGTGGAGTAATGGTTTCACCCCTCATGTATGGAAGCTTAGCAAGGAACGGGCAGAAGAAGGATGAAAACAGAATAAATGTAGCAGAGATAAGACCCCTTAGACGCATGTGTGATAAATCTATGAATGATCCATGAGGAAAATATGGCATGACCAATTTAATCAAATTTTGAAGTTCGGCCATGTTGGAAATCGGAAGAATCGACGCACCTACGTGGATGACACGTGTGTCAGGATAGAGTAGTGTGGCGGTCCATTCTCTTTGCCTACCCTTTTGGGAAACGGCGTGATGTTAATGAAAAAAGAGCTGTACGAATTATCATTACGAACTTAAGATGTTCGAAAACATACATAGGTATACTATATATTATAAGTATTCCACTCTTACATATTATAGATACCCGCGTATAACACGTATTTGTAACAATCATAAACAAATGTTTTTAAATGAAGATCAAATTATTTTATCACTTTATATTCCTTCGCAATATGGAAGTATGTATTTTGCGGGAATATGTACCTCTTAAATATATTTTTAAAGGGGATGATTTCCCTAAACGAAAATTAAAAATCAAAATTCATCAATCAAGGAAAAGAATTACTCAGCATGGCTCAGAGTGCCCTAGAGTGGAGGCTTTTCGGAAATCCGCACCCGGCTGATAACTTCATAAACATATGACCCCATTCTTCATATCCTCAGTTTTTATTGCAAAGTTTGTTTTAAAATTGTAATTGTTAAAAGGAGAGCTGTAAAAATACACGGAATGTTTTCGCTTTTAACATTTTTAAAAGTGAACTGCTTAAGGAAAAATTCATATATTATTTTGTATATCAAGTATTAGAATTCATATAAATACACTGAACAAAAACATTAGAACACAAAGTCTCCCAAGAACTACAGAAATGAGGACCCTCGGAGCCATTGCGAAAATGACACTTCGAGATAAAGTTAGAAATTCTGAAATAAGGAAGATCTGCGATGTCGAAGCTGTTGTGCGATGGGGAAGAATGAGAAGACGTTAATGGAGAGAGCGTGCCCTGAAAGAGTGATAAGTAAAGCGGGAAATAAGGTACCAACAGGCAATCGGTCTCCAGGAAGACCACACAAAAGATAATGAGACAGCTGGACATCTACCGCCGAGAAATAACAGAACACGGTCCGAAACCACTGAAGATGGTACGGTATTTTTCGGAACGTGAACTTCGCATCTTGTAAAAGGCAAGTCCATCTCTATTCCGAATATTCTATCTTTTTCTGCGTATTAACATCAGCCAGTATATTACAAAGGAGGAAATAATTAGTTTCAGAAGATGAAATGCTCGGTACTTGTAAGGATTCTGATTGATCGCGTAATTGGAGAGAAATAAGAGAATAGAGAACTCATCATCCTTACGATATTAAGTCCTCATTCTTGCCCCCATACTCAGGAATCATGGGTTCAGGAAATAAAATATTAAAGTATTATAAAGATTGCTTTCAGATTCAATCGCTCGGATGCCAATTTCATTTTTGTATTTTAATTTTCTTCCCATTCTTTGGTAAGAAATGCCTCATTCAATATATACGTATTTCGTATATTACTTAATTTAAGTAAAGGAGCAACATTATGTCGAGTTTATGCATCTCAAAATACCAATGTATTATACATTTGTTAAAAATAATGTAATATCTGAAAAATTAACATATTTCTGTTTCAAACATGATCGCAATGGGTTGTGCACGTCTTCTCTAGGTGTGGTATAAAAAGGTACGTAAGCTAAGTCGACTTAGATCGAAACTGGAAATTTGATCAGAAAAGGGTCCAGGAATACGGAACGAATCTCCTATTTATTCAAATGCGCCGAAATGGTGATATTTCGCCAGGACGAAACATCGCTTATCATTTCGGCCACCTATTGTTTGTTTACTTATACACATATTTACTTTCATATTATTTATATTTTTCACACACAAGGCCGCCCCTAGAACAACGATTTAAATTTAAATTTTATTTAGTTTCTATTTTAATGTTATGTTCATTATCGATTGCTTGTTGATGACAATCAAGAACACAGATTGATAAAATTTGGATACGAGTACATGAAACGTAGATTTAACTTCCTATGACCGGTTTTAAACACAAGACGAATTACTACAACGGTTTATCTATATATGACAAAGCTACATATTAGAACTAAATAATATCAAAAAAAGTAGTTCAATTCTTATTTTATAGTAACTAATTGTTATTAGCCAGTTACGAATAGGAACATTATTTTTACCTGGCTATTTCCAAAGCAGTCTCCAGAGAACCGTTACTTTGATCTTCCACGAAATGTGTTATTCTGTTCACCTATCACTCACGCGAGCGTCTGTGGCTCTGCTTACCCTTTATAAAAAGTCTCGGTAATAGATTTGTATACGTACAAACAAGCAAACAAATCAGCGGGGGGTGTGACACGAGCGGCGAGGGGAGGGGGGTCCTTCATTATGGTTTTACAGCAGCGGGAGAATAAATAACAGAAGGCGAAAACATCCAATACCCGCTTTGACGATTGCTGACAAACTGAAATACATTTGTGTCAACCCGGAGGATAACATAGTGGCCTCCTGCGCGGGCGGGGGGCGAGGGGCGCGGGGCGTGGAGCCAGGGGACGCGGAAACACAATCCGTGGAGACAGAATACGCTCAAGTTTTACTCCATCCACCTCCGGTATGTAACATAAGTGGATATAAAGTAAACTAAATGATTATTTTGTAAAAACCTGTGTATCCTAGGATATATGTACGAGTATGAACCTCCGAAAAAAAATTGAAAGTTTACAGTACACCACAATAATACGAGTAATAAATGGATTCAAAGATTACTCACCCCAAAGAGGCTGTGGCAGTTTTCTTTTATCTTCTGCTCCTTCAGTTAGTTCGGGTGATCTTTTGTCTATGGATTTCCCTCCTCTTGCGATGCAGAATATCAGCTATCTCTCCATCTTTTCGGTGGCCTGCTAGGTGGACTTTGGCCTACGGAAATCCCACTCGCCATAATCATCTCCTCGTTCTGCTCCATCTCACGATGCGCTTAGTATTATAGATTTTTTTATGCATTTCTCACCCTACCTCTGAGAGTTTTCCTGCAATGGTGGGAAGAGTTCATGATACATAAAGAGTAATATTATTTTACAGGAGCAGTTAGTGTAACATATTATAATAATATGAGAACGATATATGAAGCAGGACCAGCAATGTGATTATGATCGTTATCTGGCCACTAATAAAAGTAAATATTAAAATATGAAATGGAAAATTTCTCGCATAAACAATGCATTCTCCTTCATGAGGTTTATATGAAGTCAATAATTGATATCAAATGGAATAAGCGTGTTTAAATTCGCTGAGAAGAAACCGCGTAAATCGCGAGAGTACCTAATGCACGCCCGTGCCGCTCCAGGCGACATGGGCGGCATGCGATGCCTACGAATCGCCATCAAGTCGTGAGATTGCCCTCCGAACCCCGCGCCTCGCACTATCGGAGGGAATTTCTCGATCTGCGAATCGAATCGTAAAGGGTGGTCAAACGCAAGATTTTCATTTTGATACAATGTGACGGAAGGTTGCCGACATTGTCCTGGAAGCGTTTTACGGAATTGGATCTCGGGGGAAATGCGGCGGCGGAAGTTTGAATGTAAAGCGTTACGTGAAATTGTTAAGCGGAGGAAGATATGACATTCGCTTTTCCGTTTGCTCTTTTCAGCCACCTTCGCCGCCCGATACGAGCTGGCGTTTCTTTCAATCCGGCTAAATTAACGTTTCTTCAAAATATATTATTTGTTAGACATAAGACTGCATGCGTGGTAATCTTAACGTTAGGTATAGCTTAATAAAATCCCGGTATACAATAGTACAACTGTTTTAGAATTCAAAAGTCCTTCAAAGTTCAATACAATGAATAATGAATATTTATATGCGTGGCAAATCTGTATATGATAGAGTGACAAATGCAAGTATAAGAAGTGAATGTGGTGCGAATGATAGTGTTATAAACAAAATAAGGAAAGGGTCATTAAGATGGTTTGGACACATGGAAAGAATGAGTGAAGACAAAATGGTAAAGTAATATGTAAACGGCGTGAACGGAGCTAGAAATAGAGGAAGGCCAAGGAAAACTTGGCACGATCAAATCAATCAAATATTGAATGTCGGTCACGTGAGGAGTCAGAAAAATCGCCGTGCGTGCATGACGAGGTGTATGAATGTAGAGGAAGCGAGAGAAGTATGTCAGGACAGAACAGTGTGGCGTTCCATTCTTTCTGCCTACCCCTCCGGAGAGACGGCGTGATGGTAAGTTAGTTAGTTATAAGGAAACAACCTATTTATGTTTAAAATCATGTACATGAATACATGTTAGGATATATCAGATCAAAAATAGTTATATCAATAAAATCAATTTAGTTCATTGAAATAAACAAAATATTGAGATATTTTTTTTGTTTCATCTAAATCTACAATAGAAGACAAATAATTAGTAATTTAAAGAGCCGCCCCTGCGATCTGCTTAGAAGATCCCAACCAGAAATCATCATTTGTTAGGAGCTGGGCCCGGCACGGGGACGAGGATAGGGCGCATCAGCGCGGCTCCGCTGGCCTGCATTCCTCGCGCGGCTGAAGGAGAATATCTCGGATACAAATTGCGACAGATCCATCAGCCTGTCGCGCGATCGTCATTGGCTTATTATAGACCCGTAATCCCCGTTACGGCAAAGACAAATATTCCAGAATGCCGACTTATTTCTCGGGGATAATATTTCTAATTTCGAAATGTGAGCTCACAAATTGTAAGAACTATTTCGGTTGCATCGATTCTAACGCTGACGTAAACATCACAAAGGATTAATTTTTCTCGCAATCCATTGCGTAATACAAATATTTCATCCAGTTTCCACTTCATAAACATTCGAAGATCTTTAACCCAGTTATGGCGTACCTCATTGAAAGATACATAAATTTCTGAAACATGATTTATTGATATTCATATGATAGTTCATACCAGCAAACGGGTTAGCTTCCATATTAAAATATATTTTTTCTTCACATAACCTTAGTATATATCCGATTTAACATCTTACAGTATTCCAATATAAAGACAACATTACCAGTATGACATCAAATATACAACTTTTTAGATCGACCTATTTCATCCCGCACACAAAAATAATCAAGTGTCAGTAAAACGTATTACATAAAAAATCACGTAAACTGAGAGATATTTCGAAATGTGATATTTATTTAAGTGCGTCTTAGAAATAAGGAATTAAATTTTATTTTCCGAAAATGAGTAGTTATTAATGAGTAATGGATGTTTATTTATAAGCCCCATCTGTATCCAAGTTGTGGTCTTGCTTTTTTTTCAGAATGTTTATGTAATAATCAAGACGGTACAGCGTAGTGTTGCCACATTACGATAACGTTGTCCGCATCCGGGTAAAAGCCGCCAACTTCAAGAAATGCAATTTTAATTTTCTTTAACGAATATGATTGATAAACAGAATAAATGCTGCATATCAAACTTTTGCAATTTTTATAGTATTTTATAATTTTCATTCTTTTTATAGTATATAATTAATATAATATTACAATATTTGTATGAATCGCGTATTCTTATAATAACACCCAACCTAGATTAACTTATATTCCAATTACAAACTAATAACTTACCGTTTCTCCGGAGGTGTAGGCAGAGAGGATGTACCGCCACACCTCTACATTTACATTTATAGTTGATTTTTTTTACTTAGAATGTGACCGCCTTTTCGTAATTGATTATGTTGATCATGCCATGTTTTCTTCTCGGCTTCTCTTTCCATTCTTATAGCTTGTACACATGTATAACCATTCTTCTCTCATCCATATTATATCACTGTCCCATATTCCTATGAACTCACCAAACGGTAGTTATTTTGATAGCTGCAAATATAATATTAAAACCCCCAAACAAATAAATATATCTTCTATGTTCGCCATACTTGGTGTTGTCGATGTTTTACTTGTATTTTTCTTTTTCGTATACTTTCTATATACAACACTAACTTTAAAAAAAAATTAATTACATATCAGATATGTTTTGGACAACCGCAATAAAAATTAAGAAAATATTATAAATAATCAAATAAATTTAATGTCAAGTCAATCTTTGATTTATTTCCTTTATTGTAAGTAATTACCTGAACCTTAATAAGAACTTTAAATTATTATTTTTAATTGACTCATAATGTTTGTTATAACAAAAGCATAAACGTTCAAAAATAAATCTTTATATAATAACATCTGTCAAAACTGATAATATTTGCAAACAATTTTATAATATTTTAAATATGTATCTTTATAATATGTATCACTGAAGAAGGACCGGTTGTCCGAAACATGTCTTATATGTAATTTTTTTTTTAAGTTAGTGTTGTATATACATATAATACAAAATGTATAAAAAAGAAAAAGATAAATAAAATAAATGTATATCTATTTCTAATCGTACATATAAATTAGTATCAATAAACTATTATTTTCACTTCCTTTCTATTTAATTTACTTTAAAAAGTAATTTTAGTAGTTGGTGAGTTTACCCTGAGCGGTGACGATAAGTTGGGCGGCTCACGTGTTTACTTTTGGTATATTTATTATATGACGAGCATGTGTCCCGATTGGGTCCAACGAATGGTTATTGCCATCCCAATATGTGTCAACTTCTGAGGATGACATATGAAGATAAATATACAATATGTTTTCGTTTACATAATGTAATGAGAGATCAGTATTTATATCTGACATGCGCGGTGTGTAATTTATACTGTAATCTAGATTATTGATGCTTCAGTTTTAAAATTAAGTGTCTTCTTCTCTCAGCTACTCTCCTGGTTACAGCAAGCTGTATGGAGCGAACGGATATCTTTCTACATATTAGAAAAGGCGGAGTTTGTACACAAAACAATTAATTTACCGGCATCCCTAATAATTATCATTTTTTCAAAGAAGAGAGAAATGACGAAAAGAGAAAACTCCCTTCTCTTATTTTATATATACAATACAATACTGTACTAAATAAAATACTCGTATATTGTTCTATTCATGGAAATATGAAACATATTATGATATCTTATATTGAAGTAAATGCAAATAAAAACTGTTTTTTGTATTGTATCATATTTGGGTACAGACAAGTTCTCGCTGTATTCCTTATTGAAATTGTATTTTTTATGTACACATATGGAAATAATGAAATCAATTTTATTTTAAAGCTAAACCTTTAACCTCAAAACATTAGTATGTGTTGATCTGTCAAACGGCAAATAATATTTTTTACATCGCCTCAAACATGTCGGATTTCGTACCAAAAAAAAGTTTTGCAGTGAATTTTATTACATTATCACCCACCGCAATATGCCAACAGACACGACGAAGTTATTTTGCAGCATGACAATGCCCGACCCCATGTTGCAAGAGTTGTCAAAAATTATTTGGAAACGCTCAAATGGGAAATTCTATCCCACCCGCCTTATATTACCAAAACAAATTCTCGTATACTTACGGCAACCATGCACTATCATAAACAAGGGGCAGAGATTGGTTTCGACGTTTTAAAGAAAAAGATGTTGACCTCTTTGATAACGAGCGGAAAGAAAAGTGGATACGCTGCGACAATCCAAAGCGGAAAATATCATGGACAAAGCCTTGTCATGTTTCAACATCAATAGTAAAGTCGAATATCCATGGCTCCAAGGTCATGCTCTGTATGTGGTGCGATCAGCTCGGTGTGGTGTACTATAAGCTTCTCAAAGCCAATGAAACCATTACAGGAGATCTCTATAGAGTGCAATTTACGCGTTTGAGCAGAGCATTGAAAGCTAAAATACCGCAATATGCCAACAGACACGACGAAGTTATTTTGCAGCATGACAATGCCCGACCCCATGTTGCAAGAGTTGTCAAAAATTATTTGGAAACGCTCAAATGGGAAATTCTATCCCACCCGCCTTATTCACCAGACATTGCTCCTTCTGACTTCCACTTGTTTGGATTGATGTCATGCAACTTGGCTGATTTGGCTTTTTTCTTCTTATTATTATTGGATTACTGGATTAAATCAAAAGACGCATCGTCCTTCCAATACGGATTTCAAAAATAGCCTGAAAATGGTAGAAAGTAATAGCTAGCGATGAACAATATTATGATTAAGATATTCTTTATTAGTTTTTTTAAATAAAAATTCAAATTTAAAGAAAAATCAGCGAGAACTACTCTGTACCCCTAATATATAATAAAAAATACTATTATATTAATTTATCAAGAGGCATATTAAATTACTCTTCACTCCACTTCAGGAAACAATTATTTTCTCATAAACAATGAATTTTTGAATGATGAATAATGAACAATGAATTGAACGTTTGAATTAGCATGTATAAATGTGACTATTTTCTAATCTTTCAGAATTGAAAACGTCCGTTAGACATAATTAATTTGAAAGAAAACATCTATTTTCTAAATATTGCATGGAGAATATTTGTCTCACTTGAGATTTGCTGATGACATAATTCTGTTGTCAGAATCTCCCGAACAACTCCGAGAAATGCTGGAAGATTTAAATTAATCATCTAAAAAAATTGGCCTTAAAATAAATATGATAAAAATAATGACTAACAGACAAATTGAAGACATTATAATCCACAATAAAAATCTAGAAATGGTGGATGAATATGTGTACCTTAGTCATGAAGAGGAGGTCAAGTCAAGGAGATTGACAGGAGAATAGAGCTTGGTTGGTCTGCATTCGGAAGGCTGGGCAACATCTTCAAGCCGCACATGCCACAAAATTTAAAAACAAAAGTGCTGGACCAGTGTGTGTTACTTGTAATGACTGATGGATGCGAGACGTTAACTAAAGTAGCAATGCACAAAATCAAAGTTGTACAACGGGCCATGGAAAGATCAAAGCTGGGTATCTCGCTTAGGGACTATGTGCCCAACGTGCAGATTAGAAGATGCACCAGGGTCACCGATGTAGGAATACGCATTGCGAGGATGTAGTGACAGAGGGCTGGCCATGTGTGCCAATGGGATAATGGAAGATGGAGACAGAGGGTTACTGAATGGAGGACAAGGTTGAACTGGAGAAGTGTCGGGAGATAGCCTTACGGGTGGAACGATAATATTGTGAGGACGGCGGGAAGGGCCTGAAGAACCCTGTCCAGAGACCGAGAGGGAGGGCGGGGGGGTGGAAAGCACTAGATGGAGACAAGCTGACGAAGAAGTAATATAATTTAATAATTTCAATATAGAAGACAATTTCTTCGGCTACAGGGATATACATAATATTATATATGGTATGTTGAATAGTAGAGTAAGTCATATTACATTTACCTATATTTATAACGTTTTCATGAAGGCGTTTTATTTTACGGGTGAGTTAATCCTTTACTTGTTGCCCTATATTGAAGTAACTATTTTCTCACGCATTAAAACAAAGTATCAGAACCCAAATTCAATTGTGTTTAATATTCATAGGAACCAACCAATGTATCGCCTTGCAGAGGGTAAATTTAATTGGAGTCTTTTTAGAAATCACCCCTTTTATGTACAATTATAGCCCAACTCCCCAAGTCATGAGCTACAAGCTCAAACACCGCCACCACACTTCCTGTTTATTGATTCCGGTACCATTTAAGGGATGTTATAAAAACTACGCGGGTTTTGTTGGGTTAATTCCTGCTTCCGGTAACAAGAAATGTGATTAAAGAAACTTATTTCGTTCTATGGTCTGCATGCGAAAGACAGTCGATATGCAATATAAATGTTATATAAAATGAAACCCGTGAATGTAAATTTAACAGAAAACTCACCTATTGTTAGAGTTATTATTGTTATACAAAACAAAATTGCGTTTTTTTACTTTTCCGAAAATAACTAAAATTAACATCAGTGCGGGGTAAATTTATACGCCATACAATTTAAAATACAAAGCAATTACGAAAGTTTTTAGTGTGACGTTAGGGATATTTGTTTTATATAATACAATTTATTAACTTTGTAGGATTCAGCTATTTCTATATTATAAGCAGGTCGTACATAATTACTTGGATGCATTTAGTTTATTTGATAAACTGGCATAACTGCATTAATCAGTGGTTCAAACGACATTAATACTAGAATATATCGAAAGGACCAGTTGGTCCAATTTTCAATATCCGAGATCATACATTTTAATAAAATAATAATAATATTATACAACAAATATACAAATTGCGTTTTAATTTGGGTATGAAATATGAAAAACATGGGTTTTCAGCTTAGATCTGAATTCTGTCGGATCATTTATGTACCTTGGGTATGAAGGGATATTGTTTCAATCTGATAGGCGGGCTGCTGCTGTTAGCTCAAAGACTTTGACCCATTCTACCAATCGAAAACATAGATAAAGTACAGATCATTTACATCATTGTTTCAACAATGATGTAAAATTCCATATTAAAAAATTAATACGAATGAAAACATCTGTTTTACATAAGTAAATAGCAATAAAAATATTGGATCCTTGCCGGTGTTTATCTCAAGGATATTATTATAAGTTATTATAAAATGTCTTTCTATCTATTGAAACTGTACAGAGCTGACTCAGTCAAGCTCTGGGGCCCATGGGCTATCTATATATGTTCCGATATTCGCCTTACACTTGAGAAAACCACGGATAACCTCAACCGGAACATTTAGGGTATGACTATGAAGAGAATAAAAAGATGTTCGAAAATGTTTCTGACACTATTCACAAATATTTAATTTATTGAATGTCCTTAATTTATTGATTTATTGATTTCGCCCCATCTTGACGTATGGAATAGAGGTCAGAGCCGATACCAATAGAACTAAGAACCTTCTTAGAGTAGTAGAAATACGAACCCTACGCTCCATTGCAGGCAAAACCCTCAGAGATCGGATCAAAAATGAAACTGTAAGGTCTGTCTGTGGTACTGAGGACATAGTGAGATGGAGAAGAAGCCGAAGGCACTTTTGAAGAGACCACGTGGACCGCATGGAGAATACAAGAATTGCAAAAATTGTTAAAGATAAAAACCCAAGCAATAAGAGATTACCAGGAAGGCCGCCGAAGAGATGGAGAGATGGCTAGACATCATCATCCCAGGACAGCCCATCGTCACAAACAGGCCATACGACCTAAACTAAGAGGAAGAAGAAGAAGACGAAAAATAATTTATTGATAATGCAGGTAGCTATCTTCTGGAATATATGTCGCAAGTTTTGATTCTTGAGGATAGCCGGAAAGTTGTCAAAGGGGACCGCCCTCTTCTGGGTCTCTTTGTCTAGCTTCCATCTAACGCTAACGAACATCGAGCAGTTACAGAAGAATTTGCTCGGTTGGCAACCATTTCTGCTTTTAATTTGGAATCTAAAGAGATAGGATAATGTCGCTCCATGGCCGGTGAATGTCTGGGAGAGTGCGAACGTCGGTGATGATTTTTTTCTATCCCGCCTCCTTGATGGTGCGGAGGAATATCTCTGTGCCTTTGCCGATAGAGTTTGTCTTGTATCTCTGTTCCCAAATTTTAAGTATCTATTCTATGATCGTGTACTTGGCATAGCTCAGGGGAAAATCAGTGAAGCGTTTTGAAGTTCTCACTTTAAGAGCGCCATCCTTTTCCAGCTCGTCTGCTCTATCATTTCCCCGAAATCCGTTGTGGCCTCTTATCCACAAGAAGGTGCATTCGATTCCTCTCTGCCTTAACAGCTTCGATTTACACCGAATCTCGAAGACTAGAGGGTTGGTCGGGAATCCGTTGCTCAGGGGTTTTGTCGCGCTCATGGACTCGGTTAGTATATTAATCTTCCTCCATTTGTACCTCGAGTTAGCGACCACTCAGTCTAGCCCTTTGGAGACGGCAAATAGTTCGGCCTGAAATACCAAGCAGTAGTCAGCCATCGGCAGTTCCTTAGTCTTGAGCTCTCCGCCGTCTCCGGATGCCACGAAAGTTTTGTTATAACTTATGTGAATGACATGTTTCGCCTGTATAAGGCAATATCAAATGACATTTCTTCTTCTTCTTCTGCTTCTTCTCCGGCGCTACAACCTTTGGTGGGTCTTGGCCTTCTCCAAGAAACGTTTCCATCCTGTCCTATCTTGCTGCTCCAGGACCCGACAATCGCAGTCTTGGACTACCGATGCTTCTTCGCCCTGCTGGATTGTCATACAACACTCTTTTGGGGGGCTCCAGATCTCCCATGCGGTGCAAGTGCCCTAGCCAGCGCAGTCTGTTAATCTTTATAAACTTGACCACGCTGACGTCCTGGTATAGATCGTAAAGCTCTGTGTTGTATCTCCTTCTCCACGTCTGACCATCCTTAATGGATCCGAAGATTTTGCGGAGGATCTTCCTTTCGGAGCAGCTTATTTTGTTTTCATCATCAAATGACATTTAATATTTGATAAAACCTTAGACAGGCGAAACATGTCATTCACACAAATTATAACTAGAAAACATATTTTTTTCATTCGTATTAATTATTAAAGAACATATTAATAGCAGTTTAGCATATTAGATGTTCATTTCATATTTAATATTTATTTGGAGGTTATTTTTACTCTCAGATTTACATTAGGCTTCCCACGAATCCATGTGCATGTACATGCAATAAATAATGGGGTGATAATCTAAAACAAAAAATATGTATACGAGTATACTCGTACTTCCCTTAGCACCAAATTAGCTAAAAAAATAATTCGTGTAATAATTTGTCACGCGTCCTACGTAATATTTTGATACAAATTTATTATGAAAAGGTGGTTGTTTTTGTAGAAATTGTGCGTATTTGGTAATTACCGAGCCGGGCCAGTATGTTCCTTCAATAAAATACGACCAATAATTCCAGCCTACAAAATGTTTCAGCGCGGTATTATTTCACACGTAGCAATTTTAATGCCGCTTATAAATTCAACCTAATCGTTTTTTATTATCAAATAAAGAGAATTTATGAATTGTATAACAAATGAGAGAAACAACCGACTGTTCTCTTCACCCTAAAATAAAACATAAAAATGTGAATGAATGGCATTATCGCAGATTTCATGCACATGGGGGGCCCTGCTCTCACCTTCCAAGGAACTCTTCGGGTCTACGCTCTACTGACTTTACGGATTCTAATGGGTAATTCTACTCGATCCTGGACGTGACACGGTACTACGTATGTCGTTAAAGCACAAGCGCTAAAGCTAATTTTAATATTATAAAATAATATATCATACTATCGGTCGAAATATTTACAGTAATCCACGAAAAATACAAATTATACAATATTGTCAGCCATTTTTTAATTTATTTTAATATTTATTGCAATATGAAAATTGCATTGATCGTGTTTTTTCAGGGCATTAAAATCTTTTTCATCTAGTTATTTTTAAATGATTCCTAAAAATATCCAATTTTTGCTTTTGTTGCTAGGGACTAACTAACTAACTAACCATCACGCCATTTCCCCGGGGAGGTAGGCAGAGAGGATGGATAGGCTCTGAATGCTCTGTCCTGGCATACCTCTCGGGCTTCCTCTATATTTATACATCGTACCATGCACGCACGTCGATTATTCCTACTTCGAATGTGTCCGCCTTTTAGTAATTGATTATTTTGGTCATGCCATGTTTTCCTCGGTCGTCCTCGGCTTCTTTTTCCACTCACGCTGCTTGTGTACAACATTTTAACCATTCTACTCTCATCCATTCGTTACATATGTCCAAACCATCTCAGGGATCCTTTTTTAATTTTATCCATGATGCAGTCATCTGCCTTACATTTCTTTCTTGTTTCATCGTTCGGTATTCTATCATACAACGTTTTCCCGCACATTCTTCTTAGTGATCTCATTTTTACGGCGTTTATCCTGCTTTCATCCTTCTTTTGCCAGCTCCAAGCTTCATTTCCATACATGAGGGTTGGCACTAGAACTCTATTTTGTACTGCCATATTAGCTTCTGTGGATATATTTCTATTTGCAGTAATGACTTTGAGTGTGCCATTTATTTTATTCCCAGCACCAACCCTTCTTTCAATGTCTTTCTCCATTTTTCCGTCTCTTGAAAACATGCTTTCCAGATACGTAAATTCGGTAACTTGCTCCAATTTCTCGCCCATCGCACTTATATCACAAATATTGGTGTAGCTAATACAAAAATACTACAGTCTAAACAAGTGTGATACGAAGGTGGTACACCGTGATGTATATTATTATATTTAAAAGCTAGTAATATGTGATTTAATTAAGCACTAGAATCACAAACATCGTTTTATATGACTTATAATAATTTAAAACCTGACGATTGCAGCAGAAAACTTGATGATTGCATTATAAAATATGTGAACCCCTTTAAATCATACTTGCGAAATACAGATACGAATATCTCGCCTCTTGGCCTATAACTTTATGAGATAATAGACATTTATTTGCTGTAATGTATTATATTATTTTATATAACATAAACGGAATAATACGGAACGACGATAGCTTTAAACAAACACTCGTAGCTCATTATTGTATCGCCTCACACGCGATTTTTTTATGCCCGATACACGGACGGATGTCAAATGCAGTTCTTTTCATAAATATGTTTTACGACACTTTATGCACAGATCATTGTGGAGTTTTATGCATTCGTCAACCGTCTCCCTTTGACAGACTTTTATTGCCTTTCGCAAAAAAAGTCCCCGAACAGCTGTTCGCCGCCCGACATTCTGAATCGATGCATGGGGTAATTGTATGTTCAAATTATTATAGGTATTACACAGACACATAAAATGTAGGGAAAATATTAATACCCAGAATTACTGCAAAAGGGCGGTGTGTGAAAGCTTTTTATAAGCTGCCCACTAATGTTAATAAATAAATACTTTACTTTGGAGATGCAAGTTTATGTGCAGCAAAATAGAAATAACCTTATATGTAAGCGATAATAAAATTTTAAATCCATTGTATTAAATACGAACCTCCTTGAATATCTGTAATACCAAAATTTTAATTCAGAAAATGTACATAAATATTTGAAGATTATTTTTGTCTAGAATCATGTTTACCACCACTGATCTATATGTATATAAAGGACTAAGTTTACAATAGTGTCACCTGTCTGTCGATGCCAGCGAGCCTGGCGAAACCGGTCGCTGTATAAATAAAGACAAAAGTGGAAGTAGTTAAAACAAAATCGTTTTATTTAATTATTTTTTAGAAATAACTGTAGTCCTACAATACGTATAATTAATTGTATCATGAGCCATTTACTAATATTATTATTTGTAATTAGGAGGGAGTATAAAATTGGATATTAACAGTGTTATGGAAATTCTCCTTCCAAATTAAGAAATGAATTTTAATTTGATAACGCTTTCTTTATCTTTCAAATATATTTTTTAATTAAAAAAACCTTGCTGAATACAAGACAATCATCACGTGACCATTTGTTAATCTGAATGCACTAAGTACCATTTAAACAGTATCAAGCAGTATAATAATATTAAAAAAACACAACGAAGGGGGAAAAAATATGAATCTTTTAAATAGAATGTTAAGTAATCTTAAAAAATATATCGATTTGTTTGTGTTTGGCTAAGAAATTCGTTGCTTTACTTTGATATTCTGTATTCAAATTGTACTTGCTATTAATACAATTATATATATCACCATCTAACAAAATCTCCCAATCTGTTGGATCAGAATTAAAGATTAATACGTAATTTAATATGAATGCAAATCATTATTTAAGTTGTAGATATATTTATATATATTTTGGCTTTAAAACACATTCGAAGTGCCCTTGATTGTTCAAATTATTAAGCTATTCACGAAATGGCGCTATACAAATTAGCCCAATTATTATTATTATCTGTGAAGATCCCGATATTACAATTTGTATTCAGAGACAAGTTCTCGCAATATTCAGGGACATTCATTACAAAGCAAATAAGTATTTTTCAGTTTAACGCAGATTCTATTATATTTTCCCAATATTTGAACCCTCGAGAAATGTCGAAGCTCGGTTAGTCGTAAACTCGGCAAGAACAAAGCTGCGTGAACATCTGAGCTATAAAAATCTCGCAGCAATGCGGGGATACATTTCGGTGACGGCGACACCGCCCAGCTTCCGAGGCGATGAATGAAAGGGCGAGCTCAACTCTCAAATAAAAATAATAAATCCTGGACATAAAAATAGTTTATCGCGGTTTAGGGTTAGCCGACGATTTACATGAAAGGAAACATGAAACAAAATCAATAAAATATTTTATATTTCTTATTATTTTTGTATATCTATTAAGCCCGTGGAACTTTGAAGAACTAGTGTTTGGATTTAACGACCGAGGGACTGATGGAAAAGTGACATCGGAGTAATACATGTCAAGTACGCAGATGTAGATTTATTATGGAAATCTGACCGAAGAGGATGGCACTGAATAAAAACAACTCACCATTTTAGGATCTGAAACGATGCGTGCAATATTTTTGTGATCGGTTTAATATTTCTTGATATTAAGTTCATAGTTGTGTGACTCGGTCGGCGGAGATTTTAAGTTTGAAAAGGGAGCCTAAATGGAGGGGAGACAATAATTATGACGACATTTACGATTCAGCTCTTTGCATAATGGTGTGAAAGAAAATTCCAAAGTTTAAAAGTTTACTTAGAGCGACTAAATAGGCAAAATGGTTATGACCCCGTAGGTGACAATACGCCGTAACTTCCCATAGACTTCTGTCATCCCTTACGGCATTACATTTAATTACTTTTACCCCAATTTCGCCGAAGCTGGGAAACCCGTTTCAAAAGAAAATTTTATGTTCCATCCTTCCATTAGCCAAGTAATGTAGAACATCAAAATTTGGTTATGAAAACGAACATTCTTTGATCATTATTAAAAAGATAAATAAGGAAGACGACTTTTATCAAATTTAATAAATATAAAATATACTCGAATCTTCTTAAAATATCTGAAGTTGTTAAGATTATCATTTAGAATTTTGAAGTAAGTTTGATAGATGATTTTTAAAAATAATTTGGAGTATCGTAATAGAATATGGTAGTATAATAATAAATAAAAATTCGAGAAAGACCGGAAAAACATGGCGGATCAAATAATTTTTTTCTATATATACCTATGTCCAACTAGCTTTCAATGTGGCTCATAATGAATATTCACAGAGTTCCAGTACAGAGGTGTTCGTGATTGTGTAAGAAGAGCGATGGTGGTTATAGAATTTTATTTTATTTGCTCCCCTTCGCTATAAATGGATATGGTGAGTATTTAGTTCTGTAAATAGGTTGAATGTTGAAACACAATTACGATAAAAATATATATTTAAAATTTGTTTTCATTTCGCAGTCATTCATTGTACATTTTATTACGAGTTACGAAATGAAAGCAACAATGCAAGAAATGAAAAGGAGACCGCCGAACAAGAGTAGAGGCGATTTGTATAGAGAGAGATGAGAATGAAGTGCAATAAACATACTCGTATACTGTCACAAATCTTGTCATGTAGAAACGGCTTGCTTTAGTTGTATGGATAATTCGTCTATTTTTTATTCTCATAATGTAAGTTGGGAAGAGAAGCAATTTAAAACCTTCAAACGATGATATAAATCACTTTAATATTGTATTTCAATAACTTAAATACGTCTCCCGTGGGGGCGAAAAGAGAAGGATGGGGTGCCGCATCGGTTAAAGTGTGACAGTCCATTCTTTCTGCCTACACCTTCGGAGAGACGGCGTGATAGTAAGTTATTGTTTTTATACACGTATCTGGAAGTATTCGAAATTTTGAAATTTTACTTTTATAATTAAAAACATTAAACAAAAATAGTATAAAAAAGTTTTTTTCTGTAATCCTTAAATCGCTCCGTTATATTTACTTACTTTAGACTACAAAATGAAAGCTTTCCTTCTAAATCAAGACCAATCTATGATATTTGTTATTTTTAAAATTCTACTGATGCCAATTGTATCGTTACTGATGAATTTTTTATGAATTAAAACACTGTTTTTTCCATTTTTTAGTTTATTTTTCTCGACGTGTTTCAAAGACACCTTCATCATCGGGAGAACGAATTAAACTGAGTTTATATCGTTTTCCCGATGATGAACGTATAAAGCCTTCAAAACCTGTCGAATTTTTTTTTATATACTTTGTATATATAACACTTATGTAAAAATAAAATTAAATAGACATGTTTCGGACAAACAGTCCTTCTTCAGTATAGATACATGTCGAAACATGTCTATTTAATTTTATTTTTTACATAAGTGCTGTATATACAAAGTATAAATAAAGTATAAATATAAAAAAAGAAAAAGAGAAATAAACCACCATAACAACACAAAGTATGGCGTATATAGAAGGAAAACACATTGTTCAAATTCATCAAAAAATCGCCATTATGGAATTCCACAGTGTTAACGCCTTAAGTTTATTATCTGTTCAATTAAAACCCAGTTAGAATTTCACAATTGATTTGATTTCACAATATTAACGTCATCGGGTGTTATCTAAAGTTATCATCTGTGAGTTATACTCGTATATGATTATTTAAAAACTCGATTCCTAATCAAACGTTTAAGAAATTACCACTATCTGCCATATCTCAAAAAAATTGCGAAAAACAACAAGGCGGAACAAGTTCATGAACGTGCTTCCATAAAATAGTTGTTCGGTAATGTGCGGTCCGTACTATGCAGGAGGGCGCAATCAATTCCGGTTTAGGCTGTAACGAATCGATAGTGTAGCGCCTACCGGGGCTTAATTAGCGACTAACGCGTGCCATGCCCACGACTGTCTGCCCTGACATTGCAGACTCCAGGGAAGATGTTATACAATATTCATTCAAGATACGGTGTATTCTATAATAATACACCCATTGCGTTGCAAAATTAATTGTATGGAACAAGTGTTTGAGATATTATCAAATATTAATTTTATAGAAATAAAAGCATGTGCTTACCACTACTAAAAAACATTATTTTTTATTATTAATATTCATTTATTTATTCATCGTTATCATTTCTTACGTAATAATGATATTCTTCATATAACGAGATTTGAATATGTTACCCCAGTTGGGAGGTATAAAAACCATGTACTTGGTAATTGATCAATAATAAATAGCGCCCTTGAAGTGAATCTCACACAAAAATGGCGCTATACAAATCATCATCAAGTAAATAAATATGATTATCTTCAATTTCATTTACTCGCGAAGTACGACAACATTTGATAATGCCCCTATCAATGAAAACACTTTAAAATATTACAAAACTGATATAAAACCAACGTTTTTTAACTTCGCGAGAAATCTGCGAGGTCGAAGATGTGGTCAGATGGGGACGTCAAAGACGGCGATGCTGGCATCAACATGTAAAAAATAGAATGAGCTCAAATAGGATACCATACATAGCTCTCCATGGAACGCCAAACGGACAACGCCGACCAGGAAGACCCCCGAAACGTTGGAGAGAATGCTGGAGTTCAGCGTCTCAAGAGGACCCGCCTGAAATAACAGACTCCCGAGTCTACCAAAAGTGAAGAAGAAGAAGAAGTTTTTTACCAATGTCAAGCATGAAGCACTTAATTAGTGTTGTGGTATTATTAAAAATAATATTTACACAATTTTACTAGTTTTTACACCATTTCATTTTTTTTAAACCAACCAGTTTCGCTACCGCTGAAAAAAAAACTGTTCCAGTTTTGTTTGTTACCAAAAGCAAAATCGGTTGGTTTTAAAAAAAATAGATTGGTGTAAAATTAGAAAAAGTGCGTTAATAGTATTTTTAATGATAATTTAATTACTTATAAGAATAAAGAATACTTAATAAATACTCATCAACACGGTATTTAGTTAGTTAAGTAATCAAAGATCGGAAGCTGCTCCAAAGAAGTTTGTGAGATACACGATACTTAATATTTGGTCAATAACAGCGCTTTTAAATTACACTACACAAAGAACTTACTTTAGAGTTTCGATTTTTTTTAAATTTGATTCTTCAAAACAAGAACTTTTGGGGAAAATTATGTTGTTTGGTAGTGGAGTATTTATTTTTTGAAATTTCAGTCTTCATTGTTTATTAACATTTCTGAAATCGCGAGCGAATAAAGTCTATCGATGGCCCCCGACGGTGAAAAAGTGAAACCGAAGTGAAAAGTTATAAATCCTGGATTAGTTTGAAGTACGGAGTCACTTTTGTAATCCGGTAAGCTGTGGGTCACCCCCCACCCTTGCCCTTATCAACCCACCGCCTATCAACCCCCTCCCCTTAGCAACCCTCATTCATCCGCAGGTCACTTCAGGTTAGACACTTGTACCTACTCCAGAAATAATGAATTCCGATTCATCAAAAAATAAGTAAACAAACTCGAGTTCTAAATAATAATTTTGGCTGAAATATAAAATTGATTTCTTTGTTAATAGACTCGGACTTACGATGCGCAAAATAAAAATGTATAAATAAAATAAAAACCTTAATTTTATTTATTTAATAGAGAAAAATGTGCATGTTGCGAAAAATAATAGTTTGGCGGTCCACCCTTTCTGAGAAATGGCGTGATGATCAGTTAGTTAGCTTTAATGAAAAATTCATATGATCTCTTTAATGAGAACTCGGTGATCACACTGTGTTACATATTCATTGGAATACAATTATTTAATCTTAATAAGCCGTCAATGATATTGTAATATATTATTAACGTTTCGATTTCATAGAAATAAGAGTTATCCTTAACTTTAATCCCCGCATTTAGACAAAATGTTCAAATCGTAAATCTCCATTTCAATTTATATGTGACTGTTTTTTGAACCTATTATTTTTTTATACTTAATAATTTCTCCTAAAACTAATCTAGACTTTTGGGTTAAAATTTGTTTTTAAAATGTAAATTTGAGTGCAGCAGAGTTGCCAACTCCTGGCTCGGTCTACACGTACATGTCTTCTCTATCGGGGCAGACGTTTCGTCACAAGTACCCCCCTTCTTCATAATCCTAATTAGGAGTTCAATGCATTTACATGGAATGGAAAGGCTTTTCTGGGAAAGCCTAGGAGCGTTAAAGGTCTCGGGTGGCGAAAGGGAGGGTTGCGGGCGGGCGGCAATCAATGTCAAGCCGGATTATTGTCAGATCAGACAACCACCCCATACAAGAGATAACGTTCTTTTTTAATAAGATAAAATGATAGTGAACGTATTTTTATGACATTATCACGTTTAAATAATACCGAATACCACAATTCATGATTATTGAAAATAATCTTTTAATACAGCATTCGAAGAATATGAGTAAACAATAACACTCCATTTTAATAATCAAAGTTATTAATAAAATATAAATGAGAAAACGTGATTTTTGTAGAACATAAACACTAACAATACACAACAAATCGATGGTTGATTTTATTGAAATCTCTTAATTTGAGTTCATTTTAAATAATAATGAAGTAAAACTATGTTTTTTTATAATAATATTGACTTCCACTCTTTATCTTTAGTCAGTCTGTCAGCTAGCCTAGTAAAACCGGTCGCTTTCGAAATAAAGACAAAAAGTGGAAACAGTTACAATTGATTTGAAATCCTGTAATCTGTCGTGGTGGGCTAAATAGGAAAATATTAGCATCACATATAAGGTGTTTACAAATGCAAAGGAGTTGATATTTCCCCCTCCGGGCCTATTCGTGTGGAGCAGGGGTCTGCCGGATACACATATTAATTGGCAAGCTTTCACTTTTCTTCCTAGCGCACATTCCCGAACATCGATCTCCCTAGCGGCACACGCTCCCGACTACGCGGAGAGAAATAATTTATTCCTTCTCACAGTTGACCCCTCGCAGGCCGCGGGGAGATAGGACAGGTTATTGATTATTCAGCTCACTGATAGGGCACGAAGCCCTCGGGAGCGGGGGGTTAAAGGCTATTTCTGATGAGGCTCTTATTTGCATGGCGTCAAGTCAGACTACACACTTCAGGCTTTTTGGGTTTTTCAGCTCCCCGAATCGTAAGTGATTCTACGCAGGAATTGGGGTGAAATTGTAGCTAAGAGCACGACTTGACATTTTGTATATAATGTGTGAATTCGTTTGGAAATATTGTATTTCATTTTTATATAAATATGCCACATTTTGTGTTTTTAAATCGAATGATTTTATAACTTGAAATGTTGCATATGACACATTTAACCTTAGAAACATGGCTTGTTTAAGAGTTTTAATATACGAGTATAATACACAGATCAAAAGAGTGTCACTGAATTTTTTATTCCCAGCTATGTTGGAAGTATTTAGGGTAATGTAGCAAATTATTGTACATTAGTTAATTCAACTAAAAATCATTGTCATTATCATATGTATCAATAATATAAATTGAAAAAGGTGGTTCTTGAAAACAACATAATTACGTAATATAAACACAGAACACCAAATGATAATGATTTCCAAATATATATTTATATCTTCTATGTTCGCCATACTTTGTGTTGTAGATGTTTTAATTGTCTTTTTTTATAAATATGTACTTTGTACATACAACACTATTAAATTGACAAATCGGACATGTTTCGGACAACCAGTCCATCTTCAGTAATACATATTATAAAGATACATATTTTAAAATTATAGAATTGTTTACAAATATGATCAATTTTTACAGACATCTGTCAAAATTGATCATATTTGTAAACAATTTTATAATATTTTAAATATGTATCTTTATAATATATATCACTGAAGAAGGACTGGTTGCCCGAAACATGTCTGATAAGTCATTTTAATAGTGTTTCAAAAAAGACAGATATATTTATCTATTTATATTTTATTGTTAGACACAAAAGTTGTATTTTCTTTCACTTTTTACATGTGTAAACTCTATGCAAGTTGATTTATAATAATAAAGTAGTTACGCTTACTTATATGGTATAACGGTAAAATTATAACTTAAATTAAAAATCCCTGATTTATCTCATTTTGTGACATCATCACGTAAGCAGATATCTGTTTGATTAAGGTCACATTTTATAATATCTTGGCAGAGGAAACGGCGTAATGGTTTGTTGTTATTGTTGCACATGGAATATTTTTGACTTACAAAAGCAAACACGAAATGCCTGAACGCAAATTAATTGGATAATTTAAAATAGGCGTAATAAAAAAGCTAATCTCAATTTTTAAGATTTGGATTGTACCGTCTTACTATGATCTTATTAAATCTTCATATCCATAAAGCAAAGCAATGCGAAAAGAGGAAAAGCCGTGAAAACTAAATTAAAAGCGGTTTTAAATTTTAACGAAAATTTTTGGTTAATATTAAATTACCCAAATTACTAAAAGTAGAAGCTCGGCGCCACCTCAAAATATGACATAAAAGATGCTCCCGAAGTTGAAAAGAGAAGCTCCACGTAAAAGCGTAATAGTGTATCAAACGTAATGATCGTGCTCGCCGTAAGCCGCGCCGCGAACTTTGGCGGTGCCCCACGCGGGCCGGGGCGCGGGGCGCGGGGCCGGGGGCACGGAAGATAATACGCAATTTCATGAAAGGCGATCATTCCACTGCGGCGTCCCTACATCGCGAATTTTTCCCGAATCTAGTTTTTTAAATCCCTTTTATATGAAGGCATAAACTTTTATCGCCACAATAAAAATTGTTTTATTGTATTTTAAATCTCACCGAAATACTCTTTTTATATACATAGCGATTGCGAGATCGAAATCTCCTTCTTTATATCTCCTGAAACCGTCTGGCTTATGAGCATTTAGGATGTTTAGGAGGAATTATCTTATTCTTTCCATCCGATGAACAAAGCACCCGGAGAGACTGCAGCCAAAAGTAACGCAGACCTCTCTTATTTTAGTGCAAGCCCTTTATTTATTATTCATCCTTTCTTAAACAGTGATCTTAAATTTCATATAAAATCATGGATATGAATAAAAACGACCGTTCTCTAACATGTAATATCTCATGTGATATTTCGTCTTGCCAAGGTATTTGATAACACCTAAGCAAGACGAAACATGGCATTACCATAAAATAGAAACAATATATTTCGATACCAGCAAGCCTGGCAAAGCCGGTCACTATCGAAATAAAGACAAAAGTGGAATTCATTCTTCTAAAACACCGTTTTATTTAATTATATTTTATACAGAAAAAAACTACTACATAATAGAAATTTTCATCCAACTTAATCCCATTTTTACTGTTTATTCTTACAAAATTGATGAGGCGTTTATTTGAGATGAGGCAGTTTAGTGTAGTTAAATACGATTTTCGAGCTATCCGCCACCAGGTTTCCAGAATCAAGAAGTTTCTCTCAGCCCGACAATTGCACTAGTTGTTTCCAAGGTTAACTTACAAAGTATACTTAGATGTAGTATCAATGGCTTTTTATTTACCGTCCGTCTACGGAATTACGCATTTGAAAATTGAAAAAAAAAATTTTTCATTGACGTACAAAACCTCTAGAATACTCAAAAGTGAAAAAATATTATTTCAATTAATAAAAAATCATAATTGTGGAATTTCACGGTGTTAACGCATTATGGTTAGCTCATCAAAGTTGTAACATAATGTTCAAATATATCACCACTATACATGTTTTTCTCGTTTCTTTAATACTGTTTACTAAAAATTTTGAACAAATCTAAATGGTAGTACTTGAGATTGCCGGTTACTGGATTGGCATAATCATCCAAAAGGACAATTGTATTTAGTTGAAGCATTACCGCGCGACACTTTCTTCCGATCCCCCATCAAACAAGACAAGTTTTATTTAATTTAACATTACTCCGAACTTACAGACACGATTATCATAACAATTTTAGTCTCGGGAAAAATGTTTTTTGCGAAGCTAATGGTCACTTTTGTAAGATTTTCTAACGATGCGTTATTCAACTTGTCGTTTTTGCCTATAAACTGAATACGTATCACGGGATATTCTTACTTTTGATCGCGCCATTAGGCCGATCGGATATGATTACACGCGCATGTAAATCTCCTACAAAAATGTTCGATTCAGCGGTATCGTCGATGCTATCGCCGGATAAATATGATACGAGGAAATAATTAGGAAGCGAATAACAGGGGAGCAACGGAGAATAAACATACAGAATGAGACAGTCATGGGCGCGGGGGAGAAGGATCTACTTGCTCAGAGAAGTCGAAAGAGAAGTTAAGAAAGGCTCAAATACCTTATTCATATACCGCATATAAAATAGAAAAGGTATTGAGCTATATGGAACCAAGCTTATAATTTATTTCAGATGGAACCATTTCGAAAAACTTTGTTTAATCCACTTTTTAATAAAAATATATTAAAAAACACGATATGTATTTTTACACATGAAGATGGAGGTATCCTCCGAAACATGTCGTGTTTTTTAATATAATTTTTTTAAATAGTGGATTAAACAAAGTTTTTCAATTTTCTAAGTATAATACTATGGAATTCCACAGTGTTAATGCCTTAGCGTTCAATAAATTGAAACCATTTGAATTAAAAATAAATTTCTGAAAATTTGACGATGGATGCAATTAGTCTAATATCGTCTCTAATACATTCGTTTGATATATGAATCTTATCTTCTTAGATGGTAAGAGCCATGCCTGATATCTTGCGGGACAGAATCAGAAATGAATTTATTCGACAACGAACCAAGGTTACTGAGGTGGCTGAGGATAGGCGGCTGGAGTGGGTGTGGGCTGGGAATATATGTCGGAGAATCGACAGCTGATGGGGAAGACGGGTTCTGGAGTGGAGATCGTACACAGGAGTCCGTAGAGTTGGACGTCCTCGACGATATTATAAAGAGTGCTGGACGTGGATAGGGAGCAGTGGGGTGCTTTGGGAGAGGCTTACGTTCAGCAGTGGATGACAAACGGCTGATAAACAGAATTAAAAGGTCTAAATGGATCTTGACAAGAATTGTAAATTACTGTGTAAAACGATAGACTGAGAACGTAGATTTAAATACAAATTTCTTGCAGAACGGAAGAAGTATTTTACACTTAATGCGGGAGCTACAAGAAGTTGTTTGTGTGTTTTAAGTAAATTAGAGTTGTACGTCATTTGAGTGTGAGCAAAACAACCGCCATTTAACCCTTAACACAGCCGCCAGATGTATTTACTCATCATCTGGGCCGGGGCCCGCCGAGTGTCCGGCTGAGCGCGCCTCCCCCGACGTTCGCCATTACCCGCGGACGTGCCACGCCGGGCGGGGCAATCTGTGCGCGAGCAGAGCCGCCGTGCCTACCCGCTACCTGCAATGTTGTTACAATCAAAACTATATTAAACATTATCCATGGTCTGATGGCGCTTGGATGCGCCTTCCTTATATAAAAACCGCATTTTATTCTTGATCAACGTCAACCATAATTTGATTTTTTTTAAGTAATGAAAGGGCCATTAAGATAGTTTTAACACGCAAAAATAATGAATGAACATTGATTAATCTGGTCCCGACATACGCCTCCGAAACCTGGAAATAATGAAAATTCTAGAGGGATCCATTGCAGCATTTGAAAGAAGGATCCTCAGAACAGTTTATGGCTCTGTGAGAGATCATAATGGGTGGCGTCGTCGATACAACAGGCATGTACGGAGCGCTCGATGTGATCAGTTCCATCATGGTAGGGCGATTGAGATGAGCTAGTCACATAATAAGAATGAATGACGGCAACCAGGAAGAAGGCCAAGAAGATCTAAGATGCGAAGGATGAATTATGTTACCGCTTACGCATCTACGAGTATATTACACGTTACTGGAGAACAAATGCAGCATACCGACAAGAATGGATGAGACTTCTAGATTCAGCCAATGCCCACTTTGGGGTATCGTGTTTTTGATGACAAAATAATGAATGAAGAAAGTATACGTTAACGTTGTAAACGGAATAAGAAACAGAGAAAGGCTGAAAGAAACGTGGTACGATCAAATCAATCATATATTAAACAGCAAGCACGCGAGGAGTCGTATAAAACGACGTGCGTGCATGACACGGTGCATTAATGTTAAGGATACGAGAGAAGTAGATCAGGAAATAACAGGTTAAGGTATTAACACTGTGGAATTCCATTGTTAATTTGATAGGAGAATTTAAACAGTTATATTTACTTTCTTCTGTATTTGCCATACTTTGTGTTGTAATTGCTTTAATTCTCTTTTTATTTTTTATGCCCTTTGTTTGTATAACACTTACATTAAAAAATTAAAATGACATAGACATGTTTCGGACAACCAGTCCTTCTTCAGTGATACATATTATAAAGATACATATCTGTCAGATCATGTAAACAATTTTATAATATTTTAAATATGTATCTTTATAATATGTATCACTGAAGAAGGACTGGTTGTCCGAAACATGTCTATGTAATTTTAATTTTTTTAAATCTAAGTGTTGTATAAACAAAGTGTATAAAAAGAGAAAAGTTATATTTACACCTGAGGATGGAGGAAGTAACCTCCGAAACACCTAGTGTAGAATATTTTTCTTTTGTAAAAATATTTATACATAAAATATAAAATGCAAAACAGTGTTTAAAATGCTATATTTGATGAAAATTTAAAGATAATTTGTATATAATATTTAAGAAAAAACATCAATTCTATCAAAATGTTGATTAAGTCTATCGTCTCTATCGTATTTTTACCGTTCGATTCGGAGCGTCAATTTCAGGATCAAATTTTGGTTGCCTTTTTCACTATTTTCACACGTCAATAATATGTATTGCAGACAGGTATTGAATTTTAGATACATCAGTAAAAAAACTAAATTACGGAGCCTAATGTCAAATGCAGGTGCGAAAGGTGATGCAAGACGGTAGACAGTGGAAGGAGAGGTGTTTTATTACCCAATGCCAGAGAGGGGGGGGAAGTGATCAACAGGATTAACGACGTATTTGAATAGCCATCATGCAAATAGTAATGTGTTTCCCACGTGACACGTTAGATATAATATACCTTAATATGGCTTCATTATCAGTTATGATTCCACCGTAATTAGCACTGCAATTTGCAGCGATGAGAGGAAGCCTTAATAATTTTATTATCTATATAAACATAATGATAATAAACTCGATGAATAGAGATTTTATATTCCTGGATGATCCGATGAAAATAAATGTATTGATGTTTATTGGAGTCGTTAAACCGGAGTGATCGGACAAAACTAATCTCGCACTCCGTCCAGAATATTCCTCGTCTTCCTGTACCGCCGTTTTCCGCTTCCGCCCGGAGCGCTAGAACACGGTGGACCACTGAAAAACGGAAGTCGATTTTAAAGTGCCATAAAGAGTATTATTTGTTGCCGAGTCTGTGAAATGAAAGGAAATTTATCGAAAGCTTTCAAAGTTTTAGTATCGGGCGATTGATAAAAATGGCACAGCTGTAAAACCCCTCGCAGAATTGATAGATACATCGGATTGGTTTGTTAGTAAATCTTCGCTTTCGATGCTATTTCCCTCAATAAAAGTGTCGTTAATTTGTTTTACTGTAACAGTCCGCGAGTACCTTCTGCTCTCTCTCTACATATTTGCGCGAATAAAAGTTAATGGGCCATTTCGCTACATTTAGGAACTGTTTTTGAATGCTGATTACTAGGATAACTATCTCGATAAGAGTAATCACCTCAAATGTGTTTTATTACTCGGTGCTTGCTACGTGTATAAACTTGGAACACCATTTACGATAAAGAAGGTTATCGCAAAGTTTCCAGTCTCGTAGTCGCTTGACACTGAGCGACTGTACAACTAATTGTGTTTCAATCTGTTAGTAATTAAATCGCTCTAATTGACCGTCAAATTATCCTAAACCGCCTGATGATTTGATTAAATCCCTTAACAATTCAGATCAGACCTCCGAATGGAGCGTCGCGTAGGGAATCTGTCGAGACCGTAAAGCGGGCTTATCCTGCCCTACAAAGGATAACTTTTCTTTAACGATTTTTTTTTCATTTTAAATATTGATTTGAAACTGAAATATCGATTTATGAACCAATTAGTTTTGTATAGCCATTGATTGATCGATTTTATTGTTTGAATAAAGCATATGTTTTATTAAATGTAAAACAATAAATAAATAAAATCAGAATACTTATTCAAATCGATAAATTGTTTGCTTATGTTTTATGCGAGTACAATAAATCGAAATATACGAGTATTTATATAAATAATCATTTTGTGAACATGTAGTTCGAACACTAAGATTGTTTTTGTTTATTGGTAATTCTCTTATTCTTATTACATTTGAATAATATAATATGAAATTATCATTTTAATTCAGAGGACATACTACATATTGATTATTGATGGAAAGTCCGATTTCTAGAAGTTTTATGATATTTTATGGGAGTGGTATGTATCGGCGTACAACAGGTTTTAAACAAATTAAAGCAAGGTAAACCGTGCCACTTCTTTAGAATGTAAGTCATTTTATAAACATTACGTTTTCAAGAATATTTAAAGCATGATGCGGAGTTTGCAAAATATTTTTTTTATGCCTAAAACATAGTTTAATTTATTTTTCTCGGCATGTTAAGGGTATTATAGCTTTATGATCGGGATAGCGACACAAACCATTTATTATAATTGTTTAAGACTCAATAAATAAAGCACAAATATTTATTTAGCGTAAAAACAATAGTAAACGAATAATTTTTTTCGTGTCTAAACTATCTTTCTTTGAAAGATGTGAATTTTTTATGAAAACATGAAACTGTTACGTATTAATATAAAGAAATTTGTAATAACGTATGAGTCCACTGATAAGAAGTGTCACGTGTAAGGCAGTCGAAATGTAGAAGCCGTGACAAATAAATAAGGAAGAGCTGATCACTTCAATAATGGCAAGATAAACGAGTGCAGTCCCGAATATTTGGTAATCACCTGTTCGGTTATTCTGTCCCGGGCCCGGCCGTGCTCAAGTCGAACGGCGTGTCGCCGGCGACGACGAAAATTCCTTCGTTAAACCTAAATGGATGGGAAATTTCAATCTAAAATACAAAGTGTCGGTTCTTGAGCCCAGACTTAGGTCCTACACTTGCCGGCGTCTCGCGGCCGCTCTCCGGAGGTTCATTGCCCCTGCAAAATGTGCAAAGAAACTATCTATTTAGTGGTAGATTACGGCCGTATTATGAATACAGTCTGCGCCGGTGCAGGGGTCGCCAACTCCAGACTTGTAAGCGTATGAAATATACAGGCTAATATAAATCTTATTTACGCCTACGCCCGTAACTTCGCGAGCGGAGGGCGACTGTTAATATTATATTATTTGAACTATCATGAAACATCTTTTTAGCTAGATTAAAAATCCTTATATAACTTTACAACCTCAAACCTATTTCTAGTAATTAATTACTCTTACAGTAGATACATATTTACCCTAACAATTTCGGTTAATGTACATTTCTTTGAAAAGTTTAAGTTTATGCTTTCATTTTGAAATATTAAGAAAACGTACATAGCTTTCCAGTTAATAGATGTGGCTAAATGAACGTAGATGTGTGAGGCTATTTTTTTCGTACTCTTATTTTGAAAAAGTGTATCTTCATAATCAATCCCAATTTACTTTAGATTATTTCAAATAAAAAAAAAATGCAATTTATTCTTAAAAAAGAAGAAAGATTTAATATACGGGAGAACGTTTCTTAAAGCGATTTTTAAAATAAAATATTTATTTGAATCACCCTTAAAAGATGTATATCTCTACGAAAGATATGAAGAAATAATTTTGCCTTGATAAGTTTCCTAACTCATGATACTCTAACCTCAAAGCGAAGGTATTAAATTCTGATTAATGCGGAGTGGGGGCTTCCTTCCATCTGCACGGCGCTTCTGCCTTCGTGGAAACCACAAAGTCATATGTCGCTACCAGTGTTTGGCTGTACACATATTATTTATTCTCACGTCATGGCTTAATGCTAGATTATTAATATTAAGATAAACACGGGCCGCTCTAATTGCCGAGGGTCCATTGTAAATCACGCGAGTCCTGTGTGCTGACACAGTTCGCCACAAATACTGCATATAACCAGTATTTTTACTCTCGCTACTAAAAGAGATCTTATCAAAATTATTTTAAAATTAAGTTCTAGCATATACAAATAAAACCAACGAGCTAGATTCTTTTATAAGATTACAGTTTCTTAACTAAGTACATGTTGCTTAATTCTTAGAAGCTTTGTACAATTAATTTAAGTAATTGTATATTACGAAATTAAATCTAACTACAAAGAAGTCTGCTTCGTTACTTAAATATTTTACAGGCGTAAATACTATTTTTTATTTATTTATCAGGAAGCTAAATGAAAAGCAAATCTTAATTTAGATCATTTTATTATTATAATCGTGATTCAAATTTCCGTATTTTATATAAAAAATAAATAAAGTCAAAACGGTTATTTTTGTTTCCTCTGTAACTGACGTTTTGATGTTCATTACAGAATTCAATTCTTTAAAAATTTCATAAATAATCTGTGATTCAAATAAAAATATACCAGGGGCCTGACACACGCTTTGTAGATTAGGACCCTGCAAACTATGAAAAGCGCCTATTCCGGATATTGCTGCTGCCCTGTTAGTTTATTTACTTTATTGTAAAGATCGTCGTAGCCACATATCTCAACACGCAGATACTGAACTATTGCCTTGTCTTCGATGATTAGTTTGCATCTCCTCAGTTATTTTGTTATTGTCAGACTCTTGGTCTTGTTAATAGAGATGGTCATGTTGTACGCCTTCACCGTCCGTTAGAACTTGTACAATGGCCTTTACTGGTCATCTTCATATTCAGCTACAATTGGAGCATCTTCAGCGTAGCAGATAATATGACTGTCGTCCATCCAATATCCCATCTCCAAAGATGCAACCTCCTCTATTATCCTGTCTATTATAGGAATGTACTCAGGCGGTCCAATTGTCTTATCCCGTTTTCTGCGTGAATCTCCTTTGTTAGTTCCCGATTCACTTATTATTATTTCTTTAGTTTTATCGATTTATTATCTGGTAGGATGAATAAAAGGAGATATTCGTTATATGTATTATAGGCATTAAGCATTTCGTTGAACATTGTGTAATACGTGTAGGTAGAGATAATTGAATTATTGAATTATTATTGTAATCAGTAAACAATGTACGCAACCAAAACACTTTTTAATCCTAGTTTAATAAGTAAACCGCACAGCAAGCAACAATCACTCCAATCAATAAGTCGGTTCTGCGAGTGGGGCAGCGGCCAGCGGCCAGCGGCAAGCGGCTATGGAGACGCCGCGCCGCGGTACCCGCTCCTCATACTCGGCGATTTGTTTTTCTTTGGAAATTGTATTTGATACGTGATACCGCTTACGTGCGTTCCGCTTTTACGGCAGTTTAGGAATCAATATCATTTCAACTATAATGTATTACGTTTTGTATTGGACACGTTGTATTGGATTTCCTTTAAATACGTTAACAGCGGGTACCTTTATTTTCTGTATTTACTCGTATATTACATTATTTTTAAGGATGTGTCAATCATTTATAATTTTCTATTGCTTCTGGGAAATATATCGCGCCTCACCTTTTCTCGGATAGTTTCGAAAACTTAAAGCTAAAAAATATCTTAAAGATATCTTTGAGTATTAGGGGTTAAAGTATAACCCTTAATATTCAAGGATAGAAACATAGCTTTTGTAATATATGTTTATATAAGTAGGTAATTAAACTTTTTTTTGTCTTAACCCCCGAAAGCTTAATATTATTATCTACTGAGTATGATTCTGGTATATTTTCAGAGCTAGATGTCCTTCGCTTGAGCTTCGAACCCTTTTGCTGGCGACGCAAATTAGAAATCTGATTAAGCCATGGAGAAAAATTACTCCTCCCTCGCCGATTGCTGAATGAATACGTGCTTTCGCTGGGAGGGGCTTTCTCTGTTGCTCTCCATCTACATACTTCAGTACACCACTACCATTTTCTTTACTATGCTACTTAAGGGACAATGTGTTTTCTCTTTCATTGTATCTTTTGATGGTTAACATAGAGGGCTATTTTCACAATAATAGCATTATTTTTCATAATGTTGTACGTATTACAGAAGGAAAATGAAATAATTTAACTACTTATGTATGATTCATACGTACATTCTAATATTGAAATATTTTTTATTGCAAATGGGGAAGAATAGCACGGATTTAGTAAAAACAGATCTACAACTGATGCAATATTCATCATAAGACAGATCAAGGAGAAATCGATAGAATACAACCAGCTTATATGTATTTCAGTGACTTGACTAAGGCGTTTAATAGAGTATTGCTGAAGGACATTGTCAATATTCTGTTGGAAAGAGGTTTATCACCATCTATAATAGAAACAATACAAGACCGTAATACTTATCAAATCAAATCATTCAGTATATTTTTTCAAAAGATATTACAAACAGCAATTATAGTTTAAGGTATCTATTGAGAACAGGTAAAACATAAAAAATATATCATACCAGGAACGCATGAGAGATGGTTCGACATTAGGAATATAAGATACTCTCCAAAGTCAAGAGTATTTGCCTTCTGAAAGTACTTTCACGAATATGAAAGACGTCGATCTCCTAATGGCAAAATGATTATTAAAGCGGATGGTTAGCTCTCTAGGGAGATACCTACTATATCGGGAATCAAACAGGGTGACAGTATCAGTCCATTCCTTTTTAATTTCATCATGGACAATATCATAGAGGAGGTAGCATCCCTTAACCTCAGATATAGGATAGGAGAAAAGCTCAGTCGACAAAAAAATGTCTAATAATATCTAGACATTCTCTAAGATGTAAACTGGTTTTGAACGATAGACCCATAGAACAGATGTGGAGCTCAGATATTTGAGTGCGAAGATATCTGGTTGCAGCGATCTGTATTATGAAGTAAAAGAACAGACTAATAAAGCAGCAGTTATCTCTAGATGCCTGGATGACACTGTTCGGGAGTTTAAGCAAATGCTTGTGGAAAGCAAATATAGGATTTATTAAACAGGCCATCATGCATCAGGCCCATAATGACGTGCGGAATCAAATCAAGACACTGTCTAAAAAAACATATTCTAAGAGTAGTAGAAATAAACTTTGCGACCTATCGTGGGTAGAACCCTTAGAGAAGGATACCCAACGAAGATATTCGCAGATCCTGCAAAATTTATGACAAAGATGGAGTAGGCAGAGAAGACAATTCTGGAGGGACCACATCGAAAGGATGGACCCAGCGAGGATTCTCAAGATCGTTATGGTAGGGACCCCAGTGAGCCATCGACCACCAGGACAACCGCCGAAGAGATGAAGAGAGGGCGGGACGTCACAGGAAAAAAAATGATATCCTGTATAATAAGGGGAAGAAGAAGAAGAGAAACAATTTAATGTTTCATAAATGAATCTCATTTGTTTAGTACTATACATAACATAGTTTGAATGAATGAGTACAGATACACACATATTGACGTCACTTGTCGTTCATTATTCACAAGTGATTATATTCTGTGCGATCTGTCTCTCGGCAACAAATTACGTTTATTCTGCAAGTTACGTGAAGCCAGTAAAGATTACGACTAAGGCAAAAAGTTTGCCGGATAATACAGTATACGTACATGACTATAGGTACATAAATTATACATAACTAGTAATGTAGGCACCGTGCCCACTGACATACTCGTATAACATAGTAGCAAGTACTGTAGATACTCGAGCGTTTAGCTGTGTATTTTGTTTTCCTTTCACCTAATGAAGTCCTTCAAAGTTCTCGTAATTTGGGTGTATTCGGTCATTTCCAGAACACTATTTGTATGGCTACTCAGCCAATGACACTAAATTGGTATTATACGAGTGTTATACAACGGCGCAACATACAATATGGGGGATCGACCGTGACTGGATTTACTTGTCGTTTGTGCTAAGTAATTACATTTCCACTTCTATCTACTCAATTAATGCCTTTTCGGGATTCAATCCATATCACAACACTACACACGAAACTGAACATGTTATATACGATATGTTTGTATAGATACGTCAAAAGAGCATTACGTTTGGAGAGTATAAATAAAAAACAGCAAAAATTGTTGACTTCTTGTGATTATTATGATAATATACTGAAAAGAACATGTATTTTATATACGAGTACATACAAAATATCATTGTATTAATATACTGCATTGAATAATCTTGCCTCAAATGTTTAAATTAATATGACGGTCCTTAAATCAATACCTTAATACCTTATTTCTTTTTAATTTGATTTAAATGTCAATTTTCATTCAGGATTGATTATTTATAGTAATGATTCGTTCGTTTCATAGTAAGAGATAAAAGTAATAAATTAAAATTTGTGAAGCGTTTAATTATATATTTTAAAATCTTTATATTCATAGATTTCTACATACCTAAATATTTTTTAGAAAACGTTCACGAATTCACTCTGTTTTCCGTAAAATAATAGATGAATCCTCTAGTAGATAAAATACAAACGAAAAGTTAGATACATATCAACAAATGTAATTTGCCTCATTTTACAAATTACATTCCCATCTTAACCTTCACGCTTCCTCGGGCACAAGTTCCACAAGCCCTAGGTAAATAATTTCGTTATATTAGCAATATTTTGCAAGGAGTCAGCAAAGCAAGACACAAAAGATAAATTAACTTCGCGGAGCAGCCGAACTCTGTGGTATGTTTCTGGATGGCGGCCAAATTGGTTCAAATCGAAATTTACTTAGACGATAATGTTAATTTAACGCGTGAGTTATGAAACAACTAGATAGTCGTATTTACTCCTTTGGCGACTGTTCCTTTATGACTCGCCCCCTTTTACTGCGCTCGTCCTGTTTACTGCCCAATTAGCGGAGGAGTCGTGAAATCCAGACCGGTACTTCAATTACCGCAAACAAATAAGCTACTTATAAATGCGAGATTATCGGGAAACACCGAAAGCTTTAAACCACAGCACAAGTTCAAACTAGTTTGATGACTGTCCCAATTATATTTGTTGTATTAAATTATTTTCTTATCAAGTGACACGATTTGTAGATTAAAAATAATATATACAATTCATTATTTTGTAGAGAGCGCCTATTAAAGATGAATAAAGCTGGTGATAAAAAAATCGGACCTAGCTTAAAACAATGGCTCCACTAAATGTGACAAGACAATAAAATTGTAGAAAATTGTGTTTTTGCATAGTATGTGTTATATAATAACGCCTGTTTTCTAGAAGTTTTTCTATTAACATGGTTTATAATAATGTCATTTGATAACTTACAAAAGCAAAACATGTCATTCCCATACTTCATAATAAAACTTCTTGAAAACAGACGTTTTTTTCAATTTTATATGGGGTTTTACGTTTCCTACAGACGTAAGAGGAATAGCCATTAGAGATGAGTAAGCCAGAAGATCCAAGTCCAAGTCCTAGTCCAATCATTGTTTAAATATATATTTTTGATTCGAAATTTTCAGAATAATAAAAATATGTAATGATCATTGGGGATTTGTTTTATCTGCATTGCTCTAGATATTTTTAAAATTAACACGTGATATATAAATCCTTGACTTATATTTTAACAAGTTTCGTGACATGTGATATAAAAAAATCTGAAATTTTCCTCATAATTAAAGCATCCGTCCACACATCACCGCCCGAATTTTGGATTACTGAGGCGAAGAGGTTAAAGATTATTGTGCAGATTTTTATTATTCCCTTTTTTTAATCTGGTCAAATATCATCATTTAATAGATGCAGATTTTTCCATAAGATATTGATATTTCATGAAGTCTTCAGTTTATTTCTTTCAGTGGAGTAAATCGATATTGGAATGACACTTATTTCATGTCCGATGTATGGAAATAATAACAGGTCTGCATCCCTCCAATATGTAGCATCCTCCGTACTGACACATTATTTTATTATACAAAGTTGACATCGGTGAAAACCTTCGCAGGTAGCGCAGTCTCTCCACTTGTCACTCGTTTTTTACCCCCTTCAAAACCGCCAAGACTTTTTTCCTCGTCGTTAGTTCTATCCCTGGGGTCAGAGGCGAGCGGGGGGAGGAAGCGAGATAGGGCGGGGGCGGGAGCGGGGGCGGTATTAATCAAGCCCCTTTTTAAGTCTACTTGTGATGTCTAGACCCGGCACAAATTTGCCTCACGCCCGAGTGGAGCCGCCATCGATATGTGGCGGTGTTGTGTTACAGGAGACAGCAACAGCAGCGCCAGCGTGAGGCGCGGGCCTTCAATCTGCTCTTTGGCTTACCCAATCACCTAGCGCCTAGGCTAACAACGATTCCCCGTTTCAATATACTTGGGTGTTTTTTAACTCGTTTGATTGACTTTTAAACTAGTTTATTACGCGAAAATTCTCAAATCGACTATTTAGAAAACTTAAATCTTTATTAAAATTTCAAAATATCGTAAAAACAATTCTATTATAGATTGATTAGGATGCCGCAGGTATGGTCACATGGATAATGTGTGTTTTTTTATATAAAGTACCGAAAATATTAATGAAAAAAGGTTCTAAAACATTTCTATTTTCAATAATAATGAAATAAAACGATGTTTTTAACTATTATACATCCCCTTTTGTCTTTATTTCGACAGCGACCGGTTTTGCAAGGCTCGCTGGCGAAACCGATCGCTGTCGAAATAAAGACAAAAGTGGATGTAGTTGAAAACATCGTTTTATTTAATTATTATTTAAAATGAACTTCCATCAAGAGATTTCAGTAAAATCATTTGATTATCTTTCCTATTTTTATTAAATGGTATATTAGATCCCATAATCAAAAACTGGGTACATTTTCTAAATGCTTAGAGCTCATTATTTAAGGTTATAAGGTTATTAAATAAATATTAATATGCCAGAGAGGAAATTAATACATTTGTCATGGACATACTCGTATATAAAAACCAATATTATATTTTATGGGCTTTGAATACTTCACGGAGGCATTAAGCCGTCGCCTCCCCCTAGAGATAAAATCACAATTCCTTACATTCCACCAAATCGGCGAATCTTCAAATCTTAATTCATGTTCAGTCACTCGCGTGTGGCTGGAGAGGGGGCGCGGGCGGGGTGCAGTCTGGGCCGCGGAGGCCCGAGCTAGAGCGAGGCAGTATTCAGACCGCGGTAAACGCTCTCCAGGCCTCTTCAGAATTTACCCTTGAAAAATATTCAAGTTTCCTCGAGAGCTGCTCGGACCAGGACTCGACTGCACCCCTCGGGCGAGCGCTCGCAAGGAAAACTCTACTCACTTCGTTTATTTTTGCTTTCCAAAATTTGATTATGAAGCGATTTTATATTGTATTTTTTTTTTTGTAATTGCATTCAGGTTTTCTGTTCAGAATTTTATAGATTGAGATAAACTATGTTCGAGACGATAAAATAAGACGATTTTGTTTGGCAGCTCGATGAAATAAAAGTTCACGACGCGCCGGTACTAAGAGAAAGATTCACTTATTCATATAATATTTAAACTTAGGTAGAAAACTACTGGTTCTGATTTTGAAAATTTGGTTTGGTTCATGTGGTGCTCCCGTAAACTTGGAGATATTTCATGTATAAGTGAATTGTTTTGGTCAATTTAATTGTTGCCGCACTTTATAATAGTTAAAATAGCTGTGACACGAAATACGTTTTTACTGTTTTGATGTTAAGTTTTTTCGTTTGTATAAAGAATTTGGACAGGTGTAAAAATAAATTTTTCATTTGTTCCAATGACAATTTGAATAATTTCTTCAAAAAAAGTTCTTGCTGGTGTTGGTTTGTTTTAAGGGCCAAATTACAGCTAATTAAAAAAACGGTGGATACGTAGAATATAAATTAAATAAACACAAATGTCCGGATCGTCCAGCTGAAAACAAGTGCACCGTCAAAAGGATCATTATGTATGTGTTCAATTATTTTTATTTTGTTATTTTATTTCATATTATTGTATTTTATATCATTTGTTTTAGATTTATTTTATGGACGTTGGACGATCGAAGTGTGCACGAGAGATGCCTATTGGTGGCGATGAGGTTCGCAACCCTTCACACCGCGTCTCTCGCGGGGGCGAAAAGAGAAGGATGGAGTGCCGCATCGGTTAAAGTGTGGCAGTCCATTCTTTCTGTCTACCCTTTCGGAGAGACGGCGTGATGGTTAGTTAGTTAGTTAGAATTTTTTAAACTTCGGAGAAGAGTAAGCTTTGGAACAAATATAAACTTATTGTCTTTAGCATATTTTATTATGAAGGTGTTCTAATGAAAATGAACACTGAAGTAATTTTTACCGGTTTTAAGAAACTAATTCATCCTTCGCAGAGTGGAGTCACATATATTAAATGGAAAACTAGTTTCTTTGGGATGGCCCTGCAAGTTGCCACTCTTATATTTTCTTGCCATTGTGGTGGACGGTTTGGCCAACTTTGTGTGGTCTCCGGGGCCCCCGGATGTTATTCAATGAAATGGAAGCAACTTCCTCGCCTCATTTAAAAAGCGAATAAAATGGATTAATATTAATAAACGTCACCGAGTTTTGCCGAGTAATTTTTTAACCCATAAACTTAGTTCCTCGAAATTTCAATAAGAACAAACTATATTTTAAGAATTTATTTTGATAAGCGCTGCAAGCTTTAACCGAAATCACTCGAAATTTGATCCTGAAGATAACAAGGGTAACTCTTTAAGCCTTGAGTTCATTGCCCTTCATTATTTAATGGTGCCACACTCGATAAACCTACAGTCTGGGAAAATTCTTTTACAATTTTTCTTCGCGTTTAATCTATCAATATCTCGGAGATAATAATAGGACGTATTAGTAATGTGGTTAAAAATAAATTCTAACATAGCCACATAGCTGCACTCTTAAAAAAGTTTAACTTTTTGAGTTACCTGGAAGAATCTCAAGTAAGATAGAAGATAAATAGGTTTATTGGTTAATTTTGCAAGTATAAATAATTCTTGAAGATAAAAATAAAGCGCTACAATTGTTGTGCGTTATAGAAAATGTGCGTAAAAGAAGACTGCTGACTTGGAGACCGTGGACGGCAAAGAGAAGTGCAGGGCGACCACAACTACGGTGGAAGGATGATCTGAACAGTGAGTTAGAAAGTTTCAATCCTGGGATTGGTTTGCAGCAATTTCTTCTATTCTTCTCTTCCATTCTTCCCTGTCTTGTGCGGCTCTTTTGAAATCTGCATATGATGAGCAGCGCACGTCCACCAACAGGTCCTCCAGGTACTCTCGGCGTGGGCGTCCCCTAGAGTTTGTCCCTCGGTCATACCCTCCATTATAGCATGCAAGAGACCTTCTTGACGTATTACATGGCCGATCCATTTCGTATTACATGGCTTTCGTCAAGGTCCTGAGTAGGTGCCTTCCTCCTTCGATTGCTTGAAGAACTTCCTCATTCGTGATGTGGTCTCTCCAGGAAATTCCTAATAGTATTCTATAGGACCACATCTCAAAAGCCTCTAGTCTCCGCTTATAACTTTCGGATAGGCACCATGTCTCGCAGCCGTACATCAAGATTCTCCATACATAGGTATTGATGAGGAGTATTCTCAGTTTTAGGTCTATATTATTTGATTCTATTATTTTCGACCTTTTATTAAATGAAAGCCTAGCCTGATGTATACGGCTGTCGACCTCGCTCTTAGACCGACCGTCCCATGTTATTTTGCTCCCGAGGTAGACAAACTCCTTGGTATTCTTTAGTGGAACTCCTGACATCACTACTCTCATCTGATGTTGCGTTCGGCCTACAGTCAGCAGCTTTGTTTTGTCTTTATTTATCTTCATATTGTAGCTATCTTGAAGAATGCCTTGCAAAGTTGCTAAGGCCTCCTGCAGTTCCTCCTCACTTTCAGCAACCATAGCAATATCGTCAGCAAACCTTATCATGTCTATCTTTTGCCCGTGTATCCTTACACCTTCTCTGTGACTCATTCTCTCTCTCAAGTCGGAATAATCTGGATGCATTCTGCACAGGACAGAGCGACATGGAAGCGAATGGAGGAGGCCTTTGTCCGGGAGTGGACGGGAATAGGCTGAGGAAGAAGAAGAAGAAGAAGATAGAAAACATCAATTTTGTTTCGATTATGCTTATCACTTTCTTCTTCGAAGTTTCAATCGTATGGATTGGTTTGCAGTATTGCATCTCGTCCTTCTTTGCGCTCGGTCATCTGCAGCCCTTTTCCACATCTCAAAGGGCTCCAGTATGTTTCTTTTTCTTTTTGTTAGATACCATGTCTCACAGCCGAACATACTCATACAAATGCTCCTATACGCTAATATATAATATATAACTATCACTATATATATTTTATACTATATTTACGATATATAAGTACGAATGAGATGAAAAGATCTGTGAATGCAATGAAAAGTGGAAAAGCTGTTGGATTTGATTGTATTGCCATAGATTTTATTAAAAGCGGTGGCGAAGTGGTTTCTGCATGGTTATGTAAGTTATTTAACCAGTGCTTGGAGGAGGGATATACGCCGCTAGACTGGAGGAGAGCAGTAATTATGCCCCTGTACAAAGGAAAAGGATCGCGTATGGAATGTGAAAACCACAGAGCTATAAGTCTTTTGAGTGTCGTTGGTGAAGTCTATGGCAGAATTTTAATAGAAAGAGTAAGAAAATTGACGAGTTACAAAGTTTGGGATGTGCAAGGTGCCTTTATGAATGGCAGAGGATGTATGGATCAAATTTTTGGACTTCGTACATTGACAGAGAAGTTTCTGGCCAAAAACCGTAAACTTTTCTGTGCATTTGTCGACTTGCAAAAAGCATATGATTACGTTAATAGAGAAAAGTTGTGGGAAATATTGTCTGAATATGGAATAAGTACAAAACTGATCACGGCAATTAAGTCGCTATACACAGAAAGCACTGCTAGTGTCAGAGTAAATGGAGATCTTACAGCCTGGTTCGATATCAATATAGGTGTCAAACAGGGTTGCGTAATGTCCCCGTGGTTATTTAATCTGTATATGGACAAATGTATGAAAGAGCTGAAAGGGTTGGATGTAGGTGCCAAAATGAGCGGAGTGTCAGTAAGCTGTCTCTTGTATGCGGATGACGCTGTCCTTCTTGCAGACAACGAGCATGAACTACAAGTCCTGGTGAATTGTATGTATGAGGTATGCATGCGAAATGATCTGATGATGAATGTTAATAAGTCCAAGGTAATGATTTTTGAAAAGGAAGAAACCACGACAGTCTGCAACATTAGCGTGAATGGTGAAAATTTGGAGCAAGTAGTTGAGTTCGTGTATTTGGGTAGTATGTTTACAAGAGATGGACGAGTGGAGAGGGATATTGAAAGAAGGGTTGGGGCAGGCAACAAAGTGAATGGTGCACTTAAAGTTGTCATCGCAAACAAAAACCTATCAAAAAAAGCTAGAATGGCAGTGCACAATGGTGTTCTTCTTCCGACCCTTATGTATGGAAGCGAAGCATGGAACTGGCAAAAAGGATGAAAGTAGAATAAATGCAGTTGAAATGAGATCTCTTAGAAGAATGTGTAGATACTCTGTGTATGATAGAGTGCCGAATGAAAATATAAGAAGTGAATGCGGTGCGAATGATAGTGTTATGAACAAAATAATGAAAGGATCATTAAGATGGTTTGGACATATTGAAAGAATGAATGAAGAAAGAATGGTAAAAAAATTATATGTTAATGATGTAAATGGAACCAGAAATAGAGGAAGACCGAGGAAAACGTGGCACGATCAAATAAATCAAATATTGAATGTCGGCCATGTGAGGAGTCAGAGAAATCGACGCGCGTGCATGACACGATGTATGAATGTTGAGGAAGCGAGAGAAATATGTCAGGAAAGAAAAGTGTGGCAGTCCATTCTTTCTGCCTACCCCTTCGGGGAGACGGCGTGATGGTTAGTTAGTTAGTTAGTTACTATATTTAAAAATTGAAAAATCGAAAAATCAAAAAAATCATAAAAATATGTTTCATAAATATTATAATTAAATACACGGATTTTTATAACAATAGTAAATCTTTCAAGATGGCAAGAAAACACGTGGATTTGGACTACAATTTTATTTGATGTCCAGTGTGAGATTAATCTACTTCCAAACAAAGAAATAGTATTAGACGATTCGTTTAATATGTAATTTCAGAGCTATCATTTAGTTACATACACAAATAATGTCAGTTTTTCTTCTATATTCGAACACCGAACACCGAAGCCCTTCATCAGTGTATTATATATATAAAACAGTTATAAAGAGCTTCTATATCGGAAACATGTTTGTTTTTAATATGAATTTTTAATCAAAGTTCGTGTTGTTTAAAAAGTTTAGAAACATTGTTCAATAACAGTTTTATTCGTTTCGTTGTTATTACAATACTACTCGTATAACAACAACAAAAAAACGAATACATTTGTACACTTGTAAGTACATAGGGTAGGTATGTAAGTATATTGGCCGTATTTTCTGAAAGCCGAGAGACCCATTTTCCGGAAAACGCGGTCGAACCTTTCACAGAAAGAAAATGGTAATATTGAAAATACCTGAACATTTCTTTGTTCGACAAAAGAGTGCCTACCTTTAGATTATTTTTGTCCAAAAAATTGATCAAGCGAATTCATTTTAAATTATTAAAGGTTTTTTTCCCAAATATAAAGTAATTCGTGTAGATATAACAGATAACAACTCGTTTATTTTTTTTATAGCTGTAATGTATTTTATTTTACATAAAAAAAAAAAAAAAACATTTTCGATTATTTTGCCATAAATAGAGGAAACGTAATAACTTACTAGGAGGAGTCGTGTCTCAAATCATTTGTACGTCAATATATTAGTTGTTACAGAAAAAATAATCTGAAACTGTAATAGCTGTAGTTTCAAAAAGGAAAAATATTTAATTAAAATCGCAAAGGATCCATATTATAGATAAACACTTAAAAACCATTTAATAGTGAACAAGGTACCTCGAGATATTACGGTTTTAAGTTTATTCAATTAATGGATTGAAAATCGGGAGAGCTACGCAATTATTTAAATAGGTAAATTGGAATGTTATAATATATTATTTGATTATTAAAAGTTTTCTCAATTAAGTATGTCAAATACACGATATTTTAGCTAGATTTTTAACACAAATACAACATTTAAATATTTTTGGCTAGGAACAGCTATATTTCTTATCACATTTAATTATAAAATATTTCCATTTACCTATAAATTTTCTTTCCTTTTATCTATTGTAAATGTGGAAAATGTGGAATAGTAATTAAAAAAATGCAAGAAATAGACAACTTCACTCCTCTAGTTATAATACTCATAGCAACGGCACGGTAATGGGTTGACCTCAAAACTAAAATCGAATTTTTATCAGATTAGAACATTTTGAATAACCCAGTCATAGTAAAGTATTTTAATGTGGTTGTTAATCAATTTGGAAAAATAACCGTTGGAAAGTCATCTTTTACATTTTTTACTCGTATTTTAAGCTTACGCCTTGGTACACTCACGTAAAATATTAACTTACATTATATATGTATACACTTGCGTAAAATATCTTTAAAAATGAGCGAGTATGGTGGTAAGTCCTATTCTATTATTATATAATTAACCTATTTCACAAATTATGTCATTGTTAGGTAACGTGTTCGTGATTAACGCCTCTGCCACCTGATTATGTAAATATATATATCGAAAACTTCCCGATGCTTTGTGGGGTTACACAGTTAATACATCAACGCAGTCGGCTATACAAAAATACATTTATCTTCCATTTTCTTTCATTGACGTGAATTTTCCCGGCTTTTCGCTTTTTCATCACGAAATTGTTAACTTTCAGGAATATTGCGATACATTCCGGATTCGATAATAATAAAGGCATTTACAAAATGCTGCACACCAAAGACTTTGAAACAAAAAATAGTTTTTTCAGCAAAAGCTGAAATGTGAACCGGTGGTGCTTTATAAAAGTTCTTTGAAAAACCGACGATCAAAGTACTACAAACAAAATTCCGCTTTAATGAAATACCCTCAGAATCTACTCAAATATTTATGTGACCATGTTTGGCGGGCAAAAAACTTTCAAATTGTTTTCAAATTAATGTTCCCTTCAAAAATATGGCCGCACGACCGTCGCGTCGCGGCGTCGCAGGGTGGACATAGTGTACTAGCTTCACATTATCTCGCCTTAATTTCCTCAACAAATATTCGGAACCTCACGATTTCATTTTAGCATTTCAACCTTCTATAGCACCATAGCTACGTTAAAAATACATTTCCTTTTTCGTAGCTTAGACGGATGAATAGAATGATTAAATATCTCCAATATATAAGGTTTTCTTGAACAATGATGTAGTAAAGCTCCATATTATTGTACATTTTTACAATTTTATAAAAATTATGTACTTTAAAAAAATCGTTATAAAGTTGTATAATGTACAAAGTAAGAAAATATGCCTATGAATGATGTGTTTTCAAATAATTTTCCCGAATCTGTTAAAAACTATGGTAACCCTACAAAAAACTTCATATTGGCTGTACTAACGCATTTTTATACGGCTTTATCCCTTTTAATCTCGTTGAGCAGTGTTGTCTGATGATACAGAGAGGCCCTTTTCAAACTGGGCCCTTTGTCGGAGATTCTCGCTATTCGGAGACTTGATTCTTCCATTATATCACCGGACTGTACAAAAAGATACACGCGACATGCGCCTGTCTGCCGGCTCCTACTACACTTTGTTTTACCTTGCTTATATTATACAAGTACCTACATCCATAATAATTACTCTCCACTATGAACCATACAGTTATTGTAGGTACGTATAGTACGAACACAGCACCTGTCTTATATTATAACCACGGAACTAGGTACGCTTGTAACCAAGCTTGATTTGTGTACAAGCGAAATATTATAAGATTACTTCAATTGCAATTACCATACCGTCGTTAAATACAAAGTGTGAATTTCCATTTTTCTTTTTTATACACTTTGTATATACAACGCTTTTATTAAAAATAAAATTATATAGACATGTTTCGGACAAACAGTCCTTCTTCAGTAAAGATACATGTTTAAAAAAATATTATGAAATTGTTGTTGTTTACATAATATCTGTCAGATCATGTAAACAACAACAATTTTATAATATTTTTATAAATCTATGTAATTTTATTTTTAATAAAAGTGTTGTATATACAAAGTGTACAAAAAAGAAAAATATAAATAAACCATCATAACAACACAAAGTATGGCGTATATAGAAGAAACAAAGTGCTAATTTTACTTTTTATATTTAAAAAAAAAGAATATCTAACCACAAAGTAAGAGCTAAGTACAAAAAATACAGCTATATGGTACTGCGATTAATTAATACGAATGGAAACGTTCTTTTAGATATTTTATTATATTTTATGTGAATGGCATGTTTTGCCTGTCTCAGGCATTATCAAATATATACTGTGATTGCCGATAATACTGAAAGATTATTCTGTTGATATATCAAAACAAAACCCGCAACATGAAAAAATATTAGGCGCAATCTTATATTCTGATTAATATATAGGTATTCTGTGCGACGGAAATATTTTTCCGTTATCAGGGTGGAACCTAGATATTATTAAATATACAATAGTGGGAGGATATGATGGATAGCGTGAGGATGATTCTGAACATGATTAGGGTTCTTCTTAAGAAGTTGAAACATGCGATAATGATAGATCTCATTAATTAAAAAACATAAAGTCAATATAAAATGTTATATGAAACACTCACTTTGTGGTTTGGCATTTTTATTTTTGAATTAAAAAAATAATGGATGGATGTGAAGCATGGAACTGGTAAAGAAGGTTGAAAATAGAATTAATGCTGTAGAAATGAGTTCTCTTACGAATGCTATATTATAAGTCAATGCAATGCGAATGAAAATATTATGAACAAAATAATAAAAGGGTCATTGCGTTGGTTTGGACACATGGAAATAATTAGTCAATAAAGAATGGCAAAGAAGGAAATATGTAAACGGCGAATATTGGAACTCAAAAAAGCGAAAGACCGAGGAAAACATGTCACGATCGAATCAATCAAAATTTTGATGTCGGCCACGTGGGGAGTCGGAAAAATCTTTGTCCGTACGTGACACGATGCATGAATATTGAGGAATCTAGAGAAGTTTGTCAGGAAAGAACAGTATAGCGTTCCGTTCTTTTTGCCTACCCCTTCGGAGAGACGGTATGATAGTAAGTAAGTTAATTAAAGTTTGTACACATTTCCGATGTTTTCAAATTGAATTATGTTAAACGTTTTTCTACGCGTCAAATATGCAGCACGGAAGTAATTAGTAAGACGCCTGCGCATGTGAGTGCCAATTAATTGGGGAATATTTCACTAAATCATGACGAAGATGCGCCTATATGAAATGCCTACCTGAAGTACTCGTATTATAATGTCTTCACTTCCCCGGGAGACCCCCGGCCCCGGCCCGGCCAGTCAGTCAGCTGTGGCGCGGTGCATGCGTTCTCTGGGAATATTTGACCCTTGACATTCGGTAAATAGCTCCTCCACATCCCGCCCGATACATCCATCAAGCGAGCGCCTCGCGGCCCCGCCCTCCAGATAAATCTCCTGTTTCGCAAACACCTCCGTAATTTGGACCGTCACGATTCGGAAATTATCGGCTGCTCTTCGTAAGCTTTTATATAACGATCGTTTTTTATATGATTACCCGCTCGATACAATTGATACTGTTCGCTTCGGTTGTGAGTTCACTTCTCGTGTTTGTCTTGCGATAGATTCTCTCCATAATATTTCGGTTAATACATAATATGTTATTTAACCCTCGCAAATTATACCTTGAGTTCTGCATAAAAACATCACACGATAATAGTTTCGTTATATACTCTTGAGTTCAAAAGATACGTTTTAAAAAGTGTGTAGTTGGATTTTCGTAATTCCTAATTAAAAATAGGTATTCATATGATGTGTAAAATATTATAATTCGAATAATAAAAAAAACTTTCAAAATTTGTTTAAAATTGATTTGATTTCACGTTTGTGAAGAAGATGTGGTAAAAATACCACAATACCACAATACCATAAAATTTATTCGAATGATAAGTCAAATGATTAATTGAAAAGTATGGAAAACGCATTAAACATGCTTTAACATGTTATGTATACATTCTTAAGTCAGAAGCTTGATTATTCATTCCAGAGAATACAGTTTAACCATGTTATTTAATTTCATTAAATAATGTTATTCATTTGCTTTATAGTAGTAAACATTAATGTGCATGAAATGTACAGGTAAAGTACTTTTTCTTATTTTAACACTATAAAACAGGTGTACATTCATCACTAACCATCAAGTTAATTCCCATTTGGAACAAGATAATTACACACAACACACCTGTTATTTATTTTATTTTTAAATATTTCACTAACCTGCGTCATTTGTCAAGACTTTATTAAATATTTTGCCCATGGATGCCTAATTCCCTGCGGTTAGATATCGCAATGAAATATTCCTGCGCGAGTATTCTGCTGTACTTGTTCTTGACAGAGGCAATAAAATCGACCGAACCATTTTTAAAGATGCAATGTCGTAGTGAAAGATATCTGGAATTTTCCGTTAACCCTGATAAGTATAACGGAAATATAGTGATTACTTAAAAATACGAATATAATAAATAAAATTATGAAATTATTTACAAGTGGTTTCTAATTTGAACGAAAAAAATCCGTGAGTTTATCAATCATAAAATCAGGGTATCGTAATATTATTTTATCCTAAATCACACGTTCAGGAACACGTGACTGCGCACATATAAATTGTGGTTATGCTAGCTGTATTTTTAATTTCTAAACATTGAGATTAATGGGATAAACCGATAATTATAGGCGGTACTATCGATGCTCAATCAGAAAACAAAATCAATTTGGAAATTCACGATCTTCTACGACTGAAAACGGTAACGCCCCAATATGAAAGTAAATTTATTTACCACTATTAAATAAATAAGGCAAACAATTACCTGTAATGTGCCCAATCAAATATTGGCAATAAAGGTTTAGTTATATATTGAAGAAATACTAGATTTCAAGATTAAATAAACAAGTGTTTCTGACACATTCATTACCTTGGGAGACAATCATTTTATAATAACTCAAATTCATTACACTTTAGAATATTTATCAAGATCAAGAGTATGCTACAAATATTTAGCATACTTTTAACTACTAGAAATTATGTTACTTACTTACCAATCAGCCGTCTGTCGTCCACTGCTGAACATAAGCCTCTTCCAAAGCACGCCACCGCCCTCTATCCGTTGCCACACTCATCCATCTACGTCCAGCAATTCTTGCAGTATTGTCGGTCCAGCGAGCAGGGGACGTCCAAGTCTACGGAATCCTGTGGGCGGTCTCCACTCCAGAACCCGTCTCCCCATCGGTTGTCGCTTAGTCCGTCCATAGGTCTATGTTTAAAGCATATCTATGAAGTAATAGAGTTAAATATTGGTGAAAAATTCTACTATTCAAAAGTTTTATTATATTTTATGGGGTGACATATTTCGCCCTGCATGAATATTATCAAAAAGTTGCCTTAGCAAAGAGAGTAATTATTCCACTAAAAATAAATAAACTTCTAAAATACGAGCGTTTTTTACCAATATTTAATATGGAAAATAAAATCCAACACTTTTTCATTTTATAAGGATTAATTGTATCTCAATAGAGACGAAGATGTGAATTGTTTTTGGGAACAGAATATGGTGGCCGAGGCGCTTGCAGGACTTATGACCTGTCATTGGTTGGGTTGAGCGATCACTTTATGTTTAACAACATTCCCCATTCCGCCTTTCTTATGACCACTACGTCTGACAATTTTTTGGAACTTGTATATATGCTAGAATCCCACGCTTATCTTTACATTTTTAAGTTGACTCTACACTAGCGTTATCTATTAAGATTGGGAAGCATTAAGCAGAAAATCTTTATTAATGCACTGTGAAAGACTTTGCAATTCACTGCACTTTTTCATTTAGTATAAATCACTTTATAGAGTTAGTAGCGCCAACCGGTTTCACTCTCTAGCGAGTTTCCTCAGGACTATACACAAAGTGTTAGTGTATAGCCCTGAGGAAACTCGCTAAAAAGTGAAACCGGTTGATATACTCACTCAATTAAGTGGTTCATACTAAGGGAATTTTGTTATTAAATATGTCAAACCACCAAATAATGGCTTCGTATCAAAATTTTATATGGAGTTTAGAGTCAGAAAACAACAAATACATAAACATAAACTTTGTTTTTAAGAAAGAATATATATTATACTTACCGGTAAACAATGGTAAAACGTCAATATGGACCAGCATGAGCAGCCAAGAGTACGAGTCCGGGGGATAAAGGGCAGCCCTCCTACCGCACCGAGCCCAGGCTACAGGCGATGCAGCCCGTGTTCTGATTTGTTAATAAGAACGTTTAAGCCGTAATTCAGTCCATTATCAACATGAATGCAAGTGAATATCTTAACTGCCAAAACCACTCTTAAAAAACATGAAACGTGATAATTTCTTCGCCATTAGCGGGCAGTGGCGGCGCGTGGAGCTGTATTTCGCCTATATTGTAAAAAATAATTACTTCATTCCCCCAAGTAATCGCGAATATATAAGCAAAATGAGAATTGAAACCCCAACTAGATTTTTTAAGATCAGGTATTAAGTTAACTTGTTAAGAATTGAAAACGAATTTTCTATTTTCCTAATTTTAGTAATTTTATGTAGATGAAATTAAGCGTTAATACAAATGCAAACGTCTGTTTTTAACAGTTTTTCTACATTTCACGAGAATGACATATTTCACCTTGCTAAGGCATTATAAACATTTCCATAAAATATAATAAAACTTTTAGAAAACAGACATTTTCTTTTGTATAAATTATTTATAACTAACTAGATAACTAAATATCACGCCGTCTCTCCGAAGGAGTAGGCAGAAAGCACGGACCGCCACACTGTTCATTCCTGACACACTTCCCTCGATACCTCAACAATCATATAATAACATGATTTGTATGATGACGTGGGTTTGATTCCAGACGTGAATTCTTATGCACATTAAAGAACGTTACAAACTGGTAAAAATGGAAACATTTCATTTGGTACGTATTTATAAAAAAAATCCGGTACCGTCACTGACCACTGCTAGGGTTTCATCTCACAGTCGAAACTTTCAAGTCATCCACTTTCAGCACAACAGAGCGGGCTGGAGTATACGCTTAGCCGAATGAGTGAGGAGTCGCGAGGACTTGCAAATCGTGGCGGTGGTACATACTCAGACAGTCTCTTCGCTCAGCGGAAAAGGGGTTTGTTTTTTTGCAAGCCTATCACGATTTTCCGTTACCGATACTGGCCCTAAACAGGGTGTATTAAAGTAATAATCGATACAAGTTCAATAAGTCTGTATATACAGGTGGACCTGTACATGAAACAGACTGCAGCATAGAAATATATAAAATGTTCAATTGCACGGTAAACGTGTTATTACAAATACATATTTTAATACTAATATTAATATGTATTTTAAATAATACTATGTCTTCAGAAAGAGGTACAAAACATAATTCTAAGCATTCAACTTTTAAAACCCATCACGCCCATTGAGATTATCAATCAAATAAAGTAATAATTCACATTTAGTATTTGTATCTAAACCACTTTATTTGGTGGAGCGAAACCGGTTGGTGTTACCAAATAAAGTGGTTTAGATTCAAATATTAAAAGTGTATTTTTATTTAATTTAAAAATGTCACACCACGAATTAAGGGTTTCATACGAAAGTTTATTATCAATCAATTTCTATATTTAAAAAGTTTTTAGTGATGCTTGGGTACAAGCGAAACTAGTTGGCTTTAATTATAATAATCATTTCGTGGTTAAATAAAAAGTGTTTTTTTTATAAGTTAATAAATTTTAAATGTGTATCCACAAAGAGTGCTTCGCATAAAAAATATAACTAAAGGATATTAAATCAATATTCCAACAATACTTGAAAAATGTTGGAAAGAAAACGACAAACAGTAATGGATAGAAAGGAAATAAAAATAAGTTAACGAAATGATACACATTGATTATTACAAAATATTCTACGCGTGACACGATCAGTATAGTGCCATTCGTTTAAGTAATGCTTGATTATATTTATATGCACCGCCGATGCAAATTATAATAAATAACCCAATTACTCTTCTTAACCCTTTCACCAAAGTCAGATTGATTCTGCGTGCAGAAGAACTATCGAATCGTCGTTGCCGTGACTATATTTGCTCCAAAATGTAAGAGAACTCTAAATATTGCCCTTTCTTTAGTTTTAAAATTTACACTCCAGCATCGCCAGAGCGAAAACCAAAATGTTCACAACAAATATATAAAAAAGATAAATAATGCGTGTGTCATTTCTTCCACATATTATTATACAGAATCACAAATGAAACCGGTTCTTCTTAATGTGCCTAATTAGTTTTGATGATATGATGTTTATATTGCTTTGCAACCTGATACCTGACACACCTTTCGTTTTAGTTTTTTCACACGATGCTCTCTTACTAATCAGGCGGTGATTAAAGTTTGCGAAGCCTTCGACGTATTTATTACATCACGCTTCACATGACGCTGTACTAGCTTTAGCTTATATTAAATATATTTTTATTATATTGAGCATTTGTGGGTTAAACAATTATTTAAAGATTTATAAATATATTTTTAATAAAAAGCGGTTAATCTGCTTTCTTGAATTAAAGTATCATTTAATTGATTAACTAAAATTTTGATTAAAACGTATAAAATTTTATAAAATTGACCCTTAAAGACATAAGTGTTATATTTTGAAAAATCATGTAAAATTGCATATTAAATAAGTAATACGAATAAAAACATCTGTTTTCTCTAAGATTTATAATATTTGAACTGATATGTTTCCCCTTTCTAAGGCATTATCATGCCCTATACCTTAGTTAGGCGAAACATGGTATTCTCATAAAAAAGATTAAAACCTCTAGAAAAAACAGATATTTTCTTTGAAATTAATTACTTCAAAATAAATATATAGGTTAGTTTTATATTACTCTCTATGGTCATCCCGTTTACACCTACATAGCACACTAAAGAAATTAATTGTTTATTTTTGCGATTACCCACCGTATTTCAAATTCAAATACATTCTATGCATGTAATTTTATAATACAGCTATATATAATAATTGTATCACAATTGCATGCCTCTAGATGAATCATAGATATATTTGAAGATATTTTTAGTTGCATTAAAGATGTGAAAGATTTTTTGAGTTATTTTAAATAATGTTCGCAACCCATCACACCGCGTCTCCCGCGGAGCGAAAAGAGAAGGATGGAGTGCCGCATCAGTAAAAGTGTGACAATCCATTATTTCTGCCTACCCTTTCGGAGAGACAGCGTGATGGTTAGTTAGTTAGTTAGTTAGTTATAAATATAAATAATTTTTTATTGAATTCATATTGTACAAGATTCTCAAATTTATTAAAAATAATAATGAAAATATACTAGCACAGGATCCTGAATGATAATAACCAGGAGCAGCAGCAGCATCCTGTAGTCCCGGCCGGCCCCAGCGCCCGCCCTGATTGATGCGCCGTGTCTCCGATTGGGAGGTGTCTTTAGCCCGTGTTGTTTTTTGGAAAATTTCTCTAGAAATCTGTAATAAATAAACACAATCTGTCAATGTTGACCTATTTATCGGCGCCCGAGAGCTTTACAACTTAATTAGGGGGTTGTAGAGACTATTGATTTTTTGTTTTTTAATGCAATACGAAAACTTTGTGCAGAGTAGCACAGCAAGATAACTAAGCAAAATATCTCAGTCTTTTGATTTATAGGGAAAATCAAAATAAATAGACATTATTAGGAAAAAGGGTAGATGGTCCATTTTATGGCAATTTGATATTTCAACATTATTAACTGTTTAATTGAAACGCTGTTATCACATTACAATTGATTTAATTTCTATGAATTTGTCGCGGCAGCTGTTTTGCTAACCAATGTTGGCATCATCAGGTACAATCAACAGCAAAGAGGGTAATATAGAGTACTGTAAAAGTAAAACACATGATAAAAAATAATATTAAGCTAATGCAAAAAAAAATATAAAATAAAGCGATATTGCTTCTCATTTGATAATGCCATAGACAGGTGAAACATGTCACTCCAGTAAAGTCTAATGATTCTTCTGGAAAACAGACGTTTTCATTCGTATTAATTTTTTAATATAGAGATTTTTATATTAATATTTTTTGTTAATATATTTGATCCATGTCATCTAACACTTGATTGAAGGGACTAAAATAATTTTGATTAATACATCCCGTTCAACCTACACGTAAGTATCAGGAGCATTAGCGTTGTTTTCAAACCACACACTTCCTTCTCATTTGCTGGTGGTGAGGTACGAGTACTAGCTGAGAGCCGGATCTGATGACGATTCTATTAAGAATTAGGTTACGCCGCACATTCTCGTAACCTTTTATGTTGTTTGATGAAATTTTCTGCTTTTTTCACTAATGAAGGGCGACAGACAGTCGTAAGGGGGTTGTCAGGGTTGGAGGCTAGAGAGATGGGGGGAGGGAGAGATTGCGAATGTTAGTCAAAAGGTATAGAGAATTCCTCTCGTACAAATGGGTTATTTGGGCAATTGTTTGTATGAATGCTGACATTTCAAATCATTAAATCAAAATCCAAATTTTCTAACTAAAAAAACGTTTTATTTTATTAAGTGCAACATTATTTATATTGCAGTAAATTTAAAATATAAAATATATATTTGAAGCTATAGGAAATATGAGTTCTACGCAAAAAAAGTTCATTTTATTCGTATACTCGTACATACACATATTATATATGTCATGTCCCTTCGATTTTTTTTTTAATACAACTTCTAGAAAATTTATGTTTTTGTCAACAAAAACTTTGTGACAGAGTGGGCAGAGCTCTGACTGCCATACCGAAGGTCCTTGGTTCGATTCGTGTGATTGTCAAAAAAAGTTTGATATAAGCATCATAGTTTGAATCGAATTCATATAATATAATTTTATTATGAAAATTGTAATCTAATTGAGAAAGCATTAGCAAGGCTAAACACACCACTTTCATATAATATAATAAAAGTATATAAAAAAACGGTAAGTATATTCAAATATTGTGTGATGAATCCTTGAGACCGTCGTGGTCTGTAATCGCAAGGACATGGCGATGACGATGATAATAATTGAGAAGTTATGGAGTCGGGAGGGGTCCAAAATGGATTTAGAGGCAGTGAACACAATCACGTTGTTACATGTTCATTTGAGAGCTGACTCTCCTAATTCCTGACAAGCTTCTGACTTGATTAGCTGTTTAAACAGCCCAGGCTCGCTCCCTTTCATCTCGAACAAAGGTCAAAATAAACACCCAAATCACAAGCGAACTTTCTAACTGGAATAACGATAATAATCACACGTGTGGCCAGACGGCCATTACTGTACCCTCCCCGCGAGGCGAGTGTTATGTGTGTAGACTCAAGAAGTTAACTCTCTAACGACATGTCAACGAACCAGTCAAATGTACACTCGCGAGAGACGATTTTCAACAATTGTTAAGGTTTGAGTCAATAATTCTCAATGTATGCGTTAAATTAGCTTTGTTTAATATTGTAAATACAATATATTAACATTACAGTTAAAACGAATAATAATTGAAGAAAATAGGAAATTATAATTAAAATACAATAAAGCACAACACAGACGTAAATTTTTTCACCTGTTTGTATCAAATGTACTCATACAACAGATAATTCGAAATTTTATTTTTACAAATATGAAATATTAAATTTAAGATATAATTAATACAAGTATCTTAATTTTCTGTTGAATTTTAAAGCGAACTGAATATTCTAAATATAGGTCTGTCTGTGGTATTGAGACATAGTGAGACGGGGAAGAATCAGAAGGCGCTTTTGGAGAGACCACGTGGACCGCATAAATTGCAAGAATTGCAAAAATTGTGAAAGATGAAAACCCAAGAAGTAAGAGGAAGGCCGCCGAAGAGATTGAGAGATGGCTGGACATCATCATCCCCGGACAACCCACCGTCACACACAGATCATACGACCTAAACTAAGAGAAGAAGAAGAAGAAGAAGAAGAATAAACATTTGATTATGAGTTTTATATCATTGTTCAAGAAACAACAAATACCGTCGTTTATTAAATGATTAAAATGTTGTTTTTCTTATAACTGCCTAAAATCATAATACAAAAATCGTTCGTCACCTATTTTTAAAAGGCAGTTTCTAGCTCTATAGAACACATCTCTGAAAGTCAGCACACCTGCCCCAGCACACCGCCCTGTCGCGGGAGGCGGGAAGACCGGCGGCTACCTGCGGCCGCTGGATGTGTGAGGCCCTGGAAGACACTATCATACATTTTAATGTGTTTGGGTAACTCGATGGTTAATTGGCATTCGTGGGTGGCGAATAATTTATTTACCAAATTAAAGCGTTCAGTGAGTCTAGGAGGAAGGCGCATTCTGTCTTTTCCACCAGTGGCGCCTAACATCATTGTATATTATATTATGGAAAATCGTTGAATCGAAAAAAAATTGTTCATTTTTTATTATTAATAAAACCACAAATTGTACAAGATTATAATTTATATAATACATATTGAAATACAACCTATATCATTCACAATTTGTAGTGGAAATATGACTAATGGAACAATAAACATTATCTGAAAGTCAAAGCTCTTACTTTTTTTTAAAATCCGAAATGTAACATTAGTGTACCTACCTCTCCACATCTTCTGAGAGAAATCAATGTTATTTGCATTATATTGGATGAAAAAATTACCCATATAATTATTTCATGAAAATCGTATTTTAAAATCGGTGGAAACTAATGTGACAATACTATAATTATGTTTCTGCTCTAACAACAACAACAAACCATCACGCCGTTTCCCCGCAGGGGTAGGCAGAGAGAATGGACCACCACACTACTCTATCCTGACCTACCTCTCTAGCTTCCTCCACATTCATACAGCGAGTCATACACGTACGTTGATTCTTCCGGCTTCTGACATGACCAACCTTTAAAATTTGATTAATTTGGTCATGCCATGTTTTTCTCGGTGTACCTCGAATCCGTACTCCATTTATATCGTTAACGTATACTTTTTAAACCATTATTTCTTCACCAATGCGCTCCATATGTCCGAACCAACGCAGCGATCCTTTCATAATTTTGTTCATAATACATTTTTTCATTTTACATTCCTCTCTAATATCAGCATTTGAGATTCTGTCGTACATCGTTCTACCACACATACGTCTTAAGGACCTCATCTCTACTGCATTTATTCTGCTCTCATCTTTCTTCTGCCAGTTCCATGCTTCGCTTCCATACATAAGGGTTGGGACCAGAACTCTCTGCTCTAACAATAAGATCAAAAATCATTTTTATCACGTCAATACAACATAATTTTTCAAAATTTCATTTATGTACGAAATCAGACTTCCTAGAGACCATAATATTTGTAACTAACTAACTAACTAACCATCACGCCGTCTCCCCGAAGGGGTAGGGAGAAAGAATGGACTGCCACACTTTTCTTTCCTGACATATTTCTCTCGCTTCCTCAACATTCATACATCGTGTCATGCACGCGCGTCGATTTCTCTGACTCCTCACATGGCCGACATTCAATATTTGATTTATTTGATCGTGCCACGTTTTCCTCGGTCTTCCTCTATTTCTGGTTCCATTTACATCATTAACATATAATTTTTTTACCATTCTTTCTTCATTCATTCTTTCCATATGTCCAAACCATCTTAATGATCCTTTCATTATTTTGTTCATGACACCATCATCCGCCGCGCATTCACTTTTTATATTTTCATTCGACACTCTATAATATTTGTGATAGTCACAAAAAATATGTTTTGATTCGTTCACAACAAAAGTTGCAGATATTCATGTTTCAGAGAGAGACTGCGTCTGACAAACATAATTTTCTCTAACGCGAAAATCAATGCACATTTAGTAAGTACATATTTATAATTTTCTTTCCGATGAAAGTTTCATCTATTTCAATATCTCAGCCTTCCAGGCGGACCTAGAAAAGAATGTCGGAGAGTTTTGTGTAGATTGATAGACGGACCGCCCTTGTTATCTACCGAGTAATAAAGCATACGCGCCTCGCAGCATGAATAATTACTGCAGCATCTTAAATAATAGCACCATCTTAAAGTATGAGCGGCGTTGCACTTATACTGCATTATACCATAAAATATTATGGACAATATTTACACAAGCTTGTCGTGAAATATGCGCCCTCTGAAGAGAAGTGCTGCTAGGTACCCCGGCCCGGGTACCAACCCGCAAGTGTTTACTCCTATAAATAACTGCATTTATTATTTCCAGACAGGGGGCTCTGGAGCGCTGTTACAGGTGTCGGCCCGACACACACACACGCACACACACACAAGTATAACATGTCCGTGGCGATTCATTTATTATCTTCTTCTTCTTCTTCACTTTTGGTAGACTCAGGAGTCTGTTATTTCAGGCGGTCCTCTTGAGACGCTGAACTCCAGCTTTCTGTACACCGTTTTGGTGGTCTTCCTGGTCGGCGTTGTCCGTTTGGCGTTCCATGGAAAGCTATGTGTGGTATCCTATTTGAGCTCTTTCTTTCTACATGTTGATGCCAGTATCGCCGTCTTTGACGTCCCCATCTGACCACATCTTCGACCTCGCAGATTTCTCGGATTGCTGTATTCCTAACTAGATCGCGTAGGGTCTTACCAGCTAAAGCGCGGAGTGTTTTCATCTCGGTTGTCCTGAGCATGCTCTTTGTCTTGACAGTGTCTGCCTTCAATTCAATGCCTTGCCAATATGTGAGGATTGGTCGCACACAGGTCTTATAAATGCGTACCTTGCTGTTAGTCCTCATGGCCTTGTTTCTCCATATGACATATTTCAGGCAGCCTGCAACCGCTGCAGCCTTATCTACCTGTGACGTTACTTCTCTGGGGAGGTCATTAGAGCTGGTTATGTTCATATGTTCAATAATAAATGCGAATTAGTGTTAAATCCACTATCATTGAATTAATTATATTGTGTTTATAATTTTTTTTCACATATGATTTTGCTAAGTCGCCGCTCATGCATTGGTTTGTTCTACAGATAAATTCGGGTATAGTTGAATGTTTGTTGGAGAGTTGACACTCCCGAGTTATTATAGACATTAACTATGCGTTGATACATTACGAACACACTGCAGTCGGATTTACGTCTAGATATACCCAATGATTACTTTTATCTGATAGGTATTGCCACATATGTACATGTATGATCATATATATAATACTCATATATAAACAAATAAAACTCCTAATTATATAAACAAATAATTGTAACACCTGATGATGTCAATATAGGTGGACGAAACAGCGGTCGTGAAAAATAAAAATACAATTGTGTACAAACAAAAATACAAACAGCGGACTTTTTAAATAAAACTCTTGATCAAGTATTCGATATTTAATTAATGAGCAGAAACAAGAAATTGAAGAAGGCCGAGGAAAACTTACCAAGATCAACTCAATCAAATAATTAATGTCAGCCACGCGAGGAATCAAAGAATTCGACGTGCGTGCATGACACGATGTATGAATGTTGAAAAATCAAGAGAAGTATGTCAGTAAATAATAGTGCGGCAGTGCATTATTTCTGCCTCCCCTTCGGGCATACGATATGGTTAGTTAGTTAGTAAATAATGCAATATGTTACTATTAAAAGTTAAACAACCATTATGTGAGAAACGTGGTTAAATTTTAAAAATTTCAATAAATTGTTTAATGTATTGTTTATTTGATGTAAGCGCACAAATTGAATTAAAGACTGATTTTGTTTTAGACTTAAAGTTTGCCACCCCTGAGAGTATAATATTACTTCTTAATGTTTAGGTATCAGAGGTTGGAGGAACGTTTAGGAATTAATTTCCTCCGTCTCGTATTTCTTCCTGTTTACTTGTAACAGGGAAAGATTATCTGCTTCTCAAATTCCTCGTTACTTGGCAGTGTTTTCAAAGCAGCTTCGCTTCAGCTGAGAATAAATAAGATTGCGCCTTATTTGTAGAGGACCCTTCTCTATTCCTTTGACTGTAGCAAATGATGTTGATGAGCTTCGTGAACACTGGGGCTGAATCTTATCCGCTGACTAATAAAATATGATACTTTCACAACCTGGCGCCCGCGCCGGCGCTCTACGGCTCGTTTCCAAAATTTTATATCCACACAAATCACGGACTATTGACACGGAGATGTTACAACACCTTGTCCAATTATTATTCACAGGTGGAAGGAGCCTAGAACAAGACATTCTTGGGAAATTTCGTCAAACATTTTATAAAGCGCTTGAGAAAATCTTATTCTAATTTTCTCTCAGGTTTTAATTTGTTTCGAGAATTGTTTATAGCGATATATCGGAATCATTATAAACTGGTGTTTTACACAACCGTTAAATCGTTATTAATAGTTAAATAAATAAAAAAAACACGGTGCCTTTATATTATACATAGAATGTCGAGGACCAAACTCTACATCCATTAATCAAGAATCAAGCTCAGCCAGACTCATATTCGATCGTTTTTTCTCTCTGTTGATATAAAGTTTTACTGAATGTTTCGTAAAAATGATATTAGCGTATTTCAGCAATTAAAATTAAGATTATTTTATAATTTATACACGTCGTAGAATCGCAACAATATGCTAATATGTACAAGATATTCACAACATTGACGACCGGAGGGCAGTATGATTGTCACACTATCTTTGATCAAGTGTAGAATTCATTTGACAATATAGCTACCTATCACATGTCACGGGAATCACTATAATAGCTTAAAAACAAATTGTATACAGTAATTGGGTTCAAACGATATATTGTAATCATTTATGATCACCGTATGGATATGCAGTACACATATGTTGATCTTATAATTCAAAATATAAGGTATTTGGGCCATGGAATAAAAGTATTATTTTTATATTACCTACCGTTTGAAATAGTCCCGTATTGTATCATTTAACAAATGGACTATGATAATTCTTACGCGACCTACGTACTTCTTACTACTTACAATAATTTATAAAATCATAATTCTGTTGGGAATATTTAAATGTGAATAATAAATTATCGATATAGATAACTTTTTTCATAACAATGTAAGTTCGATTGTGAGTCTTGAAACAAGACCTCGCATTGTTCGGCATTCATCTCTCGACCATAAATCAAGCGGAGTGCTGTACAGAACTAGTGTATTAATAAGACTGAAAACGTTGTAAGAAAACATCAAAATCGCGATCGAAGTGTGTCACGATTAAATTGGACTCTGCTTCAGCAACACTTCAATAGATTATTACAAATACTCCTGTCGTATTATTTGAACATTGATGTATGAGAAATAATTATTGACTTAAATAGCTAAAGATGCCAGCCAGCCCGCCGCCTCCCACACGGAACATCTTTGAATGTCGATCCGCCAAAACAAATAAGACTTTAACACTCCATGAGATATTATAAGAACTACTTACATCGCTGCAGGGTTCTAACAAACACGGAACTAAACTCGCGACGATTAGACTCATTCGTATTTTTCAAATATTATACGTAGAGCGGAGTATTTAAACATTGCTCGGAGCATAAGACCGATACTCAAATGAGTTTGAGCTGCATCCAACACATATTAAACTCGATTCTATTGATTGGGTTAGTCAGGTATTTTAACAATTGAGGCGAAGGCGATCAATGTCAAGACGAAAAATATTCTCGAGACATAAATGAGAATTCTACGTGCTATTCCTGGGAAGGCTCTGCGTGATCGTGTAAGGAACACCACAATTCAGGAGTTCTGTGAGGTTCAAGATATGATCATATGGGAGCGGCAACATCGTTGGTACTGGTATCAACATGTACAGAAAATAAATCATACAAAATCCCATACAAAGCTCTGCAAGGAATATCGGTGTCAGTTCAGCACCACAAGAGGGCAATCCTGTTACAACATACTATTATGTCTGAACCACGTCGAAGGAGAAGAGGAAGTATTTTATCAAGAGATACCAATAATTTTAACCTTATTTTTTAAAGATTGATTCGGAAATAAAAATAAAACAGTTGGTGTGAAATATGAAGAGCTCTGGAATAACATGTAATTGGGTATTTTAGATTAGTTTAGAAAATATACATTTAATTGAAGATTATGAGTGGTTATGGAATCCCAATGCTAATGACAAGACACTGAGTATCGCGCTGTGCTCTGTTCTAAGTGTTCTGTGTTTAGTATTTCAATTATTGTACTCGTACATGCCCTATCTCAACATGTTAAGCTTAGTTTGTAGTCAATCTCCGGCGGTTCACGGCCCTGGGTCGCGTCCTCGCGCCTCCAAGTATACGCGGGCTACCTACCTCGTGTTCTTTCATCAATGTCGCTTTTTGTATTGCTCGGAAAAACGAACACCAATTTACTCCCAAATAAGATTGTGAAATAACAGTGTGGGTGTGAAAAGAAATCTTCTCTCAAATTGACTTTTATCTCTGCTAATGCCATTCATTTGTGTGCCCAGGCGGAATGTTTGTCTTACGGAATGTTTCCTTACTTTACGTAATTAATTTATTTTAGGACCGAACAGATCGGAATACTTTTCCAAGCTTAAGAGGAAATTTGGCTCTTCACAATATTAAATAATAATATCGCTTGTTACCTACGTCTTTGTAAAAGAAAAGCTAAATAATTAAGTGAACATTATTTGATTTTACAATATAAATTTTATTATTATCATCTAAACATATTTTTTGGATTGCACATATGTTGTATCATTCAATCGTTAATTAAGACAAAACATATCAAAAACTTTCGACAACTGAAGATGGGTTCGGATATTCGCAGGCATGATTGCAGTATTGTACGTAAGTGTACTTATAAATTTGTGAATATCTATAAAACTGTGACATTAACGTGAATTATGAAAATCTAGAACAAGTTGATGAATTTTTAAATTTAGGAAGTATGTTTACAAATGTTTATAAGTGTGGCAAGGAATACTAAAATAAGAATTGGGACAGGAAACAATGTGAATGGGTGCACCTTAGTTGTCAACGCAATCCTACCCAAAATCAGTGCACAATGGTACCGACCGTTATATATGTAAGTGGAGAGAACAAAATCTTCATGAACAAAATAATTAAAGGTTCAAAAAGATCATTTAAATACGTGGAAAAAAAATGGTAAAAAAGTAAGAATGTTAACGAAATATACGGAACGTAAAGTGACTGAGAAGACTGAGATTATTGTGGCAAGACCAAATCAATATTATATTGAATATTGGCCATGCGAGGAGTCGGAGAAATTGACGCGGATGCATGACACAACGTATGAATGTTGAAGAGAATAGAGAAGTTTCAGGAAACTACCGTGTGGCGGTTCATTATTTTCCCCTACTCTTTTAGAGAGACGCCTAGAGGGTTAGTCAATTAATCGGCCAATTTTTTTTTCATAAAAGTTTGGCCCGTCAGTAGAAAGTATGACCATTGCATCTATGAAGGGAGAGCGCGATGCGCCGGGCCCCAGTGCAGTAGCTATAGACTAGGAATGGCTGTCCGCGGCGGGTTTGATTCGATTAATCGCATTTCATGCCACTCTGCCGCGATTCTAATGCGATTTGTGACTATTGGTTAGCCTCATTACTGCCGGGAAATGTGAGTAGGTCAGGCGCTCCGATTCATTTCACATTATTAGTTCAATCACACGTCATTTAATCCATGTATAAGATGACCAATTTTTTATTTTTGTATTAAAACTATTTTAAAATATTCGCTATTTCCAAACACGAGTATATATTCCACATTCATTAACATTAATTTTTTTTATTAATGCATCCTAGTAAAATAAAATCATAATTAATTTGATGGTTTGGACATATGGAACGAATAGATGAGAGAAGAATGGTTAAAAATTGTATACAAGCAGTGTGAATGGAAAAAGAAGCCGAGGACGGGCGAATGCATGACATTCCGAAATTAATAAATTATTATACTAAAAGACAACCACATTTGAAGTAGGAAAATCGACAAGCATGCATATAGAGGAAGATCGAGAGTTATATTATGATAGGACAGTGTGGCGATAGATCCTCTATACCTCCCCTTTGGAGGAAACGGCGAGATGGTTAGTTAGTTACTTATATTATTTATTCATACATTGAACAGTCAAGTTTATTCGTATTTTCATATATTTATTATTTGAAACTTCCCCCTCCGTTTCAACGACAAATGCTGACTATGTTAGTTGATATTTTTGTCAATTTACAATAATATTTACTGCTCCAGTCCTTTGCTATGAGCATCGGTCTCTCTGGTGAGGCCATCCATACGTCTCGTGTAAGGCCGCAGATGACCCTAACTTTATTATATTGTACAGAAATTCAATTAGGTATCCGTTCCCCCGCGTGATCCCCGCGACACCAACTACACGTGTACCAATTAAGCTGATGCAAATGGACTTGTAAAGTGAAATGGCGGCGGATTAATATCATTGAGAATCCCGATGACTGCCGCTATGCATAAATCGTTTCTGTATCGTGTGCATGAAATTCTCAAACTGATATACAAACTGCCGGATACTTTGTCTTTGTAGTTAACATTATTATTTATTAATTAATACGAATGAAAACGTCAGTTTTCTAAAAGTGTTATTATATTTTATGAGAATGACATGTTTCGCTCTTCTAAGGCATTATCAAGTGTCTTAGAAGGTCATTTGATTATGCCTTAGAAAGGCGAAACATGTCATTTCCATTGAATATAATAAAACTTCTAGAAAACTGACATTTTAATTCGTATTAACTATTTAATATGGAGTTTTACATCATGGTCCAAGAAACAATAAATTATTATTTATTGTTTCTTGAGCAATTGAGTATATATTTTTTTATGAATTATAACAAATTTTGAGCTTATTTTACTAGATATATTTAGGGCTAGGCTTTATACCTTCATCATCGGAAGAACGGTAAAAACAGTTTTTAAATTCTTAATAAAATGTCATGTAAAACATCATAATAAACAATAAATACGAATTTAGTTTAATTATATTTCATGAGAATTACATGTTTCGCATTGCTAAGGCATTATTAAATGCACAAATCGAAAATCTGATAATACCTTATGAAGGCGAAACATGTCATTACCATACAATATAAGACAACTTCTAGAAAACATATGTTTTCTTATATTTTAATTAATTAACATTATTGGTTAACCAAGTACAATCGGTATCTATCTATTGGTCGACATAGTCAACAATTATTAATTTATTATCAAAGGGACATTATTATTTTCATTCGATGACGTATCATATACATACGAGTACAAGTAATCTGCAAAAGGAAGTGGACGTAACATAATCGTAATAATTTTTAGTATTTTTAAACTCCTCTCTCACTGCATTATTGCATTAATTTTACGAAACTTTAATATTCTAAACGTTTCATAAAGTTTTTTGCAAGCCAATCAATGCGCACAACAGAAATCGAAAAGGAATCATTAAAAAAAGAAATTAAGACAAATAAAGACTAATTGATAATAAATGTCACTATATGTTAAATCATTTAAATACATGCACGTTAAATGTGTGATACGCTTTCGTTAGTACATAATACCCACTGATAGTAGAACACATAACGCTAATAAACCCACTTACCTGGAAACGCATTTCTTTCACATTAAATTTAACTTAAGTCCAATTAAATGTTACCCCCATCAATTTACCCCGCCCCTAAACCCCCTCCCTCCCCGCAGGCGTGCCATTTAATTAAATGGCTTTATTTTTACCTTCTCGCATTTAGTACTCAGAAAGTGTTGGCGATTTAAAATTTTTGAATTCTGGAAACACGTGAAGTTTTGTACTTGTTTATTACGTATTTATTACTTTTAAAAAATCAGTTACCCGATCACCATTTAGTTTTTATACCAATTAAATTAGAGAGCTAAGCTTAGAAAACTATGGTTAAGCTGATTGTAATACCAGATAATGCCAAAATGTGTTGGCGAAACAGCTGTCGCGAGTAGTTTATTGAAGTTAAAAAAAGTGATATTGTAATAGTGTTCCAAATTAAACAGTCAGTAATGCTGAAATATCATAGCGTGCACCGCTAAAATAACTTATCTCCACAAAAAGTATAATACGTGGTTATTTATATTATGTCCGTTTTCTAGATTTTAATAATAATCATTAGGATGAATTGTTTTGTTTTACGCAGGCGAAAAATGTCACTATCATTTAATATATAATAAAAACATTATTAAACCATTAACATTTTCATGGATTAAAAAAAAAATTGAGGATCATTGTTCAAGAAACAAAAAAAACAATGTTTTGTGTACTTAAATAGAAGGAGGGTGTATAATATTTAACAAACGAATAGTTTTTTTCCTCTCCTATATTTACCTTTCACGTTTAGCTCCCATGCAAATGGTAAAATTTAATTATACATAAAATAAAATTCCGTAAGCTGAATCAAATGAATTTCGAGTGAAAATAAAAGTTGAGAAAGTGATGTACCGTTTACTCCCGGAGAATGTGTGGGTGGGGAGTGGACACGATAAGTGAGTTTTTAATGCGAAAAGCCTCAGCAATTATAAACCTTACCGGGTATTGATTTTTCCTATGGATACGCGTTGTCAAATTCACCCCCTCTCCCACATTCACCTTTCACGTTTAGCCCCCGTATAAAACATCAGTTAAACTTTATCGCCATATTTCACGGTTACCTCTCGATGGGATAATACTGAAAAAAACAGGAACTGAAAGTACCATAGAAGGACATAATAAATAATTCTCTTTTCGGAATCAACCCTTACACAGATAAAAATACATGTTCATATTTATATGGTAAAAATATTGTATTTTTGTAAAAGTTATGACTGCCGCACCGAAGGTCACAGCTTCGATTCCCGGCGATGGCAGTGTGATTATCACACTGTCTTTAGTCTGGTGTAGAATTCACGTGACAATGAAATGGCGATAGATTAGCTACCTATCACATCAATCAGAAAGCTAAAATTCAAGTACCATAACCTCCTATATACAAACATTAAAAGCAACGGGAAACTACCACATTACAGGCCGAAGTGAAATCCCAAGAACCAGCAAATGTTACCCCTTACTGCGAATCAATCCCTTGGATTGAAACTAGTGAAGAAGATATGGTAAGAGGTACCAATGTAGACTCTATCTAGTGATTAGCACATTCTCCTTCCAAATCTAATAGTAAGCAATAAAGAGAGGAAACCTTTAGTTTTCATTGTAAAACACTTCTACAAATATGTTGTTCATATGGTGTCAATACTAGCAACGTCTATTGAGTGTGTAACCCATACTCGTATATATTTTCTTTTTACTTAGAACTGGAATATTAATCAACTGGAGCTACAACTCACTTAATAACTAATTGCTTTGAATGTACAAAAGTTCGCTTTAATAATATGATAAATAGTTAGTTTAGTTAAAACAATGATTAATGCCGTAATTTTTGGAACAGGATATTGAAAGAACAAAAATTCAAAATGTATTTTATTATGTAGGTGTGATGCATTTAATATAAAAATTACAGGAGAGCAGTGACATGCCATGAGTATACAATTTAGGTATAAATACTTATCTTTTACTTAAAATGCCTTTTATAGTTTTTTACTTAGTTCACTTGGAAACATTCATATAATAATTTGAAGTCCTCTTGGTATTTACAATAATGATTTATTAAAATTGTTAATGAATGAAGAATAAAAATTTATGTAAACAATTTAACACATTAGGATGCTTTCCGAGGGTATTTCCGAGAATATCAGGGTAGCCATTTCACTATCGTGAAAGACATCCATATCTGAAGCGATGTGTTTCAGAAAGATTATTGTCCTGTCACTTTGTAAAACCAATCTATCTGCTTAGAAATATTTATTTTACATAGTGGGAGGTAAAATAATCTATGATTGCAGATAAAAAATATTTGGAACAAAGTCAAAGATTTAAAAATATCTGGATTGTGTAACCAACCACAAATGAGTTAACATAGGATTTTATTCTGCAATTTACCTTTCAGAAGATAAGATTTTCTTTTATGCTGTTCCCACAGCAGTGTACAAGTAAAAGTAATTCATTTATTGCTCCATTTAATCATTTAGCTCATTCATAATAAAAACACGATATTAGTTGAAACATATCGTTTCTGCTATGCGCAAGGAAATGCTATGATAAAATAATAAAACCTCGTTCTTTGGTACATACTTGTAACCTTCAGCAAACACGTTCAGTATCGCGTGTGAACAGACATTATTTAATTTATTTTTTGCAAACAAAATTAATCACCGCAGTATGTAAAATATTTTTAGATTTCAACGCTTTAAATTTTAAATTAAAGAGCTTTTTTCAATTTGGGTTTACATGAAATAAGTTGATCACGGAATAGGCGCTGCCTAGCAAGTCCACGTACGCTTTATCGGAGTGCAGAATTAATTACGTCTTCGCAGGCAACTTTAGCGCGTTTCCAAAAGGTCGCAAGCGTAATTAATTATTTAGAAATACTAAAAATGAGATATGGCTCTCCCGAATGTATTATTTAGTCTAACTTCGTAGCGATAGTAACAGGTAACCGGACTCGTATGTTAGTAGTGAGAAGTGTGTGTGATCGTACGTACATTGAACTATTATATAACGACTTCGTAATAATTGGCAAATGTAATTACTATTAAGTAAACATATTATTAAAGTAAGTTTTTTATGAATAAATACAACGATTCAAAATACCCTCGAATATCAGGTAAAGTTTATGTTTAACGCGAAAGTAATCATAATAAAGAGCAGGGTGAGGGCTAGGGAGCAGCGAACAGACCACCATTACTATCCTCTGCCAATGCCCCTAGAAAGATGACCATTGAACGAGAGAGACACGATCTCAATGAATAATGCCAGGCTAGGCCAAAAAAGAAGGCTGGTGGCAAATGGTGGGAGATAGAACGACATGATCAAGTTTTATCGTCGTCTGTTTTCTAAAAGTTTTATTATATTTTAGCATATGTGAATGACGTATTTCGCCTGTCTAAGGCATTATCAAATGAGGATAAGATTGTTTGAAAGTAGTGAGTCTTCATGGAAGTATGAAGAATAAATAAATTTCCGGTGAGTTTATTTACGAGGGATGGTCTAGGGACCGAAAATAAGGGATAGAACGCTTGGCTCCTGATCCAGAGGACTTGGGTTCAAGCCTGGACACGACCAGATTCCTTCTTCACAATAATAGCTTTTTTCTGCTCACATTGAAGATTGTAAAAATAAATTCTAATATCATTGCTTTAAATCCTTTGTATAACTCTTTTTTTTTTAAATACAAAAAATAATTTTACATCTGTCAAAACATATTCATGAATTTATTTAAAAAAAATTATTTAGTATATATTAACCGTCAATATTTACACTGATGAAGGGCTTCTGTGTCCCGAAACGTATTTGCTTTTATTTTTCAATACAATTTTAATAAAGCATTGTGGTATAAAGTTTAAAAGATTATTCAATTATGAATTAACAACACAAAGTGATGGTGAATATAAAAGAAAATCAGTTATTATTGTTCCATAAAAAAATGTTTTCTTGACTAGGTGTCATAATCTTCGTCTGTTCAAATGGTCTCCTTACCCGCCCTATAAACCTACTTATAGACCTTCAACTGCAAGATGAAAAACACGATCCACCGTTTTCAAAAGAGTCAACTGAAGTACGTTGAGGTAATAAAGTGAGCAGTATGAAAATAATTGAATGGACGCGAGGAGCTGGTAATTTAGTAAATATTATTTCTTGGTCATTGTGTAGCCTTTTTCAATAGAGACATAATCTTACCAAGCATATATATATAGGCTGGTACCATTATATTCACTGTAGGTTTAGTGATGACCCACTGTAGCCTTGCACCGGTTCATGTGAACCGGTTGCATTATTCGTTTTACATTACAGTTTTGATGTTCAATTCTGGTCAAATACAAATATATAAATTTCAGTTGTTTCACATATGTCAAAAGAATATCATTTATGGTTTTCTTTTTTGTTAAAAATGCTTTTTTGATTTTCGTGAAGAAATTAATGTTTTAATTCATTAAAAAATCATCAAATCAAAATTTACCGAAAATCTGTTATATTTACAGCGATAGCACATTGCGCACCCATAGAGTTTTTGCGCACATTGCGCACATTTTGCGCACATTGCGCACATTTTGCGCACATTTGCGCACATAGCACATTGCGCACTTCTAGTTTTTTTTTAAATTCAGTCTCATTTCAAACTGGACGTAAATGTTTTGCCGAGTAATAAGATTAATTTTAATTTAATGAAATCACCTTTTTTTTGTAGGAGCATTATTATATTTTATAGGAATGGTATGTGTTGCCTTGCTTTACATTGATAATGCCTCAGCAAGGAAAAACATGTCATTAATAAAAAAGAGGCATATTTATTAAGATGAACCATAATAATTACTTTAGAATTTTTAATTAAAAAGTGTATTATGTGAAGGAAAATGAAATGTTTATCAAGGGAGGTACGAGTATTGCGCGGAAATAGAACGGACCGGTTAAACTTTAGTATACCATCTCTGTTTGGTTAATTCGAACAGTCACAGGCAATTTATTACGGTCCTTTGTTACAATTCTCTAATGAGCTATTGTAATTATCTGTGTTTCGAAATGAATAATTGCCACCGTATATTTTGCCTTGAAACTGAATCTATGGACGTCAAAGCACTTAAAATAACTAAATTTATGGCGGTGGCTGTATTACAATTGAAATAATGGCACCTCACGACTAACGTCTTCATTAATGTCGCTCGGGCGGGACAGGAGCACAAGGTGACAATTTGCACAACATTACTGAACCTAATCAATTCAGACTTCACAAACATTATTATCATCAATATCAATTACTTCCTGAAATTTCAATTGATGATTTAGACACATATTTATAAAATAATCAATAAAACTGTGTTCGAATAAAAAAAATCAGCTGCCTAATTGTCTACCGCGTTTTCGACGGCTCAATGTCTGGAGGGCTATCATTATGGGAGGGCTGAAAGCGTATTTCACATGGTCCTTGAGTGAAAATGACCGCACACCTACTGAGGTCAATATGACTGGTATGGCTACCATTTTTCAAAGACAACTGAGCTGGGCTGGTCACGTTACTGAGACAAGACTCTCAGCTGACCCAAGGAAAACGTTCACAAGGTGATCAGAGAAAACGCTTCAAGAACTCCAAATAAACATCCAAAAGCACAACATCGATTGTGATTCCTGGGAAAAGACTGCAGAAAACAGACCAAGGTGAAGAATAACAGCACATAAAGGCATACAAGACATTGAAACACAGCGCAGAAACGACGCCACTGAGAGCAGGATAAAGGAAGACCACCAAGAGACGGTGACGGCTCCACTACCAGCACCTTTCCCTGCCCCAGATACTCCAAAATGTGTGGATCCAGGATTAGGCTCTTCAGTCACACGAGGACCCACAACCGTGAAGGACAGTCTTCCTCAGATACGAGGGACAGCCGAAGATGATGAAAGTGGAGATTTCTTAAACTACAAAAATATCCAAACTCATCACAAACCTAATACAAATCCATATTTTAAATATTGCTACACGCCCACGCCATCCCTCGCGGTCCCTCGCCAGTGTTTTTCAGGCCCTTCCCGCATCCGCATAATATCTTCCCTTCACCCGGTGAGCTGTCTCCCGACACCGACCCAACCTGGAATTTATAAATCATAAATGTATTGGTTGAGTTTGACCTTTGACTTTATGAAGGTTCTACTAACTAATTTTTGCCCATTCTCAATGAAGCTCAATAATACTATCAACAACAATATACCTAAATCAAGAATTTGAAAAACAATACTTTGTTGATATCTTTAGATTAGACCCCTGATTTCAGCAAAACTAGTACAACGCAATTAATAAACGCCATAATTTTTAATAACATTATTAAAATACGCCGTTTATAATTTTTTTTTTATCTTGAACTGATTACATAAGTGAATGTTGAGGGCTAGTTTAATGGTCCAGTGAAGAAATAAGATTTACCATTCATCGGAACACACTGAGTGTATACTCGTAACAAGCCCGTACTTCCACACTCCGATACTTGGGTAAAAGTTGCAGCTCGGCCGAGCCCACAGTATGTTTCGAGTACAAACTTAAGTCCGTATATCAAGTTTGGTCGAAATCGGCTATAAACGTGCCATTTACAGCTATAAGTTTTAGGCGATGAACGCGTATTGTAGGGCGAGCTCTAGATAAGAGATCGCATGGTGCTACGTTAGGTTATATTTATGGCGATTTGTAGGTGGGTTAGCTATTGGTAATCTGCATACAATTTCAGAAATAATCTCCTAATTTGATCCGACAATGTTAACTCCAGTCCTGTTGTCCTTTATTACGCAATGTATAACAGATGAACAAATACAAATAGAGTATTACGTCTCAGATAGGTAGTCTAGTCCCAAGATGGATAAGAGACCCAAATTAAAAGTGTTTTTATATTAATTATTTATTGTTTCGGCATTCACTTTGTGGTAGGACATGATTAAATTGTAAATGAAACACTTGTTTTTCACCACTTGAGTAAAAGTGGTGAAAAACAAGTGTTTCATTTACAATTTTATATTAATTTGTGAACGTTGATTGGTTTTTGGGAGCAAATTTTTCATATAATTCGGGTTTAAAAACCACTTCACATTGACAACATTTTAAAATGTGTTTTGATGGATGAAGCATCAAACTTAAATAATAGTGTTGAATATTTATTCACACAATAAAGTAAATAAAGCAATATTTCAGTAAGCCTAGCACACGTTTTAAATTGACGTAAGTTAAATTTTCTTCCTAATGCAAGATTAATTACAATAGAAGCTTAATTTAAAGTATACAGAATTACATACTATTTGTTAATTTACCATAATCAATTTCGGAATATAACAGTTCCATCAAATGAAATGGAAAACATGGTGGGAAAGAATCAGTAACCAGATGCATCTTGTTTTTATGTATACAAATACTTGTAGACAAATATTGGATTCTTACCCATTGCGGGTTAATCATTTTTTAAGGATTAATTGTATCTCAATCTTATTACAAATCATCTAAATAGATGGCGCTAGTGTCGATTGACCTACCAACAGTGAAGTTATTAAAAAATATTAGTATATATATACAAGTTCCAAAAATTTGTTAGACGTGGTGTCGTAAGAAAGGCGGAATGGTGAATGTTGTTAAACATAAAGTGATCGCTGAACCCAACCAATGACAGGTCATAAGTCCTGTAAACGCCTCGACTACCATATTCTGTTTCCAAATAATGTACATCTTCGTCTCTATTGAGATACAATTAATCCTTAAAACAGATGCATCTTAACTAATATTCGACAGCGCAGCGTTTATGAATACTCTGTCTGGTAAATTCAAATGTATGAACTATCTTAATGTACGCATAATCTGAATGTAGGTACGCTTTGATGTGAACAACTACTGTAATTGTATATTATTTTGTTCGCTATATTTCAAAATACGTTTTTTTAGAAACACTTTCATTTTTAATGTTAGTTATGGTGACTCATAACAAATCATTACAAAAAACTTATGATGAAAATCTGAAGTAGAAGATAATAATTTAGAATGAGAATATTTTAATTGCAGGAGATGAGATTACGAGGGGGGCCGGAGGGAACTACATAACTCAACCAAATATAATATATTGATGAAAGCTTCAGAGCTCGCAGCATTCTCCACTAAATCAATTATTGGGAATTCGGGAGTGTTCGTTCTTTAAGAAGGCGAATAATTTATTGGTTTATTTAACACGAGGTGAAGTAATGCGCTCTAATACCAGAGGTTATCTTACTACAGATTTTCCTAATCTCAAACCATTTAATGTAATTTTTTTTAATCGCCTTTCTCTTTCTTATTAGATGAATACCAAGTCGAAGATATTTGATTGGTATTATAAAAAAATGTTAGATTGTTTATAACTGTAATATATTGCTAATAATATTATGTTATTAAAATATTAGGATTTGTATTATACCATTTCAAAGTTTTTTATTTTAAGAATGAATTACAAAACGTCAAATCTCTATTTAAAAAGGTCACGTATTCTAGATTGTTTCGTGTTTAATAAACCATTTTTATTGAAAACGTAATTTTTCTAACGGTTTATGACGTTGAGAGTGCCATATTTCCCCTTAACTTAACAGTATGAAATGATATTTTGATCGTAATATATTATATTATAATATTTTGTTATTAAAATAATAGGATTTGTATTATACCGCTTAAAAGTTTTTATTTTAAGAATGAATTACTAAACATAAAATCTCTATTTAAAAAGGTCACGTATTCTAGATTGTTTCATGTTTAATAAACCATTTTGATTGAAATCGTCAATTTTCTAAGCGTTTATAACATTGAGAGTGGCATGTTTCTCCTTAACTGAATAGTATGAAATGATCAATATATTTTGATCATCCTATCAAGTTTACATTTACAAACCCTTGAAAAGTGAAACATCGCACTCCCGTATAATTCGCGCATTTTTCTTTCGCCATGGCTATCAACACAGTTTAGCAATCAAAGGTGTGTGATGAATTGGAAGCTGAGGTCCGCGGATAGTTGTGACGTCACGACCCGACGGGCCAATAACGCAATTGCGAGAAGATCGATGGAATGGATAAGATAACAAGACGATAAATGAATATTGTTGAAATATGTTCGCTACCTCCCCGGCAACCGGGTTACAGCCTTAAAAAAGCGTCTGCGTCCATTCTACCATTCGATCCATTAATCACCTCGTTAATACACGATGTTGCTCTCCGAGTACACTTCACGCGAGTGCGGGGCACCACTTACTCGCACACCTAGAGATGGGGACCGCTCGCTGCTCAATGCGGATTAGATCAGATGGTCGCACTAATCGATTGGCTATTTAAGCTATCAACTTTACATCAGACGAGTACTAACAATTTTTACAAACACTTCTCTCCGATTGTGGACAAGTCGTATTGTGGATTTAAAATATTGTACATTCAATTTGCATACACTCAACACTCGTCGTATATTGCAACGGGTTATATCTGCATTTAAGTTTATACATATTTAACCGTTGTATCTTTATAGAACAATTCTATATAGCTCGCAAGGCGGTAGCAACACGTTTAGTATTGTATTTTAAATGCAGCTAGTGATAAGGCAAAGTTTTCTTTTAATAATGTAATACCCGCACGAGGCTATAATTAAACTCCGTGCTTGTGTCAAACAATAACTCGGTAATTCATTTACAATTCGAAGTATGTTCCGCGTGTGTTCGCTCCGTATTATAATAGTTGCGGGAGTGCCAGGAGGGCTCACAAACAGACTCGCGAAGGAGGGAGCATCGGAAGTAGAAATATCTTCCCAATACCCTCAATTCTACAGCAGTCTAATGAAGTTGGGAACTAATACGTAACGCGCCAGAACTCCTGAATTTTCCTTCAGTCCATTAATTTATTTGTCATGCACACTGGTAAGTCAACCCTAACGATCGGGTTGCACCTCCGTGCATGCTCGAATCCATTCCTTCTTCATAGTTTTGTAAATACACATTTTATTTATTGTATACATTAAATTCGTATTTATTGTTCCTTGAAAAATAATGTAAAATCCATATGATAAAATACGAATAAATTTCTAGAAAATAGACGTTTCATTCGTATCAATTATTAAATTAATACATAAACAAATAACTTTCTTAAAAGGTGTCAATTATTTTCAGAAAATCAATGAGTAAGCAATCAAATTTAACTTTTGTTATTTACAAATATATAACAGTTACACGTTACAAAAGAGAAGGTTCTCGGCAGAGTTGAAGAGAACAGGCACATATTGAACACCATAGCGGAGAGGCGCGAGATGGATTGGTCATGTGTTGGGACACGAATGTTTCCTGCATGATATATTGAAGAGAATGGTCGAAGTATCGATTGGCAGAGGACGACCTCGCCAGGAGTACCTAGGCCACATTTGCCGAGATATGGGTTGCACCCCCTATGCGGAATTGAAGAGAGTTGCCAAGGACCGAGCGGTGTGGAAGAAGAAATGCATCGCCTTGCTGCAAACCAATCTTTAGATTGAAACCGGAGAAGAAGAACAGTTGTAATTGTCTATGATCATTTTCTGCTCAATACTTATATTAAACCCTTTCTTCTTTTATTTTTTATCTCTCTTAATAGACTTTATTTACCATGATAAAATAAGCACTTAATTTTTAATTTTAATCATTAAGAAAGAAGTAAGTTTTTAAGTAAAAATAACAATTATGAAAAGTTTAGTATGACAATTATACAATATTTAACGTTATAAAAAATACATTTTTACAAACGTAATACGAAGAATGAATTTTAATTACAATATTCAACATTAAAAATAACTAATAAATTTTATACAACCACGTAATTAAGACATTACAATTTTTTTTAATAAATGAAATTCAGAATTAAGAAATTGTGAGCGTTTAAAAATCGATTCCGAAAATCAAAAAGGAATTTGTTTTCCTTCTGTATTACGGTGCAGAAGCTTAAAAAGAGATAAATCATCCATTTATCAAAACATCTTGATCGCTTTTCGATTATAGAAAAACACGAAAGATCTGAACATCCCATCGTTACGGAGTAGTTTTAATAAAAGCCGCCGAAGAGAGCGACAGGTCGATATGTCTATTGAACACGATTGCGTAACTTAATCCTAGGAGATTTAATCGCAGAAATTAGCATACAAGGAAGCCTGGGAAAAACTGTTTTGGATCAATTGGTCGATAATTTGTTAACATACGTCCAAACCGTAAATCAAGGCCCAATAATCACGGACCTTTGGCGCTTAGTTTGCAGGCTTGGATATTGTTATATTTTATTATACAAGACCATTAGGCCACCCAGTAGATACAAACAGAGACAAGTAAAAATTAATAGGCTACAAAAAATCACTGATTAGAGCTCTTAGAAACGTTAATAATCCATTTGAGAAAACCTTTAATAATAAGTAGGTGGGAATAGCACTGATTTCAATGAAATATATCTTTAAAATTCACAATTAAAAATAAATTGATAACACGTTTAAAATGAATTCATAAAATGCTTTGTTTTCGACATTAATTGTATTTTGAAACAACTGGTAAAGGGTACTCCTCACCTTTTAAATTACACCAATTTGCTATCCAAAGAAAAATATAATATTCAGATGTAACAATCCATGATTGTAAAATAAACTAAATATCACGAGAATGGAATTTCTGAAAAGATGTGGATTAAATATTCAAAACAGAATGTCTTATTTTGAACAGAAAAACAACAACTTATTTCTTTTCCTCCACAGTGATAAAAAAGAAACATTTAATCTATAATACATAATTGTTATTAAACAATGATTTTTTTTTTTGCAAATAATATTCATTAAATGTTTTCTTTAAATATTAAAAATGAAAATTATCGTTTCATCAGAACAGAGATATAGATAAACTCTGAAGGAAACCTTATTATGATGTATTTATATCCTTATACATTATATGATTCTCGAACCTGGTTTCTATCATAATACAAGAAAATTTAGAGATTATGATTGTAAAAGATAATGTGATAATTTATTTTCACACTGACTGTTTAAAATGGAAATAAGCGGCAATGAATGTAACATTTCTCACAAATCGAAAAGAAAACACGGCAGTGCCGTGAAGGTGTACTTAATTACATTAGGGCTTACGGCGAATGCAATATAGTCGGAGGGTCGCTGGGTTCCTCAGACACTATAACATCCGGGCCGCGAGTGTTGCGGGGAAAGTATGAAATAAAAGTCCGATATAAAAAGCTGCAGATCCCGCGGAAAACTGCCTCCCCCGCCTCGGATATAAAGGCTTGAAGGAAAGCAGGTTTTCATCGCCTCACCCCGCGAACGGGTTGAAATGCTAAGAAGACTAACAGATGCGCGCGTAATGTGTTTTGCTCCTAATGTATTTTCGAAATTGGGAAGCACTGTGCTTATTATTTGAGGAGCATTCTGTGGGGCGCATCAGATGTGCCTGCGCGCCTGCATTTCTACAGCTCGTTTTAATATAATAGCCTAGACTACGAATATACTCGGATTATACCCCTATTATTTTTTATTCTACTATTGTATGACTATCGTTCTCTTATTGTGTGAGCCATTAAATTGTTACAAGCTAATAATAAGGTAATCTCACTCTAAGAAATTGTTACCCGTTAAAAGGTCTAATGTTAACTTTATACAATATAATCATAAAATGTACACTTATCTTTGTATGGTCTCATATGCGTCGTGCTGAACTAACTAACTAACTAACCATCACGCCATTTCCGGAGGGGTAGGCAGAGAGGATGGATCGCCACAATTCTCTGTCCTGACATATCTCTCGGGCTTCCTCTACATTCATACATCGTACCATGCACGCACGTCGATAATTCCGACTTCGAATGTGACCGCCTTTTAGTAATTGATTAATTTGATCATACCATGTTTCCCTTGGTCGTCCTCGGTTTTCCACCATTATACTTTCATCCATTCGTTCCATATGTCCAAACCTTACATTTCTTTCTTATTTCATCGTTCGGTATTCTATCATACAACGTTTTCCCGCACATTCTTCTTAGTGATCTCATTCTACGGCGTTTACCCTGCTTTCATACTTCTTTTGCCAGCTCCAAGTTTCACTTCCATATATGAGGGTTGGCACCAGAACTCCATTGTAAACATATTTGAGCTAATTTAAAATGTTCCCAATTTTATCAAAATTAAACTGAATATCTCTTCATAAATCCGTTTTTTAATAATTCACTTACAATCCTTTTTTACGAAGGTTCCGCTCGCAAAAAGTGAAAAGAATTCCAAAAAACATATAAAATATTTTTGCGGAGTACATTACCGCCGCCACTCGAACATTCAGTTGTAAAGAAGTCATTTTTCAACATACATAGAAGGCATTCATTTTTAAGTGGCACATTATCATGAAAGGTTTTTATTTTTTCCTGTTAGGTTTTGAGCGAAATAATTTACAGTCCTTTAGATTCTTTAGAGGCGTTCATAACGGTTTCATACACAAAAAATACACACAGCCCTGCAGTGGCACAGCGTTTTTCGTCAAATAAAGTTAACTTATATTCAGGTAGGCATGGAGAAAGAGGTTATTCATTTCTCACATGATTAAGGCAGTTTCATTATAAATGGTTATAATTGGAAAAAATATTTATTCAACATTGAAATATGGGTTTAGATATAAAGGGATTGGTGAAATTAAGTTTAACAAATTGTCTTCAAACATTTCTTCTGTATTCGTTGTTGTGGATTCACTTTAAATAACTTTTCAAGAACTATGTATTTTTACACAATTTTTTGGCACTTTTAACAAACACGTTTAGAATCGCAGTCTTCCTTTCACACTATATATGTTATATTTTTTACAATGTAATGAGACGAAATCGTTACATTTCGAGTGAACAATTTTGTCAATTTTATTTTTAAAACACCTTTAGAAATATTTACACCGACGAAGGACGTCTCCGGTCCGAAACATTTTTGTGAAAAGTGCAAAAAAGTTTTGTGAATATACGATATTTTACAAATTTAATTAAATGTCCCTTTTCATTTAATTGATTTATTTCTGAATATTTCATTAATTTGCTACAGTTAATAGAATCTTACTTAATTCATCATTTAAATTTATCTAAAAGTCAAATATTGCATTTTATCGTGTATTCGTATAAATATAAATTAAGAATTTGTATATAATTTTCTATTTGAAATCAAGGGATGATGCCCAGCATTTAATACGTCTTCATAGCATTGCGTCAAGATAAAGATATAAAAGCATTATAATTAAAAGGATTGATACAAGTAGAGGTTACACCGCATGAAATGAGAATACATCGCATCTTTGTACAAAATGGCTCCCAGCAAAGGCCCGCGGGAGCTACGCTACTGGGGCCGCGACTACCCCGGTCCAATAATCCCCGTCACAAATCATACAGCGGAATTCCTAAGTTCGCACTTCCTGCCTGGGACGACACAGGGGTCTGCAGGACGCGGCGGGGACGGCGGGCGCGGGGGCCGCGGGAAGGGAAAAGGAGGATAGTTGGGTCGTTATTGTAAAAATATAGAGGAAAAGCCAGTCGCCGAGGTTATTAGAGTGTTGGGAATCTGGCTTCAAAATATCATATGTTTTGTTGTTAGTTCTAACACAATGGTGTATTACAAATAATATATCATATAAAACGCGGTTTTGATTTATTTGTTATTAAGTTTATAATTACTCTGAATCAATAGTAAAGTTTTTCTCGGCAAGTTTCATTCTGAAGAAAATAATATATCTGCTGCTAAATGTTCTTGACTAGTAAATGGCTGCAAGCGACCAAAATTCGTTGAAACTAAAAAAAAAACACTGAAATTAAACTAAAAACAAGTTTTAACAGATTTTTATATTTTATCAATCATAATCATCAAACATTATGCACGATTATAGGTATTTCGGTATAGTATTAAATTACAATAAAAACATGTTCATAAACACACGCGTACTTCAAAAAGTTTAAAATAAAACGTTTAAATCCAAAGATGTTAATAAGTGAAAATTCCTTCATACCCCTAGCGGAAAATAAGAGTGGTAAATGTGACGAGAGGGTAGTTACGGATGAGCGAAGGCAGGGGTAGTTTCGTAGAACTGAGGGATGTTCCATATTTATAAATTTCACGTATGAATGTTTATACGTTTCTCTGCGGTCTTGCCTTGTCCAAATGAAAATGAAACGCCGGCAGCAGTTTAACGGAAAGATAATTGAATTGAGAAACATTATGTCAGATAAACATGAAAGCAAAAATGGCCGTTCACAATGTAATTTTTAGTACCAACCCAGATGTATGGAAGTGAAACATGGAACTGGTAGAAGAAGGATGAGAGCAGTATAAATTCGGTAGAGATGAGATCCCTTAGACGTATGTGTAATAAAACGATGTACTACAGCATTTCTAATGCTGATAAAAGAAAGAAATGTTGAGCGGTATATATGAGCGATCAAACTGCTGAACATGATCGCTTCGGATATCATCGTCTTTCATATTCGTTAAAGTACGTTCAGAAGACAAATACTCTTGACTTTGGAGAGTATCTTATATTCCTAATGTCGAACCATCTCTCAGGCGTTACTGATATTATGTATTTGTTATATTTTACCTATTCTCAGTAGATGCCTTAAACTATAATTGTTGTTTGTAATATATTTCGGTCCGTTTTTATGAATGAAAATCGCATTTATTTGAAAGGTAAAATAAAAAATACATCCATCCAAATATTATCCATCGTTAGCCACTACTTTTCCTATCTTTCTGGCAATAGATTTTTTTTTGTTGAATCGCTTTTTACATCATTACAGCGCGAGATAAATCGATGTAAAGGGTATAGCTATCATATTGATTCTCGTGATATGTGATAGGTAGCTAATCTATCACAATTTTATTGGCGCGTGAACTCTAGGCAGACCAAAGACAGTATGACAAACATACTGCCATCGCTGGGAATCGAACCGGGACCTTCGGTGTGGCAGTCAAAGCACTTACCACTAGGACACGAAGGTCGTCGAAGATGAATCCATCGTCGAAAAAACGCCTCGTCTTTTGAGGCAATCCCGGCATCGACCCAATTCTTGACAACTGCATATTAATATAAGTGGTGCTCTTCTAAGGCATGCGTCGTGAATCTGAACAAGTGGTAGTCCGATGGTGCCTAGTCTGGTGAATAAGGCAGGTGCGGTAGAATCTCCCAACCCACATTCTGTTTGTAGTTTTTGACCGCGATTGCGATGTGAGGTCGAGCGTTGTCATGTTGAAGAATCAGCTTGCTGTGCCTGTTGCCCCATTCCTGTCGTTATTCAACCAGTGTCTGCTTTAATCGCATTAGTTGTCGTCGGTACACTTCCCACGAGACCGTTTCACGCGGTTTTCAGGAGTTCATAAAATAAGTTATATTTAGCAAAGGGTTATTCTGTTATCTGTTATATAACAAATATTTTTTTAAATCCATTCCGATGTAATATGTAATATTAGTGGTTGAAAAAAATATTTTTACTAATACAATAACGTATTTTGTTGCGTCTTGAATAATGATGCAAAATTCTAAATTAATATTCAAATTCATAAAAGTTTTTATAATTTAAATTATAATAAATGGGAGTTATCGGCTTGAATGAGGATTTATCAATCATATATTATGCCCTACCAAAATTTAATATGTCACTCACAAAATTAACGTTTTTAATTGAAATTTCTTGTTAGAAGTTCAGAAGAACATAAACACAAGTGGGAGCACACTAAATACATAAATAAAGAAATTTTGTATAATTTTTTTTATTGTTTTCATTATGTCACTCACATATTTTATAATGATATAAAGTTGTAGAAAATTAATATTTTTTCCTGAGTTTATTATCGGATATTCCAATTTAGTAAATACGTGGGTACATTGAAAACAATTGTATTTGAATTTTTAATGCATATGAGAGTGCGGCCACACATTTTCGTACACGTGTTTCAAGGCGTAGACGAAGCCTTTAAAATTTAGAGTTGTATCACTTCCTATAATCGCAATTATACATTGTTTCCGGAAGTGCAGATTCCTCCAATAAAGATTCCAGAGGAGAGGAGAGAAGAGGCGAATGTTTGCGATGCTCCCCGCGGTACAGAGAGCTCCGCTCGGCTCGGGCCAATATCCAGCAGCTTGTGAAACATCGCTCAACTTTACATTAGGGCGGAATTGTGAACAACTCAATTAAATACTGCGAATATTTTACGTTCACTTGGGGCAATTGGAATTCCTCGTTTATTTAAGCGAGCCATCCGCTTTGGAATATTCATGCAGGTTGAAAGTGGAAAAATATTCTTTAGACGTTTACATATGAACATTATTGCATATGAGATTATGAGATTGCAATCAAAATTTTAGAACACGAGAATTAATATACACTATTAGATATAGATATTCACAATTCATTATTTAAACAGATACGTATTTTACAAATTTAGTTTTCAGATTTTTTTGTCTCGACCATTGATCACATTTTACTTCTGACCGATTTCGATTCAGATACGGATGTGTCAGGGTATTTACTAAAGTAAAATCATCAGGATCAAAGTGTGTTTTCTTGCCATTATTACATTTAACACTTATTGTATAACAACAATCAATATTGTTTCGACCCCATTATTTAAATGCAGAATGCAGAAATTATGAAAGATTGAATAGGACGAGATCACCTTGCGGTAAATTTAATATGAAATGTGAAATACCCCTCGAGTATTTTAGCTTGCAGGAGATACTCAAGGAGGAAGAGGGCGGAGGGTCGCTACCTTTCCAGATCCAAGATACGGCACAGATACAAGCATTCCGCCGCTCCCGCCAGCTAACTATGGCGGCCAGATTTTTCATATTCCCTCGAAATGAAAACATTTCTGGAAATTACATCTTGGATACTACAATGCTATAAATTATTTTCTAGATTAATGTCCATAAATAACGCTGCATCAGAAAAATGGAAGATGATTTTCTGTAGGAAGGAAACATTAATCACTTAAGTATTTTTTTAGGAATTATTTGCTGCCTGCTTTTTGTAATTCGTCTAGATTTGGAGACTGAATAAGAAACATGCTCTGTCTCAGAGATGGTCCCATCTTGATTGGTCTGAACGACTGGGAGATAATAAGCTCAGGTGGCGGGACCCTTGCACTCTACGGGTACTTTACGAGGAAATATTTTGTAGCAATTATTTAGCTACCGATCAAAAAATCAATAAATACTAAGCAACCTTTTCTTCATAATCTCATAGAGATTAAGACATTGAAGTCCGGAAAACATATTTTGAAATTCATTTTCATTTTCAATAAAATATGATCTCATAAAGATATATGAAGTATTCGTATGTATTCCTTTAAGCAATAATACTTCATACACCTTAACAAGACCTCGTAAAACACCGATAAATATATAATACTTAAATAGGAGTACGTATATAAAAAAATTAATTGTGTATATAAATTAAGCAATGGCCCGAGATACCGTCGCGTAGAAAACCAATGTTTCCAATTTAATGAGTGCCATTTGGCCCAATGAGGACATTTTATAAAATTATTAAAGGGAAATGACCACCTTAATCTTACAATACGAGTCAGGTAACAAATTATTTCTACTTTTTATTGATATTTACCAAAATGAAGTCAGGTAAGCTCCTATCTCAAATATTATATTTTTAGACGCAGGGAAAGTTGAATTTGGATTTGATTCTGTTTTCACCGGAAGTGGAATCATGCTGTAAGGGGACACGCATATGCCATTAACACTCACCCCTCTTCTAACTCCACCCACTCCTGCGCCTCACCCCGAGGGCAACAAGGGAAGGGGCTGAGAATGTTACTTGTTGACAAAAAAACCGAGAGGTAAAAAGATGTGTTATTGAAATGCGAAAAGGTACTCGGAATTAAACGTTATTCCCGAAAAAAAATTATAACATTTTTTTCCTACAAGTGTAACTAATTAAATGTGTAGTCTTTTTATACATATTTTGAATTATAACAACAGTGTGGGGAAAATAAATTCAGTGCGAAATTATATTTAAGTACTGTCTGAGGAAATACAGCTATAGATATACATAAGAAAGCTTCCCAATTGTTAAGCATTCTCACTCGGTTCAATGAATAAATAAATGAATTTAGAAATCAAATAAAAATTCTTCTATTAGTTGGAGAATAGTCTAAGAATACAAGCAAAAGTCCCGGAGCACGCCTATCGATTACGAGTTTCGCGCGATACAGGACTATCTTTTCAATACGTCAAAAAAGTGTTTCCACTTCCCTCGAAGTTATCTCGGGTTCACGTTTTATCCAGTCTATTGTTTTGGGGCTTATCTCTTCCCACCGTTTTCAATTTATTTTTATTTTTTCTATGACCACGGAGATGGCTCCGTATTCGCGTCACGTGCGGGCGGCGCGGAGACCAGCGATGTGGGCCCGGAGGAGACGAGTCGCCGTCGTCACAATACGCCGTGTTGTCGCTGTCGCTGTCGCCATCATTGGGAAATGAAATACTATACACATGTGCCAATAATTTAACTAATTCCATTACATATGTATACATTTTTTATAACAAGAAACAGTTTCGTTTGATTAATAATTTCTCCAGGATAAAGAATCTCGGACACGCAAATGGCAGATAATCACTTAATTTACTGGATTTGTGTCAAGTACTTTAGCAACATCGATGTTTTCCATCTTAACGAATACAACTTAATCAAAACAATAAGAGCAACATTTGAATGTATATGAAACTTTAATGATACTTTATCCAATTTCTTAAAATATTACATTACTTTTGTTTAAATTAAATTTAACGTCATTTTCGATTCGTCTGAACTGTTAATTATTCTTATCATTTATATTTATGGTGGCATGTAATTGGCCTTATATTACGGAATCTCTGTTTCATTATACATGTATTACTTTTTGTTAACTAAATTAATAAATATATAAATATCAAACGCTCGCTGTATGGTTAGAATTTGAAATTTAAAAAATACAAACAACTTAGTCAACTCTCGTAGTTTTGAGGGGAATGAAGAAATGACAGTTTGTAACATAAGTGTGAACGAAAGTGTGAATTTTTGTATTTGTGTATCATGTACCTACACAGGGGATGGCCGAACGAACAGTGACAGTGATGACGAATGCAGAGTTATTTATTATTTCTAGAACAACGATGTAAAACTGTTCTTGAAGTTTTAGTATTTTATTACAGTTTTATATTTTATGTGAATATGTTATTCACATAAAATATAAAAATACTTCTAGAAAACATACGTTTTCATTAGTATTAATTAATAAAGAGTTCTTGAGGTAAAATGTAAATGGAGCTTTGGGAAGAGTTTCAATGAACTCCTGGTTCCAACCCTTATGAAAAGTAGTGAAGCATAGAATGGGCATGAAAAGAATGAAAGCATAATAAATGCGGTACATAGGACATATAGGATTTCCACCGCTTACGCCTTGGCGCCTTTCGTCAGCTTCGCTCATTCAATCCTTAGGCCCGTCCCTCTTCCATGCGGGACTTACGTTAGAATAAAAAAATATGTATAAAATAAATGCGGTACAGATGAGATCCATTAGACTTCACGTATGTGTGGTAAAATGATGTGTGATAGAATTTAAACTGCTGATTCATGGAAGGAATGTACAGCCAAATAAAGTATTATGAACAAAATTATGAAAGGATCACAGCGTTAGTTTGGACATGGATGAAGAAATAGTGGTTAAGAACATATAGATTACGGAGTCGAGGAAGGTCGAGGAAAAGGAGACATGACCAACTTAATCAAGTTTTGAGTCGGCTATGTTGGAATTCGAAAGAATGGACGAGCATACCATATTTGTCTCGCTGTATGAATGTGAAGTAAGCTAGAGAGCTGTGTAAGGATTGAGCAGTGTGGGAGTCCTTTCTTTTTGTCTACCCTTGGGGGGAAACCGCGTGATAGTTTTTTTAGTTTGTTATGCAATATATAACGTTCTAATCTTGACCGAAATTAGAATTGTAAATACGAAAGTACGTAATGGTTCAATTTAGTGTAGTTCCACATGATAGCTTTTAATTCTCCAAGGTAGTAGTTGTCCGCTACGAATTCGGAGAAAGGTCAATTGAGTCGAAGTAATGGCCAGGAGTATCGAACACCCACGCGGAGAGCATACGAGACATCATCCAGATCAAATTGTAGGGACTGAACTAAAAGGTTTTCAGAATAAAATACGCACCGCTTTTCACAAAATTCCCAGGAAATTGGTTCCTGATACGTTTTTATCTATTTCGTAGAGTACATTTCGGCAGAGCTGTAATTATTTATGTATCCAGAATCGTCATCGCTTGTGATGGCGAGAGATCATCTTATTCATTGAGGAAAAATGTTGTATACACTTCACCCATTTATAGAATATCTCCGGATGTTGACAGGCCGATGGAAGATTTATTAATAAAAACCTTTTTTTAAATAAACTTAAAGAGTTAAAACTGTGGTACCATAATGACTAATTATTTATCAATTAAAACACTGTTATTGTCACTTTTTACTTTATTTTTCTCGACACGTTTCGAAAGCTTTACACCTTCTGAACAGTTCATACCTCCAAAACCGTTTCAAACGAACTAAACTTGGCAAAGTGCGAAATATGTATCATAATGTGCAGATTGTGATACGAGTACTAAAAATGGTTGAATAATTTGCAATCAATAGTGCTAAAACTCTTTCAATGTGATTTTTTAAATTAGAACTAAATCACTGTTTTTCAGGCTCCAACCAAAATAAACATTTAGCTATATGTGATTTTGTTAATATCCGTAATATTAATGTACACTTATGAACACACAAAGATACGTAACAAGAGCATGTTTAAGTAATTATCGTGTTTAAATTGTTTCATGAAAATATATTCTATTTTAGAGCACAAAGCACCCCACAATAATAAAGATGTTAGAGTGTACATTAGGTTCCCGGAATGATATTACAAATGGCTTCATCACTTTCTTCTGAATGGATATAACGAATTGCCCCACGTTCCGGTAATACTCGGTATTATTATAAATTTGTTTGCGCTCTCGAAATTGATAACATTATAAACCATTGTTCCTCTAATCACACAATTTATACATTCCTCCAGAGCGCTGTAACGATCTGCCGGCCGTAGAGGGCCGGCCCTACACACAGAATACACCATTCAAATTAACATTCACAAAAATCCGAAACAAACTTGCGAGTGCGTCGGCGGAGGCAATCTTAAGTGCGGATAATTAATCAGAATTAATGGACCAGACGCACAATGCGAGATTCCTGGCCACTCCTCCGGAACGTTTCAATTTAAAATTCAGAATAAAACGGATAACTGAACTGATTCATTTATTCTTCTGGGCCCTCGATCAGGTACTCGCCAGTTTAAAATCTTAGGTTTTTAACAATTCCGAAGTCATAAGGAACTATAAGCGACCTTGGTATATTACAACTGTGTCCTAATTGTATACATTGTTCGAAATGCGGTATTCGCTCAGTGAATGCATTCTTAAAAACGTAATTTATTCCAATTTTATATGAACACACAGATTTAATGTAGGCCCTTCCGTGAATTTAACACATGATGATCTGGCATCAATGGGCTGGCACCAAGTAGAAAATAAATTAATAGTTTTCTCATATTATTGGGAAATACATGATGAACAATCAAGATAATGATTATAAATATTGGTCCATTTTTATAATAGATTCACTAAAAGTACGCATTTATAATAATAAAATTAAAAGTATGATTCCGCATTAAAGGGGTGACCATATTACCATAATACTACCATAAAACCTTAAATTCTTTACGTGAAGTTTTATAAGTTATTTATAATTGAAATAAATTGACCATACGAAACTCGCAGTGAAATTTTGTCATACTTTTATTATTAACTACCAAATCTGTACTATTTGAGTAGAGTTGATACATAAAATACGCTTTGATTAACCTCAAAAAGTTCACTTTCTTATTTCCGTATAGGACAGTATAAAAAAAATTGGTTACGTTATACATATTTTTTTATTCTAGCGATTGTAAAGTCCGCCTAAAATTAAATTATAGCCAGTAGCTGCTCGAGTACTTGCCTAATTCTTTTTTATCGTGAATGGCATTGGGAACGTGGTGTGTTCTAGAAAGATATGATACCTGTCGTTTTGATGGAAAATTGTAAATATCGTTGTCTCTAGTAAATCACGGACAGTCAAACTGTTGCCAGATTCGTGTGTTGTCACTGGCCCACTTAGAACACAATCGTTCCGACCGAATGTCACTCCACTCGGAGTTGCGGCACGAGGTACCCATACTTCACGAAGAGACCGAAGGGAAATGTATGCCGCGGGCCACGTGCCGCCTCGCGCTCCCGTGCCTGGACCTCGCCATGTTTTATTACAATGGACACGTACTCTACTTGTTTCGACAGTCATTTCATCAAAACGTACACAAATTCAATAACAATCTAATAGTTCCATTAGTTTTAAACGCCGCCAGAGTTGTTTTCATGGTTTTAACATGAATTTCACGTATTAAAAATCTAAACAGCTTCATTATGCAAACTCATTGGTCTAGAGCCGGTTCGAGTGTGGTTCGGTGATATGGAGTCCCCACACGAGGAGATACTAGCTCATGATAAAGAAGATTCAGAAAAGATTTCTGAGATATCTCTTCAAGAGGAAAATTGTCACTCTTGGACATGCTGGGGCCTAATAGTCTGCAGATCAAGAGGATGAGTTCACACTTACGAGTATACATTTTTTCAGAGTCAGCAATCGGAAAAATTTGGTGAATTGGGTCAGTTGAGTCACACGCAGCACTTAGTCAAGAGAGATCGAAAATGCGATATTGACTAACCCACAAGATTTAAAAAATAATCGGGACAAGGGTGGTGGTGGAAGCGAACCCCCGAACACTGATTGGAAGGACTAGCAAACAGCCGTGTGCGCCCATGACGTTGGTGAAAATGACATATTTCGATGATTGTCGACTATGAAAAGTGTTTTGGTTCTAGACAACCTTGAAATGCTTATTATCATGGGCAAAGTGGGGGAAGGCGATTATAAGGACGATCACCAAGCCGCTGCTACGATCAAATCAGGGGGCAGACTGGTCTCTCATTCGATTCAGCCTGGAGACTGACGGGTGACAGGAGCGCGTAGCGGGCCATGGTCAATGAATTATATGACAGACACGACCCTCAATCATCAGTAATACGACTGAGAAGAAGAAGTTATGATTCATCCCGAAAAAACGTTTTCAACATTTGAAGCGAATATATATTTGTCTTTATTTTAAACTTATTTAAAGATTTAGTTTATATTAACGAAAACGAACGTTTCCTGGATGTTTTATGACACAAAGAGTGTCGAATTTCTATAAAACTTGCAAGTAATACGTTACCAAATATTTATTTTTTATTCCCTAGTATGACAAAATATGTCTCTCTCAAATTATTTCATGATATTTTCGTTTTAAATGTCGTCAGATTATTATTTACAACAACCAACTGGTTTCGCTCCCGACGCAGCTTCATCAGGGTTACAAAAGATACAGGTATCAGTATCTTTTTTAACCCTGACGAAGCTCCGGCGGGAGCGAAACCGATTGGTTATTGTAAAGAATAAAGCTGTTTGAAAACAAATTTACAAGTATATTAATATTATATTTCATAACACTTTAAAACTCAATATTAAATATGCAGTGGTACATCTTGTAAAAAAAAAATACAAAAAACATATTTGTTTTAATGCTTTCGACATCCAATATCTATTTTTTGTACTTTCATATGAAGCACTCAATTAAGGCGCGACACTAACCTGCATATATTTTGTTTTAACCCCACATTGTTTATTCCTATAAATGAAGCGACTTTGCTTCCAGAGGAACTACGAGTATGTCGGGGTTGCAAAGCAAACTTTTTTTTTGCTCTAACATCACATTACTTTATTACCAATTCGTTTATTTATTCCAGGCTGTTATTTTATCAACTCTGTTCTAAGCTTTGATTTATGAAGATTGCAGAAGACGTAAAAAAAACTTTTTTTAGTTAAAACGTTTTTATATGCAAAGGAGAATTTACAAGGAAGTACAAGTAAATTTATAAACGTTAATTTGAAGTATTTTATTGAACGAGTATATTTAGCGACATAAAAATTTGATGAAAGAAGAACTCTGAATTAGTTAGATCACACGAAATTTCGCATGATATGAAAAGAAGCCTCTGCCGTGTCAGGATGCCTGAAGAATCTGGTCTGGAAGAACAAGCACATACGTATCGACAGCAAGATCAGAATCTATAAAACATGCATGCGACCTATCATGACGTACGCTGTAGAGACGCGGGCTGACACTGTGCGAACCAAGGGACTACTAAGAACATCGGAGATGAAGGTCCTAAGATCAATTCCTGGAAAAACCCTCCGAGATCGTGTCCGCAACGTAGACATAAGAAAAACCTGCGAAATAGAGGATATCGTTCGGTGGAGTAGATCCAGAAGAAGATACTGGAGGGACCATGTAGCCCGAATGGATGGTGACAGACTCGCATATACAGCCGTTTATGAAATCCCCTCCGGACACCGCCTACCTGGAAGACCGCCTAAGAGATGGAGGGACAGCTGGATCTCATCATCCGACGAGATATGATTTCTGTGTCACAGATCGTCAGATCTATTAAAAGAAGAAGAAGAAGAAGATGAAAAGAAGGTGATTTGTGAAATAAAAAGTAGCTTAAGTATAATCGAACAAAACAATGGAATTTTTCCATAGAATCTGCGTGATCGGCACACGCCCGAACACAACTATTAGACCTAATATGCATATGGGAAATAATGAAAAACACACTTCTTGACCGCATTTTCATTATCAAAAATGAACTCTGTAAACATTATCCGTACTTCCGCGCCATAAATTTTCTTTCATGAATATAATTAACGTCAAACACAACACAAGTGAAACAAGTTTGACTACTTTTAAGATGTTTATTTATAAGGCTTTCTACAAAGGAGCTGATTTAAATAACCGAATATCATCGAAGCAAGCGGTGTAATACAAATACAATCGGGTTGCAAGTAATCCTCCTATTTTCCGGAATATCACAAGTTAAGTTCATCTTCATTGTATCACGACGAACACTCTTAGGAGCCAAGCAATAATTTTATGTACGAAATTTTTAGATGCCCCACCCTTCTGTTATCTCTTACTTAAGTACCTAGGTGTAATAATATTTTTTCATAGTGTTAATTGTGTTAGAATTGTTTTCTATAAATTATTATGCATACATGCAACCAATTAAGATACTACCATATATATCTGGCATGATCTAGGGAAAACGCGTATCAAAACGCCCATACATACAAACATCATACATATATACGATGACACCCAGTTATTACAAGAACACGAATGCTTCTCTCTACTCCGTGAAATGCAACCGCAGAAGTATGTATGTACGAGTATGTAATGCGCGTGCGTTGTAATTATCTCCCCCGTATTGCTACGTCGCGTCGCTAAAGAATTGTTTTTGAACTTGAATATAAAACTATTTGCATAATGACTAAACAGAAGTGATAAGCAGGAATTCTACATGAACACGAGCAATAAAACGTATTATTCATGTGGGTACATACAAATGTCAATGGATTTCGCTTCCTCATTCTCCAGATACCCTTACTAACCCAATATATTTCCCTGAGTATCTAACGTAAAGCATTATTGCATAGCTTCTTCATTGTTGAAATCTACATAAAATATATAAAAATATTATTATCAAACATTCTCGTTACAAAAGAGTTTGTGCATTAGAACTGTTTTTTGATGATGCTGGAAACCATCTCCTGGAACGCCAGTCGTAAATTTTGATTTCGGAGGATGACCGGAAAGTCATCGAGGGGGACCCAGTTTCCATCTATCGTTTGCTCGGTCATTGTCGCATTGGCAAGCATTTCTATATTTAATTTGGAATCTGCACAGATGGGAAAATGTCGATGGCAGAATAAATTAATAAAGGTGAATAACTAAGCAGAAATGAGAACTCTTAGACGAATGTGTGAATATTCTGTGTATGATAGAGTGTCGAATGAAAATATAAGAAGTGAATGCGGTGCGAATGATGGTGTTATGAACAAAATAATGAAAGGATCATTAAGATGGTTTGGACGTATGCAAAGAATGAATAAAGAAAGAATGGTAAAAAAATTATATGCCAACGATGTTAATGGAACCAGAAATAGAGGAAAACGTGGCACGATCAAATAAATCAAATATTGAATATCGGCCACGTGAGGAGTCAGAGAAATCGACGCGCGTACATGACACGATGCATGTATGTTGAGGAAGCGAGAGAAATATGTCAGGAAAGAAAAGTATGGCAGTCTATTCTTTCTGCCTACTCCTTCGGAGAGACAGCGTGATGGTTAGTTAGTTAGTAAATGACTGCCGGGCTTAACTCGGCTATACCAATCTAATAAAATCAAATGTAGCCGTTTGGGCTGTGGTGTACTCGAATCAGCTCATTGACTACTTAACTTACCATCACCCTGTTTCCCCGGAGGGGTAGGTAGAGAGGATGGACCGCCATACTGCTCTGTCCTGACATACTTCTCTAGATTCCTCTACATTCATACATCGTAATATGAATGCTCGCCGATTTATCCGACTAATAATGTGGCCGTCTTTTATTATTTGATTAATTTGATCATGCCATGCTTTCCTCATTAATGAAACAGAAATAACTGTTTGAAAGGTGTCGACTTGTCGAGACTTCATTAACGTGTATGAGTATGAATATATAAATAGATGGTTTAGTTTGAGAGCCATTCATTTGTCAGTAGAGTAGATAATAGTATTATTCCAATGGAAGATGATTAGTATCTGGGTCACGCGAGTCACCAGCACGGCTACCAGCTCCACGTGCGGGCCGATAGTGCACTAATGCCACTAATTGCGACGTTCCTCACTATAAAAATGCATTGACTAAATACCAGAGAGGTAATTGTGATAATACAATAAGGAAGTTATTTCACACTCAGGCAAGTAGGACACGCAGAGATGATGTCACCGCCACCAAGGTCTCGGGGAATATTCACGTTCAGCTATATGCATGCTCTATATAGCAAGTACTTAGTTCTACCATAACAACAATGTGCATTCATCAGATTCATAATTTAAAATAAATATATAATATCACCTCGCGTCAGTTACACGGTACCACCTCTCATCATGTAGCTGCTACAGGGTTGATTTGTCAATCTGTAACAAAGAATTTATTGATTCAACCTTTGTAGCTAAATCAAAGTAGTCAGAAATTGTTATAAGTGTCCAAGAAGCAATAACTTCACACCCATAGCCATTTTACGATTTTTAAAATAGAACATACCATTCACGTGGCATCAACAAACAGATTATTACAAATATAATATAATATATTTATACAAAAATAATATATATACATTGCGTTAATAAAGATCTTCTGCTAAGTGCTTACATCCAATATTAATAGATGGCGCTAGTGTAGATTGAACTAAAAAATGTGAAGTGTTTCCCAACATTGTAGCATATATACATTATACATCTTCCAAAAATTTGGCAGACGTGGTGGTCGTAAGAAGTGCGGAATGGGGAATGTTGTATTACATAAAGCGTACGCTTAACCCAATCAATGACGGGTCTAAGTCCTGTAAACGCCTCGACCACTATATTCTGTTTCCAATTTGCATATTCGTCTCTATTGAAATATGTACAATTAATCATTAAAAATGATATCCCGCAATGGGTAAAATCCAGTATTTGTACACATTCAAAATGTTGTATAATATATAATTTGCACTTAACCGCGTTAAGGTCTCTTGGATAATGGTTACTCTAAGTACGAACAATATATTATATCGAGAATCTCCCTATGTTCACAATATAATAATGTTTTATCTTAATGAAAAATCAATGTTAAACTGTTTTTGGAGGATTCATTAAATAAAAACATAGTGTCTTAAAAAAATAAATAATTATTGTAAAACAACAGAAAAAATCTAAGGAGCGGAGAAGCATCAATAATTTGAATAAAAATTGCTTTTCGCCCAATTCTGAAGACAAAATTATTCATATTTTGCGGCAGTTCTGCTATTGCCAATCAACAATCCAGCTGGTCTCGATCTTTGTGAGTTAAATTGCAATTCGTGTACCGCACTCTCCGCTTCAATATGTTTCTTTCAATATATTATGATGATAGGTAATAAAATAAATAAGAAAGGATGGATTATTTCCATTAGTAATATTGTCATAATTGGACTCCACGAGTAACAGGAAAGGCAGTCATGTCAGTCAGTTAACATATTGGGGCCACGTGAGCGGGAACGCGCCGCCGACGCTCAGGTGACCTCTGGGCATAATTACCCTCCCCTTATCTTGCGGCTGTTTGTCTCCTAATGAATTAGCCGTGATATTTAAAGGTCGCTGACATCACAAATGCCGTACAGTGTAGGGCTCCTCCTAATCTACATGACGCTTTGGTTCACCTGTTATGAATCAGTTCACATATTTTTAAAACATTGTGAGTCAGACCCATCTGCTTGATTTTAGTGTTAAGCAAAACGAATCAATTATTAGGCTCAAGATTCAAAGAAAATTACATTCCATTCTATCAAGGATGACTTCAACGATTTTGGACAAAGTTATATCACAAGACAAGATGAACTTATTGAATAATTATTGTAAATAGGTGCTATTCAACATCTGTAGCAGTCCATTATTCCTTCATATTCCTTTGAATTGTGCTTTGATTACATTAAGTCATAACTGAGTATTTTTTGAGACATCATTTATTTTAAGAATCACTTTTTCCGTAAATTCATTCAAGTAAATGAAGGTCAGTTATTTATATGCATCTATCAAACAATTATCCTAAGAATCTAAATCTAATCTTCATAGATGACGCATTGAAACTGACATGTGAATTGTGGTGTTGGATATTAACATATATACAACTTCCAAAAAAAAAATTTCAGACATGGTGGTCATAAGAAAGCTGGAATGGGGAATGTTGTAATTACATAAAGCGTGCGCTTAACCCAACCAATGACAGGTCATAAGTCCTGTAAACACCTCGATCACAATATTCAGTTTCCAGTTTGCATCTTCGTCTCTATTGAGATAAAATTAATCCTTGAATTATCCTAAGATTATTGTTTCATATATTCAAATGACAATCTATAGTTTATACAAATATTGCATAAATAATACGTTATTCGAGTTTGTACGTAAACGAAGTATTTGGCATTTAATGCGCTCTAAAAACGCGTGATTCACTTTTTCAACAACCAATTACCAATTTTGAAAGGGATATAATAGGTCGTTAATCTCAATCGGGCTTATAAAAGTTCGTATTGTAAAATGCCTCCAGTACTGAGGTCATAAATAACTATTTCCAAATTCCTTCTGACCGATTTGCAGGTTAATTGCCCTTTGATTCGAACGTTCAAGGCACAATTAAAAAGCGATAATATTAAGATATCATAAATGTTTATGATAATACAAGAAAAGTTTGATTTATACCATTAATGCTCACTTTCTCAATCTATTGTGCGCCGAAACTGTTACCAGAATGTATTGTATTGTAAAATAATATGATGGATTACACTTGTGACACAAGTACCTTCGTATAAGTATTTACAGGTATTTACTCAACACCATGACCACAAAAGTTACAAAACAATAAATCCTTAGATTACAAAATTACATTTTATGTACTTTCTGGTGGAAAATAGATATTTTATCTCTCCCCATAATTTATGTAAAATGTTTACATAAGCAATAAATTATTTAATGTTTATTTATTTAATGGCCACAAATGACTAGTTAAATTTAGTATAGTTTTATGTCCTTTCAACATTAAAAATTTATCTATTTAGATTTAATCCCTTAATGGCCTGCATGAAACGATTTTAATTTATCTTTATTTTTGATATCGCAGTATAATACTATCGGGTCAAATAAAAGTATAATTTAGTATTACTACGCATTAAATTGATTTAAATTCAGCATTAATGCGAGTGTTACGACCCGCCAACAGATGCATGGCAGCCGATTAGGACCCGCCGGAGAATGATGGCAGTGCAAGGGAAACTGCTGGGACGGGCCAACGGGCTCCATTTTATTAGGCCCTTTATCTTACGTATTCAATTATTTCATTACGGAAGTTAAAAAGTTGTGCGCGTGATAAAGCTCACGGCTTAGGGGAATTAATCGAAATACATACTTACTCCGTATTTAAATAACACTGACATCGTTGCGTAGTGTCGCGATATATGTACTCTCAACTATGATACTAAGCACGTTTCGTTACTTCATACAGTTTTGAATAGACCCAATTTATCAATTATTGTAGACGCATAACAAAACCTTCAGACTAGTAGTATCCATGGATACAAATGTAAAAAAAATCCGAAAAAGGCAAGAATTAATAAGATTTAAAATATGAGTACCAAAATACCGTGTAATAATAAAATATTTATAGCTTCTAATTAGTAAATCAAAATCTTTTCAATTTTTATAAATGTCAAGGGTCAATACTGTGGAATTCTATAATGACGATTTATTTATTTATTAAAATACTGGTATTTTAACTTTAGAGTTCTTTTTTCTCGACATGTTTCGAAAGGTTTACACCTTCATCACCCGGAAAAAGATATACACTGTTTATTTACGGAGAACGATATAACGGATTTAATATCGTTTTCCCGAAGCATTCGAAAAACGTCGAGAAAAATAAACTCGAAAGTGGAAAAAACAGAGTTTAAATTCATAAAAAAATATTATCAATTCTGTATTGTGGTTATTTCAAATACTCTTGAAATTAATGAAAACGTCTGTATACTATGAGTTTTAGTATATTTTAGATTAAATTACATGATTCGCCCTTCTAAGGCATTATCAAATGTCTTAATAGGGCGAACCATCTAAAATATAATAACAAACGTTTTCATTCATATTAATTAATTAATATGGAGTTTACCATTGTTCAAGAAACATTAAATAAATACTCCACTAAATAGTAAATTTTATATGGTGATTGGATGGAATCGAAGCTTTCACAACAGCAACATTAATTACATTCACTTTATTGTAAAATGTAAACGGTTGATAGCGAAGTTGTTTGAAAATATCAAAGAAAAAATGCACGAAATAATAGAACACGGCATTTGTATGTAAATAACTAAATGAATATTTATTTACCAATTTTTCCTTTTTATAGAATTTTAATTGCAACGGTTACTGGCGTATTAGAGGTTATGAAACATGAATAGAGATAGGGAATATTATAATAATCATAAGTTGGGTTATCACTCTGATTAGAATGAAATGTGTGGTGCGCCCTTGTTTAGTGGTAAATTGAGATATTTGTACCCCGGTACAGAAGTAATTACGATGTTTTTATTTCAGAGCAATGGGACATTTATGACCCAATAAAACATTAATTAAAATTAATTACTCTACCGAAAAGTCAACAGTCACGTGAACTAAACAACGGCATAGCGACTATGTTTATGTAAAAAATGTTTACGGAGGTACCAATTCTATCCACCAATCCGCGCCACACAGGAAGTTCCGCAAGCTAGAGTTACAAATCTCACATGAAAAGATTTTCATACACTGCGTCATAAAATTAACGATTCCTGTAAGCAAAGTAAATAACTTACGCTTTGTAATTCGACATTACCCATTCCAACAGATTGCAATGTTCTGTTTTGTCTTTAAAATAATGTCTTCTAAATTAATTTGAAAAAAATATCTCTAAATTCAACACTAACACTAAAAAAATGTTGAACGTAAAAAGAGTTAAAAAAAAATTATTTGTGTTATAAAAATTAAAAATATGGACACGTTAATGTTGAAAATTTCTTAGAAGAAGTGCATAGAAAATAAGAAAAATAAATAATAATAAATATTTTATAATGCAGATTTAGTTTTATTCCACTTGCTTTTGAGTATCGACCACTTGCGGCGGTAAGCTATCATTTTTTATCATGTACACATTATTTATCCTATATATCTTTCACATACTTAAACATTATATATCTATAGTATTTGGATTATTATATGGTATATTATACCCCTAAAAAGCCGTCTCGGGCACTATCAACTCTCTGGTAATTAAGGCGATACATCTCCATAACGAATTGGAATCGAAAATTTGTCACGTATTATCTTATAACTCGGAGTATGGGGCGCTCTAGGCGATTGTGTGAAATTAAACTTGTTCATGAAGCTGAGTGCATAAGCCACTAACTCACTATGAAAGTATCTGCAACAGTGGCTCAAGGAGAACACCGAACTAAATTATGAACCATATTAAAATACACTTTTATTATGACACAACGACAAGACTTTTGTTTTTGTTGAGTCTACATTTAAAGTATCATCATTACCCCACAAGTGCTGTAAAAGTATATATTATTTCACACAGGAATTCACAATACAGTGCAAAAACGAAAATATAAAAGTAATTCACAATTTTAAAAATAAATTTATTCAATGAATCGCAAACTTGTTAATCTCTTAACAAACGGTTTTTCGAAAATCTAGCGATTTGAAGACTCAAATATAAATAAAAATTTAATTGGGAACAAAGCATGAAATATATTAATTAAGGATGAATCACGAATGATTATTGATTGTTTTTTGAACAATGATGTAAAACTCCATATTAAATAATTAATAGGAATGAAAACGTCAGTTTTCTAGAAGTTTTCTCATATTTAATGGGAATTCCCATAAAATATAATAAAACTTCTAGAAAACTGACGTTTTCATTCGTATTATTAATGAATGATAATGGTAGATATGAGAACGCTATAGCTTTGTGATATATACAAAATATGTACTGTCTTATAAAATACTTAAAGGTTGGATTGATGCCATTAATATTTTTGGCAATGAAAAAATTCTACAAGTTGTGTACAAAAATCAAACCCATCACATTTACCGTAATCAAGTAACACGGTAATTATATATCTCAATAAACTCATACCACAGTGGAGATGAGCCAGGAAAGAAAAGTTTGGCGTCTTCATACGAGGAGGGCCGACCGCAGATGATTGGTAATGGCAAAGGGAAAGAAGAATAAACTCATATAACACATGGCCTAAACAAATTTCAAAATATCAAAATATATTTTTTTGTAATTTTCGCGAAATTACTAACTAACTAACCATCACGCCGTCTCCCCGAAGGGGTAGGCAGAAAGAATGGACTGTCACACTTTTACTGATGCGGCACTCCATCCTTTTCTTTTCGCCCCACGGGAGACGCGGTGTGATGGGTTGCGAACCTCATCGCCACCAATAGGCATCTCCCGCGCACACTTCGATCGTCCAACATCCACAAAATAAATCTAAAACAAATAATATAAAATACAATGATATAAAATAAAATAACAAAATAAAAATAATTTAACACGAAATGTTCTTTTTAGATGGTGCACATATTGTCTATTTAATTCGCGAAATTATATTTATTGTTTCTTGAATTATGATGTAATACTTCATATTAAATATATAATATTATTGAAAATAATTAATATTTCATATGAAAAAAATGCATTTGATAATGCCTTAGGGAAAACATGTCATCTCCATTTAATACAATGAAACTTTTTTTTATGAATTAAAACACTGTTTTTTCCACTTTTGAGTTTATTTTTCTCGACATGTTTCGAAGGCTTACACCTTCATCACCGGGTCGCTCTCCCGATGATGAAGGTGTAAGCCTTCGAAACATGTCGACGAGAAAAATAAACTCAAAAGTGGAAAAACAGTGTTTTATTTCATAAAAATTCGTCATTATGGAATTTCACAATGTTAACGTCTTAAGTTTATCTAAATTTAACAATGAAATTTCTATGTTTCAGATGTTTTCATTATCATTAAACATGAAAAATTTCCCTCTAGTAAAACATAAAATTATATTTAGTCTATGTTATGTTACCAAAATAGTGACAACGATTTCTAACCTGAAGTTAGCATAGTTTCGCTGCTCTCAATGTTAAATATACCATAATTGAGATTAACGTTGCCAATTATTTATCAATAAATATACTGATTTGTTTTGAAAAGTTCATACAAATCCTTTATTAATAGCAAAGGTTGGTGAAACCTTTTAGGTCTCACTATACGAGTAGAGTGGTTGATAGTGTGTATTATTTAGTTTTCTTTTTACAACGTCTGTCGACTGTTAACGACTTATCAGTGGGATCTTTTGACCATTTATATAGCTGCCAAAACGCAGGTTCCGTGAGGTGTTCCGAAGGAGTACGGAAATAAATAAGTAAGATAAGTCGGGGGCCACAGTTAATACTTAGACGTAATCTTTATTCACACTCGGCTGGGTATGGTGTCCCTCCAATCAATCCGCGCGCTCGTAGAACATGAACAGAATTAGCATGGGAGCCGATAGTGGCATTATTGTTAATCCTGGCTGGCGATACGCTTTACTAATCAAAGTTTTGGTGAGAAGTTTAATACCTAATTTGGCCATTTGTTATGCTAATGAAACTCCGACTGCGCGGAATGGTGAATAAGCGATGGACGTGTGTGCAGCGGGCCACTAGATACCTCATATCTATCACCCTCGGCTAACTCTCTAGCTTTAACACCACGATCAGTACATAATGAACACTAGCGCCGAGTATTTAAATCAATAGCATTCGAGTCGTTTCCGCAATACTGATATTTTTAAGAATCAATTGTTTACATTAAGTAGAGCATATACAATATATAATATTTATATTTTAAAAGACTCTCTGAATTATCATAATTCGTGTACTTTGTTTTAGCTGTAAAATTTTCTAAGAAGACAATTTAAAATTTAGGAAAAGGCATTTTAAAAATTAAGTAATATAATACAATTTTTAAGGATGTCACAAAAGCGTTCACACAAATCAACGTGTTTTGTTTAAAATACTAGCCTAAAAAATTATACAATAATAAAGTCGTCTAATAAAATAGTAAGACAATACGCATTCATAGTAATATCAGAGATTATATTATGCTATATGACTAAGAGTATGTGAACGTAATATCTATACAGTTGGGTTATATGAAGCCGAATACATACACTAAAGGTAACTATTAAAATGTATACCACCCCTTAACCTTTTGTGTGCAGTTAAGCGTCCATATAAAGTGCCCTCCCAACCAGCAACAGGGAAATGAACCGAATTAAACTCAGATATTCAAGTCCTACTATCAGGGCTCTTTGTTGTATGCACATTATTATTTTATCTCCTATTCTTTGAAAGATAAACCATTTTAGTACCAGTCCCCCGCACCTGAGAAATGGCGTTCCTACTTTATTCTAATTAGCGCAATAAATTAGTGATTTTATTGTTGGAGCTGCTGACTGTGAACGAGGTGGATATCGCGCAAGAAGCTAACTCGATAAACTATAATGTTCCTGCAGAAGGCAACAATCCCACTTAGAAATACTTTTATGAAGATAATAAACGAATGGCCCAAAATTTCCGACACCGTAATGCCCACAATTATTTCTAATAAGGTTTTCATATCTTTATTAACTACCAGAATCAAATATTGTTGATAATATCCGATTCTCATGTTAAATGATGTTAGCATAATGGATCAAAATCAAGGGGTCAATAATATCTGATCATCAGAAATGATAACTTTTTTTTCTTATGAGGCATTAAATTTGTGGTCATATATTATATTTTAAATTTAAAAATATATATATGGTATTAGTAAAACAAAACAAATTCAATTCGCATATTAACCCAGGAATTGAAATTAAATTTGACACTACATAGTTTCTCGTGGAATTTCTTTTATACTCGCCTTCACTTTTAAATAAATAGAAAAGCACTTTTTATCACAACACTTTATAAATTAAGTGTTGTGATAATACAAAATGCATTTCTATTTATTCAAATAGTTTCACTTCATCAGTGCAAAATCTTTTTCTTTTTTTTTTTGCTTATTATTGCATTGCTCTGATGAATCTTGGGTACCAACGAATCTAGAAGGCGTAAAATATAATCAAAATTGTGTGGTTAATATACGAATAGTTCATTTCATTTTGTATCATTCGCACTTATGCAGCTTTATTGACAAAATCTAACTCTATTAATTTGGGGGGAGTGAGTTTGCTTTCACGGTAAAAGCTTTTTGTATATCGGCTACAAGCGAAATAAATTGGCTTCAAATATAATTAATACGAATTTAAACGTCAGTTTTCTAGAAATTTTATTATATTTCACGGGAATGACATGTTTCGCTCTTCTAAGGCATTATCAATCATGTCATTCCCATTAAATATACTAAAACTTCTAGAAAACTGATTTTCATTCGTATTAATTATTTGATTTGGAGTTTTACATCATTGTACAAGAAACAATAAATAGAATTAAAATGCACATTCTTTGCTTGAAATACAAATTGTTTTCGTTATTTTATATATTTATACATTTAAGTTGCCAATTTTATTGACTTCGAAGCTTTGGCGCTTCTTGTTGAGCCGGATAACAGGGGATTCCTGAATTATCGTCACTTAAATTAGGTAAAGATTAACATTTCCAATGAAATTAAAGCGTTCTTCTCACCCGGTACCCGGAACCGAAGTCAGTTTTTACGAGTCCAGAACTGTAGCGTCCAGTCCGCCGTAATCTGCGATGGGTGCCGTCCTTAGGATTCGGGTCATTGCCCACGGTTCGGCCGCACCTATCTCGCCAGGTTATTCTAATCAAAGTCTGTCAGGTATATCTTTAAAAATCCTAATAGATTCAGAGAAAATAACTAATGACATATGTATAAAATGTTTTAATTTGGAAACATTTTTTTTATCACAGATGTTACAGACAACTGACAGATGTTTGTACCACCTGATGATGCTAACATAAGTTGGCAAAACAGCTGTCGCGACAATCTCATAAAAATAAATTGTGATATGTACAATGGCAGTGTTCCAAAAATTTTATATTTAATAATGTTGAAGTACATTAGTGTTTCGGCTAAAACAATGGATTATCAAATGACATGTAAGCAATTGGCGGTAAAATCAAACAATTTAGAAGTGAACTCGTGTTCAGGAGATAATAATAATAATAATTCTTAATTGGATGATTTATACAGCGCTAATTTTATCAAATCAAATCAGTGTATTATCTCGAAAGATATTGTAATCAAAATTAAGGTTTTAGACATTTATTGAGGACAGCATGTCAAAGGTGCTGTAAAAATGATCCATTTTATGGTTGCACCTGACACAATCGATCAACATTTACATCAGGATAGGATAATTTAAAAAAGCGCGTTTCGAGTCTCGATCTAAAATCTCTTGCACTCATCAGTGCAACTCGAGGTCTACAGAAAGATTGTTCCAGGTCGCCAAAATGTGTGCGATATTGCTTGAATTCCAATTAGGGTATTCTGTATTCATTCTTCAGTACCCTTCGGGTCTATTTATATCCAATAACATACTCGTATTGTTTGCATCCATTGAATGTATTTTATTTTTATTTTTGTAATAATTTCAATGAATTTCCTAATTGATGTAAAAATCAATCATTTATTTGTTAGGATAATCAAATGATTTTACATAAATCTCTTGATGGAAGTTAATTTTAAATAATAATTAAATAAAACGATGTTTTTTTTATTTGGACAGCGACCGGTTTCGCCAGGGTCGATGCCAGCGAGCCGAGCGAAACCAGCCGCTGTCGAAATAAAGACAAAAGTGGAAGTAGTAAAAAAAAATTGTTATATTTAATTATTATTTATTTGTTAAATTAAATTATTATATTATTTATTTGAACACATATTGTTATAATTAAATTCAAGGACTAAAGTAATATTTAAGATTCTGTATACCTATATTAATAGCTATGAGGCGCTCACATTGAATTGTGTTCTTTTAAAACCGTGTAATTATAACGTCCATCGCGGCATTGTCAAATCCCCTCCTCCCCCCTCCCCGTGGCCATTTTGTATCTATGATCCACTAAAAAATCAGCGTGCGTTCGAAATTCAAATTTGAATAAACTTTTGTTATTTGATTACGCCGCATTACCACTTTAATTAAAACAATAGTTTTTAGTATGGAAAAAATAAAATGCTTTGTATTGCGACGTTCTAGGTCACTTCCCCCGCTGCTCTAGGGGCCAGAGGCTTCCAAAGTGTTATGTAATATATTTTAATGGCACGTTATCACTTCAGTAATGTTAATACCCGAGAGATTCCCAACTCGGGTTGGGTTCTGGCTACTCTCGACTTACTGACTGCCCTTTTACCCATTACGATAGATTTTTAGAGCAATGATATATAATGAACATGACCAACCTTTAAAATTTGATTCATTTGGTCATGCCATGTTTTCCTCGGTCTGCCTCGACTCTGTACCCCATTTACATCATTAACATATACTTTCGTAACCAATCTTTCTCCACCCATGCGTTCCATATGTCCGAACCAACGCAGCGATCCTTTCATAATATTGTTCATAATACCTTCTTCCGCTCTACATTCCTTTATTATATCAGCATTTGAGATTAATTATGTTTATATTAATTCATAAAATTACTTTCATATAACCCTTCATACAAATAGTAACGATTTTTTTACATCGTATTTAAGAAATGTTGATATGTACAAACAAACATACAGTTAAAAAAAATATATTATTTAAAAAATAAAATCATTTTCATTTTACTCGGACATTAATTCTCTTCAAATATTAAGATTCTAAATTCTATTCAATTAAGGCAATCATAAGTAAGAACTTAAGAAACTGCATTGATTCATCATTGGTATTTTATGGGTATTTTTCTAGATCACTGTTTCCACAAATCGTAGTACGACAAGTACAAATTTAAAGAGTTTGTAAAGAAAATAATAATTAGTATGAACTTAATTTGTGGCGTGGTGTTATTAAAAATGATCAGTTTGTTTATGTTGTAATCCTGACGAAGCTCAGGCGGGAGCGAAACTGGTTGACGCGATCAAACAAAAAAGTGGTCTAAAAACAAAGTACCTACCTACACAAAGAGAAAAAATATATTAAATGTTGATATTTTTTATAATAATAAGAAACAGATGTGGAAGCGCGGGTCACTCGTCACGCCGGGACTCGTCCACTGTTTTGGGTGTTTTTCGTGTCTATGCCGAAAATGCGTGTTGATCTCCCGATAAGTCAGCCGGCGGTAGTAAGTGGCGTGGTGTGTGACGTGACACTAATTGCGTCCCCCCGCCCCACCTCCCCCCATCCCACTCCCCCACCACGGCCTCACTCCACCCCACTCGGGCCGCTTCTTTAATTATGCACTTGTATCGGCCGGACGAAATAATAAACTTAGACTCAATGGGTATTTTATATTTACTGAACACATTTCACGATTATATGCGGAAAGGTGAGAAACAGTTAAAGAACGTGCACAGTTACATTCATTTCTATCCCCGCTATACGGAATAACGAGGAGGGATGCATAGAATCTATCTGAAGTTCTAGCTAACGAAATCCTCGGTGCCTAAATCAGAGTACGAGGTTTTAATCCTGGCCATAAAGAAACCGTCTCCTTAATAATTAATACAAATGAAATTCTGTTTTCTAGAAATGTTATTATATTTTATGGGATCGACATGTTTGGTGTTTCTAAGGCATTATCAATGAACGCCTCAGATAATGACTTAAAAATACGAAACATGTCATATCTATTAAATATAATAAAACTTCATCATTCGTATTGATTATTTAATATATAATTTTACGTCATTGTTCAAGATACAATAAATCCACCTTCTTAATAATTAACAATTTTCTATATAGTTGGGACTACAATTTTTTTATAATAATTGCTAATAAAAATAATTACAAATGATGTGATTATAACTCATTGCTGGTATTCTGTTGATATGTCCTACAGTCTTCACCGCTTTCTGCGGCGAGTTGAAGATATTCCGTTGGAACATTTCAACATTTTCCTGTTTGTAATGTCTATTGAGTTAATGAACTGATTTGATTTGATTTGGAACTATTGACGGTAAAATTGCATACCTATATGAATTTTATAAGTTGACTTGTGTACGCCCAATTCCATGTAATATATTGAACAGTCGAATATGAATGCCTAAAAGGAATCTCAGAATAAAACATTCGGATGCAACCAAAGAGATTTTTTACGAAGGAAATTATTTCCAACTTATTTTTAATTGAAATTTCTTCTTCAATTAAAAATAAGTTGGAAATAAAATTCTTTAAATAATGAAAACAAAAAATATATATGCATGAAATTTCTTTATTTCTTACATATTTAGTGTGCTTCCACACAAGTGGAAGCACACTAAATATATAATATTAAAATTTTGTATCAGTTTTTTTTTTGTTTTCATTATTTATTTCCAACTTACTAATAAAAATGAATATTAAATTTGCAATAAAAGTAGTGTTAGAAAATTGTTAGATTGCTAGCAAGAATAAAAGATTATAGAATCTCAATATATTAATGAATAATTCATAATGAGCGGTACTACACATAAAATATATATAAAAAAAAACTTATAGCATGAACCGAAATTCCCTCAATCTCACGCATCATTCTTCTTTTGTTTTGAAATAATTTGAGTCGGTTAGTATTGCGTGTTTGAATATCTAATCATCGCCGTTGATTGGCATTGAATGAGACGTGAGTGGTAGAAAAATGCTTAATTCGAGATTCATTAATTACCTCCGCCACATAGGATCTACTCCACTTTTAGACAAATGTTTTATATTATTCATAGAAGAAAAAAATAATTTATATAATTATGGCTAAATTATACCTTTTGTTTGATAAACTTAACGATTGCCTATGGGAGTTTTCCCATATCTGCCATCACAGAATGTCGTGTCCATTCTGGCACGAATCATTTATTCATAGGTAATTTGAGTTCCGAACTCGCCATGGACTTCAAAATAATAATACTTTTAAAATATTCCACAATGAACGTTCAATCATTGTGCTTACATCTAGTCAGTATTTACAATTCTAATTTCTGTAATGGTTCTAGGCTTTTTGAATTGATATGAATTCCTTCTAATTCTTAGCGAATACGAGTATCACTCGACTATGATTTGTTTAACCTAAGTTCTTAATTCATTTCTTCAATTATTTCACCTCAGAACTCGCATATCTTTTATTGATAATAATTTCAATTGAGCTAATCATTTCTTCCATGTTTGCCATACTTTGTATTTTACATATTTTCATTTTTTTATATTCTTTGTATGCAACACTCACTTTTTAAACAAATTAAAATTAAATATCAAACATGTTTCGGACTACCCTTTATAACATCTCTCAAAACTGACCATATTTGTAAACAATTTTATAATATTTTTAATATCTATATAATATGACTGAGGAAGGACTGGGTAGTCAGAAAAATGTTTGGTATTTAATTTTAATTTGTTTAAAAAGTGAGTGTTGTATACAAAGTATATAAAAAAAATGGTGCTAATCATCTTTACAACCCTCAAAAAGTTTTTTGTTGTTGTTTTAATAAAATACAAATATATATGATTAAAAATAAAATGAGACAATTTTTACTTATTATAAATCACTTTATTGAGTTAGTAGCGCCAACCGGTTTCACATTGTAGCGAGCTTCCTTAGGGAAACTCACCTCACTAAACTGTTTAGTTTGTGTATAGCCACGAGGAAGCTCGCTATAGAGTGAAACCGGTTGGCGCTACTAACTCTGTAAAGTGGTTTATACCAAGTGAAAAGTGTTTCATTTTATTTTTAAATATGTCAAACCACCGAGGAAAGACTTCGAATCAAAATTTATAAATATGAGTCTTGTTTTATTCAAAACATTTTAATGGCTTATTGAGATAATGTTATAATCCACAGTTATCAAATGGTATATTATAAAACATAAAAACTATTGCATTATGATTGAACGGGAAAAATATATACGATATTGATATTGTTTAGTAGATAAAAAGTTTTATCAGCAAGAATGCTAATATGAATAATAATTTGTATAATTTATAACGCGCCGTTTTTATGAACTGATAAAACTTACAATTAGTTTTAAAGTGTGCTTATTTCTAATGAGGTCTAGGTTTGATGCAGCCAGTTAATATTTACATAACATATATGTAATTTGACAACAACTTATGATTGAATAAATATAATATGTTGTATGTGTGAACAAACAAATACAGCATACCTGTGCTCTGTGTATTCAGCTCTGTGTATCGAAGGTTACCGGTTACAATAATGAAATGATCATTTGAACACACACATGTTCAGTAACAAACAAGTCACTCAATCAACCCTTTACGGAACCTGGACCAGCCCTTCGCATTGTATAAACATGGGCGGTGTTGTACACGGCGCTTCTTGTAAGACCCTCCCACCGGTTCGTAGGGCCACGGGGGTGGCCAACAAAATTGACATATGTTCTTTGAACTGTAGACTCGGCAATAGAATAGTATCATAAAAATGTCGTTCTTCCGATGACGAAAGTGTAAAATTTTCATAACATACCTAGAAAAATAAAACCAGAAGCGGTAAACCGTCATTATGGAATTCCACAGTGTTAACGCCTTAAGTTTAGCAAAAACCAAAAGCGGTTAATAGCGGTTAATAAAAATCAAGTAATCTGTACAAAACCATACACTAGAATTAAAAATAATATTATTCATATTATTGTACTTGAGAAGTAAAATTCATATGAAGAAGTAAATCACTGCAAGTAAGCTTTATTTTAGATAAACTAAAGGTGTTAACAAACTTTAAAATTAGAACATTTTCACGCCTGTGAAACGCCTGTTCCTGAAACCTAGTATTTTATTGAAGAGAATTGATATCAAATATAGAGATAGACAAATAATCCAGGCGCCTTACAAGAAAAAGGTCGCTATAATCAGATGTGACAATGTCTGAAACGCAAAATGTATGATCAATGCGTACTTCCAGTACTGATATATGGAGCAGAAACGCTAACCCTCACCAAGTCGACCATAAGGAGACTCCGTGTAGCACAGAAGAAACACGAAAGAGCCATGCCACATTTAAGACTCAAACCGGATAAGAAATACTGAAATACGTAGAAATTCGGGAGTAACAGATGTCGTCGAAAGGGTGTCTAAGCTTAAATGGTCATTTTCGGGACATGTTGCCAGATTGGTAGTCCATAGATAGACCAAACGGGTGGTGGAGTGGAGACCACACGAAGATAAAAGAAACATCGGACCATCGTGTGGGGGAGACCCCCCACACGATGGTCCGATAATATTCGAAGAATTACTGGCGATTGGATGTGAAAGACACAAGATGAAAATACGTGGAGAAGTATGGGGGAGGCCTATTTCCAGCAGTAGACGACAACGATAAGTTAGCAAAAAAAAAAAAAAAGGATCCCTGAGATGGTTTGGACTCAAGGAACGAGAAAAAATGGTTAAAAGGCGGTATACAAGCTGTGTGGGTGGAAAAATAAGTCGTGGAAGACCAAGGAAAGCATGACAAGACCAAATTAATAAAATATTAATTAGCGGCTGCATTCGAAGTCGGAAAAATCCACTAGCGTGCATTTTACAATGTATAAATGTATCAGAAGCTCGAGAGGTATGTCAGGACAGAGCAGTATGGCGATCTATCCCCTCTGCCTACCCATCTAGAGAAACGGCGTGGTGATTAGTTTGTTAGCTTAGTTAGTTATCTACCCACTCGCAAAAAATAAAACAACCCTGCCTTCATTAATAAAACTACTGAATTAACTATCACACAACTTTCAATACGAAAAGAGAAATGTGTCTCAGAATGAAATGAAAACCTGAAATAAATAAAATCTTTCTGAACTACTAACTCCCGTATTTGGAAGTGGCCCGTCACAGATGATCAAAATCCAAATATGTATTAGGGAACCAGCCCGGCCCAGCGTGAATCTCGGCGCGTGATCACGGAGAATGATAGGCCCAGCAGCCAGCAGCCAGCGCTCGCCCGGGCGAATTATGAAGGTAAACAGTCATTATTGTTTGACTCGGTAATAGAGCAAAACCCGTTTTCCGTGTTCAAATGGCTATTTAGGAGCAACACCTACCATTATAATCAATTCAGCTGTACCATTATATGCGTATTATATTCACTCCGGAGAATTACACCTATCTCTTTTTATCAACAATATCAATAAAACTAATCAATGAGCAATTATTTCATGTTCATCTTGGGTATTGTTAAACAAATCTAATTCCTCTTCATAAAATCTATAGTATTAATATGTTCCAATTTTTTTTTCATATTTCAATACCCGCAAAAATGTGACACGATCAAATCAATCAAATATTAAATGTCGGTCACGTGAGGAGTCGGATAAATCGACGTGTGTGCATGACACAATGTATGATTTTGCGAAATCAAGAGTCAGAGAATAACAGTGTTGCAGTACATTCCTTCTGTCCACTTCTTTGGGTAGACACTGTAATGGTGAGTTACTTATTTGTTAACATTTTAATAAATTCATATGTTCTATAAATACTATAATATGTCATTTAATTATTAATATGTATGAAAACGTAGAAGTTTTATTATAATATAATATATCGGAATGACAATTGATAATGCCTTAGACAGGCGAAACATGTCATTTCCATAAATTATAATTAAATTTCTAGGAAACAGACGTTTTCATTCGCATTAATTATTTAATGTAGGTATAATTTTACATCATTGTCCAAAAAACAATCAATACTGTGTCATTGCAAATACCTAATGTCTTAAATAAATTATAATGAAAACGTGATAGCTTTATCGGTTTTACAGAGTTATTATTTATATATAAAAAAATTATAAATACCTGCAACAAATTTGTTTCGCCTTGTGAGGGCATTCTCAAACGCCCTCCTATAACGGTTTGAGAATGTCCTTGTAAGGAGGTATATATTTATATATTTTTCTATATACCTAAATAAAAAAATCACTGTTGGACCGATAAAGCAATCGCGATTTCATTATAATTTAAAATGGAGATTTACAGAATTAAAACCACAACCATATTTTATATATCAAATAATTACCTAATTTACAACGTCTAATTTTAATTAATTCGTTTTTGGAACCTTTTAAATAATGTTTTTTAGATTTTGAATGAAGCAAAAATGTAGATAATTCTTCTTTGTTGGCGCTACAAATGTACAAAGGCCGCAGATATAAATAAAATACCTTCATTTGTCCATACGGTAGGCTCTGTTTCCTCCGTTGTACATACTTTGTGATGTTGCCAAATCGTAATTGGAAGACTTTCGTAACAATTATAATTTCCTAAAACAACCGCTGGAGGGTCCGATATCAGGCTAACAATGAGTACGATTTTGTAATTCAACTTAGCCGAAATAATAAAGGTCCACGCAAACACGCAACCTCCATTATTATATTTTACTCTTTAATTTAGTTCAACGTTATTCCGTTGTATCATAATTATTGCAAATTCCGTTTCAAATACATCGCTCGCAAGATGAGACAAAGTTTTCCCGACTATCTTTGCCTTGTTTTAAAACTTAAGAAAACGTGTCTTTAAATAACTATTTGATATCATCATCACCATCATCGGCTGTCCCTCAAATCTGAGGAAGACTGACCTTCACGGATGATGGTCCTCGTGTAGCTAAATAATTAAATCCTGGGCCCATACACTCTGGGGCATCTGCAGACATATACCTTCTCCCAATGGTCTCTCCTTTCGTCTCCTCTCTACGGCGTTATTTTTGCGCGGTTCTTCAAAGCCCTGCATCCCTTTATGTACTGTTAATCTCCACCTTGGCCTGTCTTCCGCAGCCTTTTCGCAACATTCACTATCGAATATGTTCTTTCGGAGTTTTTAAAGAGACTTTGAAGCGTTTCCTTTTACCTCCGTGTGAACATTTCCCTTGGGTCAGCTGAGAGTATAGAATTTTCCTTGAAAGTCTAGTCTCAGGCATTCTTATAACATGGCCCGCCGGGCGCAGTTGTCCCGGAATGATGGCAGTCAACACTCATCATATTGACCTCATCAAGCATGCTGTAATAGTTTTAGTTATAAGAAAGTCCATTAATTCTTAAAATTATAAAGATAGAGCCGAGTCGTCTCCAGATCTGATCCCGCGTCCTACGAATCCGGAGTAAATATATCTATGTATCTATGTATATATTATATTTATTGTTCATAAAAATTGATGTTTGTCTTTCTGTCTCCGATTTTCTCGAAAATTACTTAACCGATTTCGCTGAAAAAATTCACAGTTTGTTATTATTAGTTCCAAGAAGGCTTTAAGAGTAGTTTGAATGAAATTCAATCCTTGTCTACCTTAAAAAAAAGATTGCTTTGAAATTTTGTTATTAACCGATTGCTTTGAATTTTTGACACAACGTTGCATTCATCACGAGCGTATATAATATACTCTTCTTATTCTTTTTTAAAAAAAAAATGTCTGTTGATGAAATAAACTGATTTGATTTGATTTGATTATTTTCTTTATTCCATACCCATTGATCGACAAATTGTTTAAAACTTTATTACTTATGAATTAATACTTAATTTCATGAGAGAGAGAAAAATATATTTTCTATTGCTGTGAAGACCGTTTCATCGTGTTTATTTTATTATATAACATGAACTAATAACGAATTAAGCCGAGATACGCCGGTTCGATAAATTATGTATTTTTATAACCTTATTAAGTGTGTCGGACATGACGTTGTATAGAGTTTATCGGCGATCTAGTTTATGTTAATTAAATCATAAAACATGTTTGTGTCGAATAAACAAGAACTTGGACGGAAGAACGATTCTCGAAATAAATTTTACCTTCTGAATCTTACCCCTGACCATTAAAAATCGGCTAATTGTACTAATTTAAGTACAAATATTTACTTTATTTTTTATTCCGTGAGCATCCATAATGCATAACTGGCCATATATGTATATAGATACCTGTATACATATGTCTATACACTGCTGGGAATACATTTAAGAATGGTCACCCATAAAATACGCACCAAAGTCGAATTTCGACGTTACCCATCCTTTTTTTCATTCATTAAATGATCTTCTAACATTATTTGAGGTTTCTACAAAGTAGATAATAATAATAATAATAACAATAATATGCTAACTTTTAAAGCGCCGTTTTTGTGATGTAATCACCTCAAGGGCGCATTAAGACGTGTTTTAAATCTTAAAAATCTAAATGTGACCGCTTAAAAAACGATCGGTTTAAAAGTATAGTAGAACAAAGTATAAATGTTTAAATTGGGTATGAAATATGAAAAAGATGGGTTTTCAATTTAGATCTGAAATCTGTCGGATCATTTATGCATCTAAGGTGTGAAGGGAGATTGTTCCAAGCTGATGGACCGGCTACCGCGAACGCTCGATCCCCGAAATTTGTACTGGGGCAACGCTTCGGCTCAACTAATCTTCCTATTGCTGAGGAGTTCGCCGAGCGAAGTGTGGATTTCCGTGAATTTAGGCTGTCCGTTATACAGAGTTCAGATATATAACTTGGTGCCATTCCATGTAGCGCTTTGAAGACTGTCCAGCAGAGTTTATACTGGATTCTTTCTGGACTTTTAAGCCAGTGAAGTTCTTTGAGATGTTGTGTTATATGGGACTTTTTTGGAATGCCTTTAATGAGCCTTGCTGCTGCATTGAACGCAGATTGAAGTTTGTTTATTTGTTGTTTTGGAATGTTTGCATAAATTCCATTACAATAATCTAGTCGTGACACAACGAAGGAATTTACAAGAGTTTTGAAAGTGTCATGGGGAATACTCCTTTTGACGGATTTTAATCGTCTTAGGTGGAAGAAACTAGCGCTGATCGTGTTATTAATTTGGGATTTTAGAGACAGATTTGCGTCAAGATAAACACCAAGAAGCTTTGTGAAGTTTTTGGGAACGATATCATTGTCAACTGTTGAAATTGAGGAATGATCGATATGATGTTGACGCTTTGCGGAAGACGTCCAGAGAAATTCCGTTTTGGATGGATTTAGTTTAAGTTTGTTTGATGCCATCCATCTGGATATGGCATCAATGCAGTTGACAGTTATTGACGTAAGATGTTTGGTGTCATCAGGGTTGCAGAAAAAATAAAGTTGCTGATCATCAGCATAGCAATGTGAGAGGAGGCCAAAGGATTCTATTATTTTGGCTGGGTTAAACAACAAAATAAAGTCAACAATAATTAAATTGTCACAAAATGCGGTTTTTGGCTTTACATAATAAAAGGTGTTGTATTCACAACCCCTATTATTTTTTATTGTTCCCAGTATAGTGGACAGGATCAGTATAGCGGACAGAGTGAGAAATACCACTATTAAAGTCAGGAGGGGAGTTTTGGGCATATCTATAGAGTGACAGCGTGGAAGTGGCGCTGAGCAGACTAAGTCAACCTTCGTGGTAGAGTGGTAAGAGCTCTGACTGCCATGCCAAAGTTCCTGGGTTCGATTCTCGGTGATGGCAGTGTGATTGTCATACTATGATCTGGTGTAGAATTCACGTGACAATAAAATGGCGATGGGTTAGCTACCTATCAAATGACATGAGAATCAATATAATAGCAAAAAAAAAAAATATTATATGCAGTAATTGGGTTGTAATACAGTAACTGTCAATAGAAGGACAAAACGCCGCCTTCGCTGGCGTCCTAAAACTAAGACCCGAAATCCTGGAGTGGAAGACATAAACAGAATGACGAATCTTCGAAGTACGTGAGTGAGTCGTGCGTCGTCTCGGAAACCCGATCGGCAGCTCGAATAGTTCTACTGAAAAATCATTTTCGAGGGTATGTAGCCAAGCATTGGACAAAGATTCTCCGTATAAATTCGATTTTTTGGAACTAATTGTCACGAATTTGTTCACTTCCTTTGCAGACTTCCCAGAGAACAATATAAAAAGCTGTATTTGGCAGTATTTAACAGTTAAGCACGGGGGATGATCTTTAATGGTTTAAGGGTGAATGGGACCCATGGTTATCATGAGAGACTGAAAGCAAATGGAAAAAATTGAGTCAAGATGCTATTCCATCTAGAGCCGCAGCCTGTTATTTGGTTGGGAATAGCTCCATCCTAAAGACAACAATAAATAATCATAAGACAATCCCAAGCACAGAGCAAAAATAATAAAAAGACTTTTGAGCCAAAACGTGAGCTGGGTTCCTCGATTTGTTAGATAGCCCTGCCTAGAGTACAGATTTTAACGTAATTGAGCATCTTTGAGAAGATTTGAACAATGACTTTTGTACTTCAAAGTAAACGGTTATTACCCTTGGCTGTACCCAACTGATTTCTTGCTGGGTATGCTGGACTACCAATCATTGGAAATTAAACGAACTATCGGTTTGGGGGTCCATTTTTTTCAACTAATTTGTGGTCGAATACATAACTCTGATATTTTGTATTTCTTGACTTTATTTGTCCCTGACAATTATCTGCGACAAAGGCAACATAGATTATTTCACCTGCCACTGTGTAGAACCAATCTACCTAAGGTAATGCCCGTAAGCAGGGCAATAATCCTTCCAAACCGTATCTCTTCGAATGTAGACATTTTTCACGATAGTGAGGCTACCCTCAGGACATTTTTCATCATCATCATCTATCTGTTAGGTATATATTAAAATTGTATTTGCTTTACTTGGTTTTCTAATTGTTCTAACATACATTGCTTGTTTCGTTTTAATTGTCTTATGTTTTATCTTACTCTACTGTTCCTTTACATTCTTATTTTTTATTTTTTATTGTTATTAAATACACATTATTTTAATTGTAATCATAAACGCCTTGAAAAATATCTGTAATGTGTATGATTTGTATAATAAATTGAAATTGAAATAACAAAATAACATAAAGACTTATTGTTTCTTGAACAATGATGTTAAACTCCATATTAAATTATTAATATGTATGAAAAACGATAGTTTTCAAGGAGTTTTATTATATTATTTATGTATGACATGTTTCGCCCTTCTAAGGAATTTTCAAAATGTTGAAAATGCCTAAGAAGGGCGAAACATGTCATACATAAATATTAAACTCCTTGAAAACTATCGTTTTTCATACATATTAATAATTAAACATAAAGACGCCCAACCAATGGGAAGATGTGAAAAGTACTAGTACTTGAAGAATAGTCAAACATGTCCGAAGATTTAATTAAAAAAACTGATTGCAAGTGCCCCGACACGCATGGCAGAAACGGTGCGTGCTCTGGGAGGGCATACAAGATTGAATTATTAATATATTCTATGTAAATATTTTGATGTACTCGTATACCAAACATAAAAATAACGAAATTATGGGATGTATTTTTTGAATATCGTTTTTTTATGATTCATTATCAACATTGATTCGAAAAGAAGAAAGTGATCGAATACTTATTAAAGGGTATTAGTTTTCCCTCTTGAACCCAAAACTAAAGCTTGTGCTCAGCGCACTTATAAAATAGCAAGATTTGGCGATAAGTGACTAAACAGATTTTTTCCTAAATTACTTCGGTAAATTTGGAAATGTAGCAAATTATCTGATGCTATTTGCATATCAAAGTATACATTCGTATATACATATTATATATTAACGAACTGCCAAAACTGGGTTAGAAAAATAATTATTCTATTACCAAGAATATGTTACTTGAGCACAAATTACAAAAGAATGTAATTGTGACGAAACTCTCCGCCTGAACTTGTGTGATTGATCACACTAATTTAAAGATTTCTTTTCCGATGTTAGTACGAATAAATGCTAACGGGGAGATAGTTTGGAAATATTTATAGCTTTATATTTGAATGTAAAGGATATAATTTGCAATAAAAATTAATCTAACGTACGAACCTTAAGAATTCTTTTAAAAAGTATGATTTTCCTTCCTGATAAAGAATTTCCATTACATTGAGCTAATAAGGAAATAAGGATTTTACGAGGCGGAGGTAATCCCAAATTGTATATTATTATGTAAATATTTAAATAGACTTTGTTTTGATCGTTTTCCATTGCGTAGGGCGCTATACTAAATTTTGTAAGGCATCATAAAAAATACAATTTAATGGTTCATAATTAAAAATATTTGAATTCAACAAACCTATCCGTTTAATAAATGTTCTTGGAATTATGTGCAGCAATTTGCCATATGCACGTTCTGACTCAATACAATTCTCAATTTTCTACCTTCCTACAAAACGTTTTCCTGACTTCACGCAATGTTCCCTGCACACAGAAATGTCCGCGCCTCCTCTCGCAGTGGGCAGTACGTTCCGTGTAAAGGTCAAATATAATTTGATGGACAATTACTGGAGGTAATGGAATTGTGCGCTATTTCCTGTGTGAATTTTGAACGTACTCGCGAGAAAACAAATTGGACAATTCGATTGCATTCCCCGACCGCTATATTTCATTTTATTCTGCAATAGATAGATTTTTAATTTATATAAATCATCCACACGGATGATCTAGCTCTGATATCAGAGTCGGCACAGCAGTTGCAGGTAAGTAGATCAATTGGAACGAAGCAGACTTCGCATCAGCGGGGCAGAATTAAATACATGGAATGTGACTACGGGGATATAAGTGCAAACAATGCATGAGGAGAACATACCAACTATAACCTAGTATCTAAAGCACGACAACTCAAGTATATTGTATCCATCTACATCTAAGTAGATAACATCCGAGATCTCTTTTGGGTATTATCTACGATCTAAGGAAGCCCGCTAAAACAATGACGAAAGGATACAAGACTGCAATACAGCCTGCCATGCTGTATGGAGTGGAGTCCACGTTGCTGAAATGAGAAATATAAATAGGCTACGGCGTTACAAGGCTTGATCATATAAGAAATAAGCACGCCAGGAGTAGCTTCAAAGCTCCCTTCGTATAGTTAATAAAGCGCTCAGCACTACAACACCATCAAGAGACTGAGTCTCGTACACTATGGTTGGCCGGCATTAAAATGAAATTAAACAACAGCGGCTTGTGCCAGGTGCAGAACCGAAATCGAAGATTGTGAAATCTGTATACAAGGAAGCCCGATCCCAGATGAAGAGAATTATGCTAAGACGAAAATCAATACATATTAAAAATTATTATTGGTATCATATAGGACCAAATCATTTCATTATACTTTCTTATTCCTTAAAATCCATTATGAAATCAAATCGTTAATTTTTATGGTATTTCAATTCAAATGTAATAACTAATCCTTCTCGCAATTCAACAAATACAAAAAAAGTTTTTAAGCTCTTGGTGTCTTTTTGTTCTAGATCGTAATAAAGGTCAAAGGCTATACGAAAATATAAAAACCAGATCGTTGACAACAATACGTATGAGACTCGATAATACTGATATTTTATGAAACAAAACAGATATATTTTCAGATAATTTAATGATAACCCGTGATGGAAGTTCATTTTCAATAATGTTTTTTAAGAACTACTTCCACTTTTGTTTTTATTTCGACAGCGACCGGTTCCGCCAGGCTTGTGACCCAGTCTGTCGATGTCAGCGAGTCTAGCGAAATCGGTAAATTATTTTTCAAACTATTCTTTTGACACATTAGTCTATTTGAAAAGCTGCTTTCACATAATAACAAATAAATTAATTATCATATATAAGATACATTTATGAGCCAGATAGTGGAATGTTAGCGATTTACGTATAAGGAGATATGGTTTATCTATTCTCCGAACTATGCATTAAAACATCGAGATTTGCATTGTCTTGCAAAGTTCATTTTATCATATTTGGCATACGAAGCTCATTTGAATTACGGAAGTTCAGTAATTTACGGGGAGGCTGAGTGCAGCAAATAATAATTGTACATTATCCGTTGTGGAGGTATGCACGCGGGTTATGAGGATGATAATTTGCCCCGCCGATTAGATTTACGACTAGTGTCATACAATCTGAGTGATAAATCAGGGTACATTACACTAATAAAACGGGAACCACCTTTATGTGTTCGTAAAGCCAAACGAAATATGGACGCCGAACCCTTACTCCCGCATACAGACTGCGGGAACTAATGGACGTATTGTGGGAAGACTATCTTCTGAGTATACACGAGTATAAACATTTCACTTATCTCAAGCTTCAATAACTTTAATAGCAGTGACAAGTTTCACAGTACACCACCTTAAATATATATCCTTCCAATACTCAGCTCCGATGTTTATAAATGTAAATTTCATATTTGAAAATATTTTAGAATAATGAATATTAAGAGCAATGAATGCTTGGTTCTCCGGGAGTAATTTTTTAAACGACACAAAATATATTAATTATAAATACATAATATTTGCTATTTTCGGCTGTACCCGGGTACTGTGATTCGTGATCCTGGAGTTGGAATCTGCAATGATATCCGAAAGGGCTATCGCAGATGATTTCATGGGATATTGTTTACTCACATACTTTTAAAAAGGTCTCTAAGTTAATATTTAAACGAAAAAAAGTTGAAGAATGTTAAACTGAAAAAGTTGTCCGAGAGTTATTGTTACCAGAAAAATTAGATTTTATAGGCATTTCCATGTAACTAATGAAAATATTCGACTCATTTCTTATGCTAAGAGACCCACATAAAGTCCAACAATTTCATGTTACTGTTCTTGTATAAATTACATTATAGATTAAGATAGCCTTCGTGGCAGAGTAGCAACACCGATGACTGCCACAACGAAGGTCCCGGATTCAATTCCTGGCGATGACAGTGTGAAAATTATCACTGTCTTTGGTCTGGTAGAATTCATGTGAAAACTAACACATTACAAGGTAAAAGTGGCGTCCTAATAACTAGCAAAAAATATTCACTTTGCTGCAAACGAATCCCTCTTATTGAAACTTAAGAAAAAATTGGGTATCAGGAACTGGAAATTTACGTTTCGTTAATTAATATAAATAAAAACGTCTGATTATTGTTTCTTGAGCAATGATGTAAAACTCCATATTAAATAATCAATATAAATTAAAACGTCTGTCTTCAGGAGATTTATTAAGTTTTTTTTATGGAATGACATGTTTCGCCCTTCTAAGGCATAATCAAATGTTTGAAAATGCCTTAGAAGGACGATATCATTCCATAAAAAAAACTTAATAAAACTCTTAGAAGACAGACGTTTTAATTTATATTGATTATTTAATATGGAGTTTTATAATACATCATTGTTCAAGAAGCAATAAATATGTTCCATAAAAAATGGCCGTCAGGTCAGGGTTGAACCTATACAACATGACACAACGTGAACTAAACTAGGCATAATTATACAATTATTTATAAGTGTAATTGGTGGAGTGTTAAGAAAATGTATTTTATTATAAGGCAGTTAATGGTAGACGCAATAAAAGTTTTATAATATCAGATGTAATAAGGAGGGAGATATTTAGGCGAGATCTTGATCCTCATCAATTCAAATTAGTTCGGACTTGAAGTGTATTCACACTTCTCACTCCGCTGACCCCCGACCCGGCGCGGTACTCGGTACCGTAACAAACGGCCCGGAGAATTTCATATTTAAAGTGATCGTTACCAGACAATCGCTGGGCGTTTTATTTTCCTTCGCCAGCAAATCATTTGTAACAATTCTCATGTCTCATTTGATACGATTTGAACTGGAATAGAATCAGTTTCCGATAGAAGAAAGCTTCGGTTTAAATGGGAAATACATAATACAGGGTATCGGCGTTTCGTTTTCCGCCAGATCGAATAGCATGATGAAAAGAGTCCGATCGAAGGAACTGATATGCGTCTAACCCTTTGCAGATCGCCGTGATTTGTTTTATTTAGTATTTTGGGTGAGACATAACATTGAACATTCATCAAATCTAAAAAAATCATTGTAATGTAAAACAAAGCCAAATTCGCTTTTACTAAAAACAAATTACGTTTGTGAATATTGCTACCGGTAAAGTTTCTGACCTAGATACGCCAAGGCATATTCACTGTTTTTTTTTAACAATGATGTAAAACTCCATATCAAATAATTAATACGAATTAAAACGTCCAATTTCCAGAAAGTTTATTATAATCTATGGTAAAGGCTTGTTTCGCCTTTCTTAGGCATTATACATTTGATTGGATAATGCTTTAGAATGGAGAAACATGTCATTCCCATAAAATAAAATTAATATTCTAGTAAACGGGCGTTTTCATTCGTAATGTTATGATTGCTGAAACATTTCCATCAATATTTTCCGTGAATCATTTTGGGGGCTTTAAGAAAATTGGATCTGTAATGATAACGTTGTTGATAATTTATAATACTAAGTTATAAATTGTCATCGTCATCCATGATGGTTGAGGAATTAGTTTTGTAAAACTCCATTTTACTAGGATTTAATTTAAATAATAAATTATATAAACCCTGAGTTTGAGAATGCCCTCGCAAGGCGAAACAAAGTTGTCACTACTATAATATTTTTATAATTTATTATATAAATGAACCAAGTAAAAACCAATAAAAAAATCGTGTTTACTATTATAATTTAAAAATTGTCATTAAAAGTCCTTACAATTACAAATTTGAAGTATATTATATTTTGCAATTAAATTGTGGTTTTCGGGATTATTTCTCGGATTCTCTTCATCCTTTTAATAAATCTATAGATTTTTTTTTGCACAATCACTTCACATTACTCTGGTAACGTGGTATTGATTGACATCCCTTCACCATTTCGCCGGAGACACGGCCCGTCAAAAGTATTGTCGCTCGAGCTCTCACTCTGCAAATAGCGGGTTAGTTGGTGATAGTACTGTTTAGGTTGCCCGCGCCCGTCCTGCACCAAGTACTCCAGGTTTGAACCGCAAAGCAGGTCTGCGAAGACAATGTACTGTTGATGAAAGGTTATGATCAGAGAATGACCTCATCCGTCTGATTGGGATCTTTCAAGAGAGCGATTTCTATCGTTGCGTGTACTCCGCGCTTGTGAGGCATTTTGTACAGTAAGAATGCCTAATACTGTGTCCATTGTGCCTACAATCAAATCTCGTGGGCGTTGATTTACTATTTACTGTTTCTTTTGGGTGTGTAGAGTCCAGCAATCACTTCTAATATTAACTAAACGTGTTCCAGTCGGATAACTTTTTTTCTTTTAAAAGATACAGGTATGAAAATCTGAAATTTTATAAATTATTTCCAAAAATCCACAAGGAACGAGTCAACCAAAATAATACAATAATTGTACCTAGGTAATATTAATTATATTTAAAGCAAAAGGTTTTGCTTTGTTAAAATATTTAAAACACTGTTTTTTTTACAGATCTGAGTTCATTTTACTCCACATGTTTCGAATGTTGTATACCATCATCACCGCCAGAATGACATTTTTTTTTCACAAATTATGGAATCACATGGAATGAACGCCTCAAGTTTATCAAAGGTTATCATTTTAGCTTTAGCACTCACTTAGCCACTGATAATATTTCTGTTTTTCTAAACGATAACGTCGCCTTATAAATTTCTGCACCAAGACTTGTATGGAGTATAACAAAATAGTTTATGGTATTACTATACTATATACAGTATATCATAGTAATTATTCCAATATTATAGTTGTTTACTGACCAAATTTATTTTTTATAACTCTCCGTAGATTTAAAAACAATTAAAAGTAGTAACAACAACAACAGTTGTAGTAGTAACAATGACGGTGGTGGCTTTATACTGACGACGCTGTTTTGATCGCTGACAAAATGAAAGATCTGCAAGTTTTAGTACCAAGAACGTACGTATGAAGCAGGGTCAAACCAACAGGAATAATAGTATCGTGTACATTATAAGCTTTAGCTCCTGATCCAGGGGACATGGGTTCAATCCTGGGGATAATCGGTTCCTTCATCATAATTATGAGCTATTATTTCACATTGAAGATTGTATAAAAAATATATAAATATTGATTTATATTACTCGTTTAGAAAATTTAAAAATATGTTTCAAATCTTATCAACTAGATTTAGTTGTAAGAGTGATTTAACTCAGCTTGAGAAGTATTATATATTATGAATGTCACGAGTGTAACGTCTACAAAATATGTTCATTTTAAAATTTAAATGAATTGTATTGATAAATAATAAATACAATTGTGATACAAAAAAAACGAAGTTTATTCATTAACGGTTTAAAATAATATTTGAATAACTTTTTGGAAACATTGTATTATCACAACACTTTTTGCACTTTTCACAAACATGTTTCGGGACACAAACTTCCCTTCTTCAGTGTATGAATTTTAACAATTAAAATTCATACTATGCGAACATCAGAGAGGTCCAAAATTGATGCTTTTGATATGTGGTGCTGGCGACGAATGTTGCGTATATCCTGGACGGCAAGAAGAACAAACCAGCAGGATATCAAGGCAAGACTCTCGAGATGTGCTCTCAGAGAGTGCTGAAATATTTTGGACACATAGCCCAGAGATATCAGGACAACCTTGAAAAGCTCATCATCGTGAGTAAAGTGGAGGGAAGGCGACCACAAGGACGACCACCGAGCCGCTGGTCCGATCAAATCAGGGATCTGACTGGTCTCTCATGAGCTGCAGTCTGGAGACTGACGGGTGACAGGAGCGCATGGCGTGCCATGGTCAATAGTTTACAGGATGATCACGGCCGTCAATGAATGACTGAGAAGAATAATAAAATTCACACACTGAGGAAGGCAAGTTTTAGTCCCGAAACATGTTTGTGATAAGCGCAAAAAAGTATTGTGGTAATACAATATTTCTAAAAAGTTATTCAAATGTGAATCCACAACACAAAATGATGGCGAGTATAGAAGAAAATAGAAATGATAGTGTATAATTTTTCAATATATTTTTAGATCCGAGCTTCAAACAAGCCTCGAAGACTCGAATAATAATTCAAATACGACATTCGCCCTTTACACCATGTCATCCAAATTTTGTTTGTATATTATTTTCGAAGCAAATTAGGTTTCAGCAAATGGAACTTATGAAATGATTCAGTTAAATTTTGTTACGTTACACTTTAAATTTGTTTGAGAGAGGAATAACAATAATGACGCGGAGTGGAATATCTGGGTCGGTAAAGGTCAGGTATAATGCCTTCCTATGAAACTTGTGACTTGGTACTGTTTCCGTACAATGTGTAGAGTAAGCTCTCCAGTCTTAGGACTTCGACGAAATAAAATTAACATTTCTCAAAAAATTATCCTCACGCCAAGCCTAATAATTAAATTTAGAAATTAACCGTTATTTATAAAGTTTCTACGAAGGTTCTTAGTAATATTTGTATCGGCTCGGACGGATGCCTTGAAACGCATCAATGAAACTTCATATTAAATAATTAATATGAATGAAGACGTCTGTTTTCTGAAAGTTTTATTATGATATATTTTATAAGAATAAGATGTTTCTCCTCACTAAAGTATTATCAAATGTTTTGGTTTGGCATTATCAAATGCCTAGGCATTATCAAAACATTTGATACTGCCTTGGCAAAGGGTAACATGTAATTTCCATAAAATATGATAAAACTTCTAGAAAACAGACGTTTTCATTCGTATTAATGAATCAATTTAATTTGATATCTATCTGAGGCTATCTATTCATATTTACACTGATTTGCCTTGCTAAGGCATTATCAAATATTTACATTTCGGTCTGCAGAAAGTTTAACGCAGGATTGACAACGTAACATCTGTGAGTGTGATTTTGGTGGTTACAACTTGTAACGGCGCGCGGCGGTTTATATAATAAGGCTGAAACTTTGTATTTAGAATACATTTTTAAGGTTGTTTTCTTTCATAAAAAAACAATAAATTTCAAAGATCAATCTGTAATGATATATAGTATTGATAAGATATATTTTGTTCCATATTTTAATTTGATGTTAGTTGTATTGTTTAGGCGATACGACGACTGGGCGGTGCGCCCACACGAATGGCCACAGAGCTAATAATAATAAGAGGGGATTGTGACACGAGCCGCGGGCCGCCGTCATTATGCTCCCTCCAGATTATCGTGACCAATTTTTATTATTATCATTCACTCTTTATTGGGAAATTATATTATTGTTTCGCTTTTACCGATAACTCGGACATACTGGGACGACGGAAGACTAATACCCAGACCCGAATACGACACAAATAAACAACCCATCACGCCATTTCTCCGAAAGGGATCGCTACACTACTCTATCCTGACATATCTCTCTAGCTTCCACCACATTCTCATACGTACATCGATACTTCCGACTACTAACATGGCTGACCTTTGATGTTTGATTAACACCACACAAAATCTATAAATATCGACGTATCAACACGATGACATGAAATATAAATATTTATTATTAAGACAGATTACTTTTAAATCTCATTGATCCAATCTTCTATATTAGAACCATTGCTGTTTAATGGGCATGTGAAGTTGTAAGAGAAACAGTCGCGTGAGCCGAGACCCTTGCATTTATAGCACTATAAATCATTCAATTAATTACGCACATATAATATTCAAATTCATTAGAGCCTCTAAATTAATGTTTAATTTTCAAATTAATCAGGATGTGAACACCTGGCCGTGCCGCGGGGCGACCGTGTTGAGCGCTCCAGGAATATAATTCGAGGTTTTTATTTCATTTCACTTATATTATGGTATATGTCAAAAAGAGACTGGCGTTCATAAAAGAAAAGAGACGCATCTTGTTGACGGAATGGGAGCACATATAGACACATTGTGTTATTTAAATCCGGTGTTACGAAAAGAACGGGATTTTTTAAATATTTTTTATGTAATTTTTGTTGTTTATTAAACAATAATGCAAAACCCCGCGTTATTGTTTAATATTAATGAAAACGTTGGATTTCTAGAAAATTATTAATATTTTTTGGGAATTACATTTTTCGCCATTCTTATGAATTATCAAATTGATAATTGAAAAACATTTGGTAAAGGAATTCATTCATATTTAAAAGTAAATAACAAAATTCCAAAATAAATCTTTATAACATCTGTCAGATCATGTAAACAACAACAATTTTATAATATTTTTATAAATATGTATCTTTACTGAAGAAGGACTGTTTGTCCGAAACATGTCTACATAATTTTATTTTATTTTTAATTGTTATATATACAAAGTGTAAAAAAAGAAAATTAGAAGTAAATAACCTGAGAAGGGCGGAATGGGGAATGTTGTTAAACATAAAGCGATCGCTCAACCTAACCAATGACAGGTCATAAGTTCTGTAAGCGCATCGGCCACCATATTCTATTCCCAGAAAACAATTTACATCTTCGTCTCTATTAGGATACAATTAATCCTTATAAAAAAAGTAAATAACCTTTTCAAAAGAAGACGTTGGAGGCGTCTAGACATAATACTATGAGAAATAAGCTTTGAATAATAGTCAAATGACCGAATTCGTTAAGGCGGAGAGTAAATTATATCTAAGAAACTATTTTTTATTATAAATTTAAAATATTCATGTTCAGAAAGTTGGAATACTAAATTTATTAATTATTTTAGAAACTGAATTGCCAAGAGCAGGTTCCAAGAATGTATTTAATCTAATTAAATCGTCACTTGTATTGAATGGCATTTTTGTCATCTGCGCAGGTAGGAGTCTCCAAAAATATAGTCAATCTATTGAGGTAAGATTTAAAAGAGTAGGTTGTTTTTTGTCATTGCTGTATATTCTTTGGCGCAAAGAGAAGAAAGAGATATTTTCACTTTGAACAATATTGAACTAAAAATGTATCAAAACCAGCGCACCCCACTCCCATCCTAATTGTTAAAAGCTCCCCTTTAGCAACTAAGTGATTTTTATTGTTTTCCTGGACGCAATATTAAAGCGGCGCGCAAATTTCACGGGCGTGCGAGTGTTTTATTGCGCCCATACATCATAATCGTCCGCGAAGTGTTTTTATTAAAAACAATAAATTTAAAGAGATGCTTTGCTGAAATAATTCCCGCGGGGGTGTCCCGACCGGCACCTTTATTACCTAACCACACGGCCGCCATCGCGCCCGCTGCGTGTACCTACCTACCTAACCATATTACCAGGAAAAATAATAAGTTCAATGCTCGTGATCTCCCAACTCTGATCAACTACAGTGTATTACGAGTAGTATGGATCGAGAGTTCATCGTTATTAAGAGTATAATACGTCGTCTCCGGTGATATGCACTCGGGCATCGAAGACCTATGTATTTGTACATCTATAAAAAACTGAATAATACTGGATGATCCAATTTACTTCTGTTAGATGCTGTAGTTCTAATATCAACATATTTTTTAAATTTCCAAGTGCAGGTTAATCTTTTGAAAATCAACAAGCTAATAATAGAAGTGTTAATGTTAAATTATACCAAAGTAGACTCATCATTAATCATACATAATCAACTGAAATCTCTAGGAGAAAAATGAATCACAGCCTGATAAACATGTGTACGAATGCAAAATTAAAGAGTGAATAATGTTCGCAGTAGATAAGGCTGGCGTTAGTATAATTAATTTATAATTCATTATTGTTTCATTTCGCTATCACGCAACGAAACTTGTAGAAATCAGCTTTTTTAAAACATTCATCAATTATTCTCTATTGTACAAGCAGCAATTTTTTTATATGAACTATTTAACGAACAAATATTCGATATCTCATTGAACGTCGAAACTCGCTTTAGTACTCGGAAATACATATTTTCATTGAAAATCGTGTTTAAATTTCGATACATTGTGTATTTATTTAATAATTAATTCTTAAAGTATAAATATGCTGAAACGTAGTATTTTTTCTATACAACAGATTGTTTGAACTCAGTCACTGCATACAATTTATTTTTAGCTATTATATTGATTCTCATCACGTGATAGTTATCTAATCTATAGCCATTTTATTCTCACATGAATTCTACACCAGATCAAAGATAATGTGATAATCATACTGTCATTGCCGGGAATCGATCCCTGGACCTTCGGTGTGGCAGTCATAGCTCTTATCACAAGGATCGTCAATTATTGATCTGTTTACAAAATTGGGTGTCATGTTATTTTTAGATATTAATTTTTTTTCAAGATATAACTCAACTTACAATAATATTTGTATTCTGTTCACACGTTTACGAGTTTACTTGTATTTGCGTCCATCCTGACTGCCGTGCGTGATATTTCAACATAATAATAAGTATTATGTTCGTAAGTACAGTAAAATACTGAAAAGCAATTTGAAAAGATATGTTAAATATTATAAAGCGTAACCGAAGCATCTTTCATGCGTATTCATACAGTACACAAAACCATAATTAGATGTTCATATTTGTAAGCATTGTTACGTTTAATTTACAATACTCGAAATACTCGTATTTTGGAGTAACATTCGATTCCAAATTACCTTTCAGTCTTCACATTATAACAATAAGATTCTGGGATTACTTCTTACTGGCGTGAGCACCACGTGAAAAAAATATTGGCTGTTGATTGAAAGGGTACAGGAAAAGTTCCTAAGTTTTCCGTACCTCTAACAAAATAGTTATTACCATTGGCAGACTGATTTCTTGCTGGGTATGGTGGACTACCGATTATTATTCATTGTTTTGGTCGAAACACTGTGATACATTATTGATCGCGTGATCGCGACAACTGTTTCGCCAACGTATGTTTGCATCATCATATGTTGCAAACAACCGTTGTTTGTAACACCTGATAATACCAACATAATTATGTTGACAGAAACAGCGGCCGATACAATCACATAAAAAAATAACAAATAAATTGTGATAGTATAATAACAGCGTTTCAAAATCAAAACATGTAATATTAAACATAATTATTGGAACTGAAACCTTTAGAAAAATAGTTATACAATAAAATGTGCCAGCAATTCATATCGCATAGCAATAATGTAATAATAATTTATTACATAAACAATGCAAGAATTGTTGTAAGATGTAATAGAAAGAATCCAGTAGTAACCTTGATGAGAGGAATTTAACACTATGAGCATTGCTTGATGGTGTCCACCTATCAAACGGTCTGCCTGTTCAGCGAAAGGTTTGTCCCTACTCGGCGGTCGAACTACGAACACTCAACCAATTCCAAGTAGAAACTAAATTTCATGTATTTTTGCAAATTTAAATTTAAATATGTCTTATGGATAAATAATTCAATAAAGTGTTTTTTCATGCTTTAAGGCTGATGTTTTAGTAGGAAGTCGATATGTTTTTCCCAGATATAAATATACGCAAAACAAATGAAAAAAAAACACATCTAGGTATAAATAATGTAAGAAAGTTGAATTCAAACAAGTCCATTCAGTATTGATATTGTTGATTATTATGAATAAGCTCTAGTGAGATTTAGTTGTATAAGCACATAGAATTTATGTTTAAAAATCACATAGAGCCTTAAACAGTTGTCGTACGAAATTCGCTATCTTCCGAGTCGTCTTTTAATTCCGGCACGAGATCACCTCGATTTCTCCGTAGCGAGAGGAAGAAAGGACCATTTGTAACGATTCATTGCAGTATTTTCAATAACAACGCGGGAGACTGAATGCATCGTCTGGTTTGAGAAAGTGCATCCCATGAAGAGCCATCTACGCTAACTGCGCCGCCTAATGATGGCATTAGACGCCGGCGAGGGCTGGGGACACTAACACCAACTATACTCCACTCTACTCTACTCTACTGAGGCATAGAGACGTCTTCACTATTTGGGACATATTCTTATTTATTAAAAATAGCTTATGAATTTAACATAGACCACTTTCTAACTGTCCATTACACAAGTAACATACTCGTACTTCAACTATTATTTTTCTATTTTGGTCAGGAAATAATATTAGAAATATTTAGTGATTATACGATGTACAAATATTCCATTTTCAATATACGCATTCTATATAAGAATAAAAAATTATGATGTGCTTCAATATAATATTTTCAGTAACTTTAAATTAAATCGATTTTTGAAAAAAGTTATTTAAATAAACCAACATTGTAAGATACAATAACATCTTAATTATCTGAAGATGTGATTTTGGAGATTGATTGCCAAGGTCAAAGAGTTGCCAAGAAATTGTATGGCCTCCAATTAATGAAGGTTAACCTGCCTTGAAAATTATATTATTCCTTTCTTGTCGAGTGTTGCATTTAACGATGTATATTAAATGTAAATCGTATTTTATTATAGCTACCTTCTCTGTTTACAAAACAATAAATATTCATGAAAACGTCAATTTTATAGAACTTTTGTCATATTTTACGAGATCTTATATGTTTTGGCATGCAAGAGTTTTATCCAATAACATTTGACAATGCCCAAGCTTGACGAAACATATCACTTAAATAATATTATAAACTTCTAGAAAATGGATAATAACATAAATATTTAATGTTTAGTTTAATTTCATCGTTCAAGAAACAGTAAATGAATATATACTTTTTTTGACAAAATATATGGTTACTTTGTTTTAGTTAATATTAAAAGACACTTTTGCCACCCCTGTATTCAGCACCCGATCCTCCCCTTCAAAGGGTTGACAAATGATGCACATCTGAGATTTTTCATCTCTGTTACAGTAAGACAACTTTACGGGGGTTTTAAGGAGATTCCAGAAGACGGCAGAGGATCATACGTTATATTTAGAGAGTGATTCTGCAATGTAGCGTCTCCCGGTAGAAATATAAAGCACACACTAGACAGCAGCTCAGGGGCTCACGAGGAGCTAATGATATTGCGAGTCTCAGCTTATCGTTCAGGAAATGTTATGAAATTTAAATTGAATCCTATAATATAAAGGTATTCACATCATAATTCTTCTTCTACATATTGGTATGTTATTTATTTTTCGATAAAATCGTTCAATCGTTTATATCTTAACTATTATAACGATGAGTAGATCATTAAAATTACATATTAATAAATTTATTTTTATGAAATAATACACTGTTTTTTCTACTTCTCAAAGGTGAAAAAAACGGAATTAAAAAAAATCGTAATTATGAAATTCCACAATGTTTACGTTAAGTTTATTTAGAATTTGGAAATTGCTAAGAACTGGACAAATAAAAATAAATTTAAATAAAAACGTCCAAGTAATGATCATTTTATCAATTACCCCCTCTAGGATGTTGGGAACAGTCGCACTGCAATAATTTGACTGAATTCGTGGCACGTTAGACGAATTATCTGGCCGAGCCAATGCAAGCATCCAGTGCGAACCCGGTGCACATGTAAATTGCAATATCCCAGCGGAGATTCGGAGAAGTAATTCCTTAAAGCGTCATTAATCACTCCGATCCGCTCTGAAATGTTTTCACAATGCTCTCCTAAAGAGACGAGAGTACAGGGCGTGCAAATAAAAAGGGTGAAGCATCCCTCTCTCGTAATTGTAGCTAAAGATACCGAACTTTGCAAAACCGGCTGTCTAGTTAGCATCTAAGAGATGAATCAAGCGAGCTGTTGGGGTATTTTATCACGGGTCACTGTCACCTACATTCTGCATCAAAACTGATGTAACATTCTCACCATTGGGGAAGCTTTATACTAAATTGATATTTTATTTCCACTTAACACAATTAAAATAATTGATAAAATTGTTTTAAATTAATTTTATACACTTTAATGAGGACTGTGTAATTAAGCCGACTATGCTTTAGAGATAATTATTATCTTTATGTGATATGAAGATAATTGTTATATGTGATATTTGTGCATAAATTATTACGTAATTAAGTGATATTGTCAAATAAAATCTACATGCTTTTTTTGTTAAATGACAAATTCTGTATTCATTCGTATCTCTATATCTTGTCTATGAGGTAATTGGTAAAATTATTATTTTTTTTAGCTGTAGAGATATAATTTTTACATAAACAGCGTTTTTATCTTACAATAAAGTCAGAGATTTTATAAAGTACCTACATGTATAATGATTATATTTTTGTGAAGTATTTGATTCTCTAATGTAATTGTCTACATAGGTACGCACATTACCATATCCAGAATAATGTACGGAGTCCGTGCTTGAATGATTGAAATCATAAAAGTTCCCGGGTATAGCGGCCGATGGCTGCGAGCTAGTATTAAAAGCAAATTAGACAATGTCATATGCGAGTTCCAACGAAGTTTCCAAATTTAACGCTTTTACCGTGAATAGAACCGTATTTTTCACCTCGTGAGCAGTTTTGTAGGCGATGCCTCGCCACGTGACAGCCTATTTACAGCCACGGAACCTCTAATTACGTTTTCACGTTTCACGTAATTAAGCCTACAATCAAAATAATGATATTCTTCTCCCATCTGATAAAGCTTTAATGAAAAATTATCACCTGCGCGCGAGTCGAACTTCCAGGCAGAAAAATATAATCAGGCAAATGTGACAATTATGGCGAGCATAACTACGTGAAATTAGAAATCGCGCAATTATTGCTTCGTTTTGCTTATTATTCAAAACGAATGCTTTTTGTTAATTAAAAAAGCATCTTTTTATCAACACGCTTCCGATAGGAGATAAACCGCTTTGGCACTGGCATGGCAGCGGCGGAACGTTTACACACTTTTATGCTACCGTATTACGGGGGCCGCCTGCCCCTTGCTGTGGCTTAGCGGTCCGATCTCGGGGATATTCATCTTTATATTATAACATTTATGCCAAGTTGTAAAACATACAATAAGAACAGTAAACTCATTATGTTCACCACGTCGTATTCAAACTCCTGAGATTGTTTTGGTTAGAGTTCTTTTTGTCGGTTTGACGATTTAAATGAAGACACAACACTCCTAAATCGTTTAATGTTCTGTCAGTATTTGATACATATAATATTTATTATTAACACCTTCGATAAAATGAATTTGTATCAACCAAATTAGATGTGCCCTCTAAAAACCCAAGAAAATATTTTAAGTGTAATTATTCAGAAAAACAAATAATACACATTTTTATTTACTATTACCTCTCAAAACTTGATTCTTAATGAACATGTTTTTAATATTGAAATTAAAAAAGCAATAAATGGCTAAAGTTAACTGCTTCGCGTTATTCTTCCAGAAGCTGGTTTTAATATTTAAAATGTTTTGTTCCTCGGCCAATTACTACCGCTTAGGTGATTGCGCGTGTTCTGTTGCTTGGGATATGTAAATAATAACAATCATCATATAAAGTACACCCATTTGCGGGTGTAAAGAGCCCAGCTCCAGCGTGGGAGGGGGGGGGGGTGGAGGCGTAGCGCTGCAGATGGATCTATAAAATTCAAGGAATGTGGTAATTTAAGAGCTCCCTATTAATTTACTGTGTTTCGTGAGTGAGTTGTTACGAATATAAAAAGTGTGTTAAATATTTAATGTGGACAATGAAAAATTAAACAAATTCTTCTGCGAAGGTAATTAGCGAGGGGCGTTCGGAGAGTTACACCATAAAAATATACAGAATTATTTTTATTGCCTGCGATACACAAAAAGTAGTCACTGTAGAATTATTCACTCTGCATGTAAATATTATGTTAAACTCGTATTACATTATATGTAACCGGTACATATGTGTTTTTGACTAGAATGTCTTTAATTGGTACCTATACACACTGGTAACAGTTTTACAACAACAGTTAACACAATGTATTGCACATTCGTCATCACGGGGTAATTCATTTCAATTCACTTACTTAAATGGAAAAACGGGGAGGCTCTGTAATTGATAAAATTGTCCGGAGATCTCTAAACAATATCTAAAAATAATTACTCCCATGATTCCAGCGTCCCAAATATTTGGATTATTTTCTCTTCCCCTGATGTTTTGTGGGGTATACATACATCGAAAGCAGGATGGTGGTGTCGGCGTAGATGATGCAGCCAAGCAGTAGTCCGAGAAGGGACCCTCGCCCGTCGCCCCGCCCCGCCGCCCGCCGTGCTCTCCGCTCCGCTGATTGAACAGATTACACAGATTTGATAAGTGTGAATAATTTTGATTTATTACACCTTTCTACGTCACTGCATATTTGAAACAGAAGATAAAAATATGTGGCAAATGTGTGCTGCGGTAGTACAATGAAAATGTTACGTTAAAACTATCCTGAACAACACTAAACTGGTGAAGCACAACACCTGCTAATATGTCAGAGCAAATAGGTATCGTTCCAGACACTATTGTCAAATATTATTCGAAGGTATTACTTTCCTATCTTGTACTGAGGGCTTACTGAACATTTTTTATTCGTTTTTCTTTCTTATCTCATACAAATTGTGATACCAGATGTAGACATTTATCTTATTCAATAAAGTTAAGGTATATTTATGTGCATACCTATAGTACGTCTACTAACGATAGTGCGCTAAAACTATTCGAGTCCCTTTTTGCTTCCATAATCGTGCAATAATCTATAAACTTATACATGTCTCTAAGTGTAGCTTCGAAGAGATGGGCATCTCATTACCCATTTCTTTAAATAATTCAGGGAATATTTCGAGAACTCGGCCATGCTAGAAGGTGTTGGTCTTTTTGTCCCTGATAGGTTTCTCCGACAGCGACAGCACAGATTGTTTAACCTACCGGCCACCAGAACCAATCTGCCTCTGGTGACACCGGTGGAAAGAGCAATTAGTCTGCTGAACGCGGTCTCCTCGGAGATTGACGTCTATCATATTAGTGAAGGTACGTTCAGGAGACGAATACTCTTGACTTTAGAAAGTATCTTGTCTTCCTAATGTCAAACCATCTAATACATTCCTGATATTATGTTGTATTTTTATAATATTTTACATGTACTCAATAGATTCCTTAAACATTTTGCTGTTTGTAATGTCTTTTGAGTTAATAAACTGATTTGATTTGATTTGATAAAAATGAAACAGTCTTAATTTTTACCAGATGTAATAATGTTTTCATATTTGTAGACTAAATGGCAATAAAAAGAGCCATGTTGAGTATTAGCGGAGTCAGAAATGAGGACATACGAGCCAGGACAAAAGTCTCCGACGTCATCAAGTTGACCGCAACTTTTTGGACGAACACGTTTTTCTTAAACCAGATGAAAAGTGGATAAGGCGACTGCTGTGCTGGTACCCGAGAACGACAAAACGTGGAGTTGGGCCCGCAGATGACGATATCCGGAAGAGTGCGGGAAGTGCCTAGATGCAGATCACACAAAATAGAAGGGAGTGGAAAATACGTCTAGGAGTGGACGGCCACAATAGGCTGAAAAAAAAGAAGACAAAAAGGTAGAAATGCTTCCATGAAATTTAGTATCTTCTACTACTAGACTATTGAAGTAGTATCGAATACATTGCGTGGAGTATTCAGCTTCATGCGAATAAGCTCGAGCGCATATTGGTATGAAATATAGTTGTGCCTATTAGCTACATTAACCCAGATGCATCTAATTTAATTTAAATGCGAGTTTGGGACCATTATTCGATTACAATGGCGCTAGAAGTCACTCGCTGGCGAACAATAAACTATTTAATTGACCAATGGTTAAAAATATTTGAACCATGCTATAACTGGACAGAGATTGGATCTGATATCAGATCACAGTTCAACCATGGGCGGCGAACGAATTTAGAATAATTATCTATTCTCAAACCAAACACATAGCTCTCAAAATAAACATCAAAATAAAATGCACTTATTATTTGTTTTACACGTATTAATAAAAAATAATTGTCCCCACCTCATTTATTTTACATTTAACTAATACTAAAAAAAACACTAGTTTTATGGTGTAAAGTCAGAGTGTAAGGGTTGAGTACTTGACTTCTGATTAAGGAGCAGTATTTCATCATTCCATCCATCCAACAGTAATTTAACAATAGACAAAACATTAATTGAAGCTGTCGATGAATATGTCTATCTCGGCCACAATGTCAAATTAGAGATGGTAAACCAGACTGCAGGAATATCCAGAAGAACTGGCCTGGATTGCGCTGAACTGGCAGCGTTTGGAAAACTGTAATAATTGTGTACTAAAGGCCAAGACATTCCCGTGAATCTCAAAAGAATTGTCTATGAGACATGCATCATCCCGGCGATTACATATGGATTGGAAACTGTGGTATAAACAGCCAATACCATTTACAAGCAATTGAAATGTGCACAACGGGCTATGGAGAGACAAATGTTTGTCATAAGTCTGAGGGACAAAATACCCAATACCAAAATCAGACGCCGAACAAAGCTTGTCTATATTACGGACCAAACTAAAGTGGAAATGGGCAGGACACGTCACCAGACTGGGAATAGAGAGATGCGCATCCAGAGTCTTGACGTGGAGACTGTGGGAGAAAAATAGGAGCATCGGTTGACCCCAAAAAAGACCACCTAATTCCAGTCGGGGGAAGAAGATGAATGAGAGTCGCACAGGATAGAGAAAAATGAAGAACGTTTGAAGAGGCCTACACCCAGCAGTGGAGAGACGGCTAAATAAGAAGATGATTTCATCATTTACTTTTTACTAATAATCTAAATATGATTTTTAAAATTCAACATTGTTTTCATTATGTTGTCGACTAACAGTCGGTTTGATAGATGCTATATTACCTGATCGGCGTTAAGGCTTCTAAAACATTAAGACTTTTTATTACGGCGAACAAAGTATATGAAACGTTTGTGCTCGTGTTCTTTCAATGGATGATTCTATGAGTATGTACTACACGAGGCGTCGCTGTTCTGAACTAACAAACACACGTAGAGGTGCAGATTGGTATATGCAGCAGGGATCCGGAAGTGGCGGTGATTATTGGCGTGGCAGCACTTGTTGTTTTATAGAAAAGTGTTCTTAATTTGAAATTTTGAATTAATTCCACCGTTCCGTTATCACAGTTTTTGTTTGGCGGGTAATTTAAATATTCAAACAGTGCACGCACGTACAGTGCCGGGAATGGAAAGACCCTGCTATCAAATGTATTAACAAATGCGTGCACAAGTACGCACTAAATAAAAATATTCCATTTATCCTAATTAAAAAATATGTTCATATTCTGGATCCAATAATTAATTAAGTTAATTAAGTTATTTTGGTTAACTATAATAAATAAACACAAAAAGCAAAATTTAACGATGCATAATAAATGGAACTAGAAATAGAGGAAGACTGAGGACAGCGTGGCATGATAGAATAAATCAAATATTGAGAGTCGGAGAAATTGACGTGCGTGCATGACATGATGTATGAATAATTAGGAATCGAGAGAAGTTTATCGGGAAATAACAATGCGGCGGTCCATTATTTCTGCCTACCCCTTCATGGAGACGGCGTGATGGTTAGTTAGTTAAATAATCACCACTGGTCTGGAAAATAAACTTATTATGAAAATCTTAGCAGTGTTGAAGAAACTAAAAATCAGAGCAATCCAACGGTATCAATCAGAAGATAGAAGACATAAATATGTTGTATTACTTCTCTAGATATATCTAAAATTCTATATTAAAAAAATAATTAAATAATGCTGCTTAAAACCGCTGTTACCTAGAAGATGTATTATATTTTATGAGAATGGCATGTTTCGTTGCAAAGGTATTATCAACTCGTTCGAGTTGATATCACGTTTTCGTTCATTAAAGTACTTTGAATGATTATCGCTTTTTCTCCTACCAATTAATTTATACGGCAGAAGCATGACCAGGGGGTGTCTCGCACTGTCAGGTTCCATCTTCGTCGTACTTTCAAATAGAGATTTTCTTATTTATTGTTTCTTGTTTTTTTTTTGTCCTTCTTTATGTAAAACTCCATATTATATAACTAATTCAAATAACTTTAAAAAAAGAAACATGTCGTTCCCGTAAATCAAAATATTACTTCAAGAAAACGCAACCCATCACACCGCGTCCCCCGCGGGGGCGAAAAGAAAAGGATGGAATGCCGCATCGGTTAATATGTAACAGCCCATTCTTTCTGCTTACCCCTTCGGAGAGACGGCGTGATGGTTAGTTAGTTAGTTAGCTTGGAAAACAGACGTTTTCATTCGTATTAGTAATTTAATATGGAGTTTATATTCGTTCAAGAAAAAGTATCTCTAGAAAGTATTTTATATAATGATAAATTTGACAATGTCAAAAACGTGTCATATAAAATATTTTTTAAAATTTAGGAAATAATTTGTTTTTGAATGTATACAAATACTTGTAGACAAATACTGGATTTTACCCATTGCGGGTTAATCATTTTTAAGGATTAATTGTATCTCAATAGAGACGAAGATGTAAATAAAAACAATATTCTGTTTCCAAAAAAACAATTTCGTCTCTATTGAGATACAATTAATCCTTAAAAATTCAGGAAATAATATTTAAATTTTCGTACTAACATTAAAAATACTACTGAAACGCCGCGCCTGTGTGTTCTTCGCTTGTTTTCTTGTTAAAGTATTATAGAATTACATATTTGATATGTAAAAGTAAAACGTTTTGTCGTACGTTACAAGGCTTTCAGAACAAGTCAGTTTCGGTTGGGACGGGTGTTCGGTGGCACATTTGAATGTAAACTATTGCGTTAGCTCGCCACGCACCGCGGCCTCCAGCGCTGACTGCTGCCCGCTGGCATGGCAGGTAGAGTGCGCCACATCTGTACCGTGTACCGCAGATGGCCAGATAACCATTTACATGTCCGATGAAATATATGCACTGCTTAACCCGCGGTGCCCAAGTCACACTAACCCCGATCGCTAGTCGACGGGTTAAACGACGAAATCAGCACGGCATAAAGTTATCAAACTCACTGATCTTACAACCACCAGCCTTGTCTTGATTATTCTTAAACTCTTAACTTAAAATGAATTGACCATCCAAATTTTATAATGCAATATATCCTACAGAATGCATATCAACATCGGCTGTCCCTCGTGTCCGAGGATGACTGTCCTTCACGGTTGTGGGTCTGCATGTGACTGAAGAGCCCGATCCTGGACCCACATATTCTGGGGCATCTGGGGCAGGGGAAGGCGCTTGTAATGGAGCCGTCACCGTCTTCCAATGGTCTCTCCTTTCTCCTCCTCCTCGTCTCTGCGCTGTGCTTCAAAGTCTTGTGTGCCTTTATGTACTGCTGTTCTCCACCTAGGTTTGTCCTCTGCAGTCTTTTCCCAGCAATCACAGTCGATGCCAGTCTTTGGTAGGTTTCATGAATGCATATAACGTTACTACAAATGCCGTTATTAGAGTTGTTCATCCAGTTTAATTGCGGCCTATTATAAATTTTCCCACAAATCCAGAATATGTAATTGTATGCATACTACGAGTATTTGCAGGAAATAAAATATGTTTGTCACATCCAGAATATTTTTGCACTCATCACCGCATAAATAAAAAGTTTTTGAATTTCTAAACTGCACCCATTTTTTTCGCAAGTCATCCTCCCAACTTTAAATAACCTACCTGTTGATAGACGTGGAAGAAAGATTCTGTAGCGAAGACTACGAGCTGTAACTTAAAGCATTAGTACCATCTAGCTTCTGGACAGTCGTCCCTAAGATGGCAGAGAACAAATGGGATAGACGAAAGACGCATCCAAGTTGGTAGTTCTTTCAGTGGGCATATGAGTCGACTCGGGAGTCAAACAATGGAATTCAGAATGAAGAAGTGAAGTAAGTTTTAACTTTGCGCGATGACAGTTTAGTCATTCGTCTTACTTGACTAAAGATGTGATTATGTTTTTCCGGATTTTTGCACGAAAGTATATAAGTGTAAAATGGCACGAAACCGAGACGCAAATACATACGTATTTTTAGTGTGCGTGAGAATGAACAAATCCTCGCAAATTATATTCCTCACGTTAATCTAATACATAAGTCGGAAGCTCAATTAAAATGTATCTCTTTGGTATAATGGGACCCGAGAAGTTGCGCGCTTTCATCAGCCAGCGGTTGTTTATCATTATTTGGAGGAGAAAATGATTACGTAAGGTGTGAGACGTGACGTGATTAATCGGGCCTTAATTCTGATTATACTCCTACCTACAGGCGGAGTATTAAAGATTTCCCGCACACTGCCAATCGATAGCTTCATTAACACCCGCGCGTTATAGAGCACAGGAGACCCCATGAGCTTGGAAGTATTGAGGAACACAAGATTCGATTAAACACAACTACCAGTTTAATACTATATTATTTAGATCGTCCCTCTTAAGCCTGATTAGTCATCTAAAGTCTGATTATCTAATACTTTCTTTATTATTTATATTAAGTGGAAATAAACTATGAACCAAACTGTAATTGGCCTTATTTTTTTTTTCTCTGTGTGTTTATATTCATATACTGTATTTGCTGTTTGTTATCCTCAATAATAAAAATAATTTTAAAAAAAGGAAAAAAAAAAAAAGAAAAGCGGAGAGGTGCGAATTCAGACGTTATGTTTTAGAATCATTGTTTTAAAACACGTTTAAGTTGCTAGGCGAAACCAATTTTGATCGAATACTCTGATTTTGAACAGGTGGACAAAAGCAATTTAAGTTAAAAACAGTATACATAATATTATTATTAGGATCCCGGTCGTGCGAACTTCAACAGTCTTGTTTTTCTCTTTGTTGTAAAACATTAATTATAACGTTTTTTTTAATATCGTATCTATTTGATTTATACAATTAGATTTAAGCTTCCATATTGTTTATACAATATATAGTTTTTAAATAAATATTTTTTTGTAAACAACTAATCATTATCATATAAATCTCCTTGATAATCAACCAAGAAAATGGTAAATACTCGTAAAACATACAGGTGTCATGATTTATATAATAAATACGACTGAAAACGAATGTTTTCTAGAAGTTTTATTATAATTTATGTGAGTGATATTTGACAATGCTTAAAAAAGGCAAAACATGTCATTCCAATAAATTTTAATATTTTTTTAGGAAAAAATCGTATTAATTATAATATAGAGTTTTACATAATTTATTTTCCTTTTATTTTTTATATACTTTGTATATACAACACTGATATTAAAAAAGTAAAATTACATAGACATGTTTCGGACAAACAGTCCTTCTTCAGTAAAGATACATTTTTTTAAATATTATAAAATTGTTTACATGACCTGACAGATTTTATAAAGATTTATTTTGGAACGTTTATGCTTTTATTATAAAAAATATTATGATCCTGTTTAAAATATAATTGTTGTATATATACACTATAAAAAATAAAAAGAGAAATAAACCATCATAACAACACGAAGTATGACGTATATGGAAGAAATTTTACATCATTGTTCAAGAAACAAATTATCTAACTATCTAACCATCACGCCGTATTTCTGAAAGAGTAGGCGGAAAGAATGGACCGTCACCCTGTCATTTCCTCACATACTTCTTTCATTTCCTCAACATTCATCCATCGTGTCATGCACGCACGTCGATTTCTCCAACTCCTCGCGTTATTCTTTCTTACTCTCTCTATTAAAATTCTGACATAGACTTTATCAACGACACTAAAAATACTAATAGCTCTACAGTTTCCTCAATTGTATGGCCGATTTGAACTCGAAGGAATACAGGAGTATTCAATGTTTGATTCTGAACTACACAGAAACAAAATTGGATATTAAATAATTATTTTAACATGTTAACATCCTCGTGTATGGAAGTGAAGCTTGGAGCTGGCAAAAGAAGGATGAAAGCAGGATAAACGCCGTAGAAATGAGATCACTAAGAAGAATGCGCGGGAAAACGTTGTAGGATAGAATACCAAACGATGAAATAAGAAAGGCAGATAACTGCATTATGGATAAAATTAAAAAAGGATCCCTGAGATGGTTTGGAAATATAGAACGAATGGATGAGAGTAAAATGGTTAAAAAGTTGTACACAAGCAGCGTGAGTGGAAAAAAAAGCCGAGGACGACCGAGGAAAACATGGCATGACCAAATTAATCAATTACTAAAAGGCGGTCACATTCGATGTCGGAACAATCGAGTGCGTGTATGGTACGATGTATGAATGTAGAGGAAGCCTGAGAGGTATGCCAGGACAGAGCATTGTGGCGATCCATCCTCTCTGCCTACCCCTCCGGTGAAATGGCGTGATGGTTAGTTAGTTAGTTTTTTAACGACCACTTAATGATATGAAGACAGACGAGAATGTTAGTTACGTATAGTATACGAGTATATTATAAATGGCGGGGATCACGGCGCGGAGTACAGTGGAGTACACGCGGGTATTAGTGCGGGAGGTGTCTCGTGCGCTGAAGTTCACACTTCAAAGTGGTTTGCTCATCGGATTTAGTTAATAACTTTGTATTTGGGAAGCAATATTGTACGCCGTATTATTACAACACTTTAATAACTTCCACTTCCTAAAACCACCCCTTTAAGCTTACTCGCTACCTCGCATGTGTTTCTGCATACGTATACACTCAGCCGCTTACAGGGCGTCTCTCAGCGGCGATTATTTAAGATTCTAGGTATATTTTCGTGTACTAATGAGAGACATGTTAAGAAAAAATACGTAGGTGCCACATAGGCCAATGTTAACAATGATATACCCCTACATACACGGGCTTCTATTCGAACCTTATTTTACTCAGTAGTATTCTATAGTGTAACCTCAATCGTATCACTCATAAATTAAATTAATATTTTGTATTATCTGTTATTTTATATTTTTACATTTGAAACACATAAAAATCTTGATATTTTGTTGTTATATATTATATTTTTTCCTAATTCTGACATTAACTGGTTTTTCAAAAGAGGAAAGCGCACGGTTTTAAATCATAGGAAGAAATCATAATTTTGAATTTAGGGAAATATTGAAAAAAAAAGTTTTTAATTCAATCATTGTGCTTTCGGGACTAGTTCCAACTTATTAGGACATCGTCAACTGAAGTTCAGTATACATTTAAAATTCAGTTAACCGTGTCCTAAAAAGGTGATAGTAGTTCTGAAAAGATAAAACTAAAATGATTAGTTATATATTTGCTGAAAATGTTTCTAAATATATAAGTATATGATAACATGGAACTCTACTAAAATATATCTGAAACAACCAATATATTTTTATAAAGGGGAAGTATGTTTCAAAATTAATATTTATTTTTGAAATCCATGCATGAATCATTTTGACGTAAAAAGCAAGAATAGCCACCACTCAAATAATGTTATACGAGTATACCTCTCTTGCTTGAACGAGCGTCGATTATAGTACACCTTCTTTTTATCCGATTAAAGAACAAGTTCACACGATGCCAATTTCGTGTCTATATTCTCATAATTTAAAAAAACTTAATTCTCTATTTTAGTAACAACATCTTGCGAAAGCTGATGTTTCCGAACAAACATTGTTAAAATTGTAATGAGAAGGAAGCTATTCAAAACGACTGAAGTTTTCAAATTGCCCCTCAAATTGATATGAATGTACAACGTCTCTTGTTAATAACACGGCGCGAGGTCTCCACCTCCCCTCGGCCGTGATTTAAGGATAAGGGTGAGCATATTATGAGATTTTAATACTAGAGTTTCTCGGATATATTTTGGAAATTCCAAGAATTTCTACACGGTTCAATTTGCATAGGTATTAAGATGTATTATTCATCAGAAAAAAATAAACATCGCATATGTACCATATGTATATATAATATACTCGTACAAACATATACGAGGTCTGTTCAAAAAGTATCGCGAATTTTGAATTTCCGCTGGCTACGTATATTTGATTTTTGATTTTTTTGTAGCGTTATGTTGGTACTCATGTCCCTTATTTATGCTGACAAGGTCGGCCATTTTGAATGTTTAGTTAATTTTTGACAGCTGTTTTGCTTGGATGTGTTTTGGCTCGTCTTCGATTTTTGCCTATTCCAAAAAATGGATCAAAGAATCTGTATCAAATTTTGTGTGAAAAACAAAATAAAGTGCGCGGACGCATTTCGAATGTTGACTGTGGCATATGGTGAAGCTACCTTGGACCAAAGCAACGTTTATCGGTGGTACAAAATGTTCTCAGAGGGCCGAGAAGATATGAACGACGAAGAGCGTGCCGGACGCCCGAGCACGTCAACAACAGACGAAAACATTGATAAAGTGAAGAAAATAGTATTAGCCAATCGTCGAATCACCGTTAGAGAAGTTGCTGAGGACCTAAACATATCCATTGGCTCGTGCCATTCGGTTTTAACCAATGATTTGGGCATGAGTCGGGTCGCCGCGAAATTCGTGCCAAAATTGCTCAATTTCGACCAAAAACAGCATCGCGTTAACATTGCTCAGGAGATGTTGGACTCGGTCCGTGACGACCCAAATGTGCTCCAGAGGGTCATAACTGGTGACGAATCATGGGTTTATGGTTATGACGTGGAAACCAAAGCTCAATCATCCCAATGGAAGCTGCCGCATGAGCCAAGACCAAAAAAAGCGCGCCAAGTTCGGTCGAACGTGAAGGTTTTGCTCACAGTTTTCTTCGATTGCAGGGGCGTGGTGCATCATGAGTTCTTGCCACAGGGTAGTACGGTCAATAAGGAATATTACCTGCAAGTTATGCGCAATTTGCGCGAAGCAATCCGCCAGAAACGCCCGGATTTGTGGAAGAACAAAAACTGGCTTTTGCACCATGATAACGCCCCTGCTCACACATCGTTGCTTGTGCGCGAATATTTGGCCAAAACAACACAGTAATGGTGCCGCAGCCACCGTATTCCCCAGACCTGGCCCCCTGTGACTTTTTCCTGTTTCCAAAACTGAAGAGGCCCATGAAAGGACGACGCTACGCCACGATTGAGGAGATAAAGACGGCATCGAAGGAGGAGCTGAACAAGATCACAAAAAATGATTTTTTTAAGTGCTTCGAGGATTGGAAAAAACGTTGGCAAAAATGTATTATATCCGAGGGGAATTACTTTGAAGGGGACAAAATAGATATTCATGAATAAATAAATACTTTTTGAAAAAATATAAAATTCGCGATACTTTTTGAACAGACCTCGTATCTTGTTGATTTTTGCGTGTATCAAATTAATTATATTGTTTTTCGAAGTAATATTTATGATCACGGAATTGAATACATGCTTGTTATTTTTCTGTTAAAATCAAAATTAAATTCGTTTTGGCAAACTGCCTAAACTCACCCCTCGTAAGGGTGAAAGAAAGCAACCCTTTTCATTTAATAATTGTTTAAATCACTTAGCGTTTACTTAAAACATACACAGTCGGTCGTTTAAGGGTGGAATGAAACTCGATTAAAGCAACCCAAATGTCAGAATGTTCCTTGTCAAAAAACCACATCCCCATATATTCAAAAAGCTTTTCGATGTTTTACTGAGAGGCTTTGAGATACTTGGATAAAAGGCTCGATTTTAAACAAAATAACCATTTTCATATGTAAAAATAACCGGGTCATGTTTTTAAAATACATTAAAATACTATTCATTAATCAGCCATTTTAAAAACATCATGAAAGGAATACTCGCATATCTAAAAAAAGTTGTCCGTGTTATAAATAAAAGCAGTTTGTAGATTAAACGATCTTTAAAGTTTATTAAAAAGTATAAGAGGTAAAAGTGATTTGATTTCAATCATTGTTAAATCTATTCCTTTATAAAGTTAGCAGGTTACTTGTGAAGTCACAATATCGTTCGACTTGGCCACAGCTCGCAGTGATTCGATGAACCCGCCATTGCGGTTAAACATTCCGAATATTACCGAAACTCGAGGTATATTTTATGGGAGATATTCAGATTGCTGGACTCATAATATATTGGTATTACTCGCAACTATTTCTGGGGGAAACCTAGAAAACAGGATGACTAAAAAGTACCCTGGCTACAATAAACAACATTTGGGTCATAATCAATAATCACCTTCCAAATAATATATCATACACTCTAGTTATTACTATGCCCGTATTTTAGGTAAGGTATAACATAAGGAGAACTCACGGTTTGGTTTTAGGAGTGGCTTTGGGACTAGAGAATTGTTGTTGGCTAGCATTGTTGGCAATAAATGTGCTACTGCAAATAAGATGAGATCAAAGAAAGGACGTGTTTGCCTGTTTCATAGACTATGAAAAATCTTTTTTCATTTTGTTTTATTTGTATTGGATGGAATAGATTTTTTAAGACAAATTAATTTCTCCAAATAGTACACATTACGTTGAAATTTGAATTGGGTCAAGTCATCGAGTGACTCGTGCCTTACGTCACTTGGTTCTTCTTTTCTTAAACGAACATACAAGATTCAGCTGAAAATATAAAATCATTATTATTGAACTGTTTCTTAAGCAATACAAAAGATAAATTAATTAATTCTACTAGTATTACGAAGCTTAAGACAAATATCGGCACAAACAACCCGTTAAAGGGCTATAATATGTACTTAATACGTATACAAAATATTGAACGGGATGGTCTTCCTCTGTATCTATTTATGCAGGTGGGTGAAATAACATTTAGTATTTTGAAGTGCTTTCGGGTCACCCGTCGAGTGGAAAGTATCATATCGACTTTCGCTCCGAAGTTAATCGCGCGGAAATAATGGCACTTCGATATTTGAAAAAGTTTTAGCCGCCATTAAAACAGAATACTCAATGCGGACAGCGATCACCTCTGAATGCATTAACCTGCCTCCCTTGTACGCCCTTAAAAGGAAAACTTACGAAGGTGGCTACCTTTAGTTCCAAAATGACGCACGTATTATTTTCATCGCGGCATTTTCCGGATGACACCGTGGGAGTTACTGAGAAGTAACCGAAAGACTTCGGGCTTTGCGTATTGTAACAGGATACGATTAAATAACGATGAACATGACTTTTATTATACAATCTGCAAACTGAACAGAAATAGGTTCAGGTTTGATCCCAATCGTTCAGTTCCCTAGACTACCACCCGATTATATTATGAAAAACTTTGGATGCAAGTACATTCCATGAAAACAGAGGAAAGTGTTATTTAATCCCTTGTCATATTTCACGCTAAAAATTAGTTTGCTTTAAAGCATTAACACACAAAGCGTTATCTCCATCCACGTGCGCGTGCGCGGTGAATGTGCACTGTCCTTAATTCCACTTTCATTAAAGGGAAATGTAAACAGGCCGTAATAAAAAGTAATGCTCACTAATTTTGAAACCCGTCACCGCCATATTATTTGCTTATTTTACTAATGAGGTCGTTACGTTTTCAAAAGTAAAAAAATAAACAGAGGTGTTCAAATATCATCAACCTGCCGCACTGGCGGCGTGCAACACAAACTACGTTTCAAAGGAGCAAGGAGCACGCCTATCTTCACTACACAACCTATAAGTTTACAAATTACGGTGTAACATCACATACTCGTATTGAAGTACGGAGCTACTCGTGTAGGATACATTGGGGTTTAGAACAAACTATTGTACATCCACCTTGATGGAGATCACTACCGACTGCACTTTTAGGCATACTGCCAAGTCTTGTTACTTTCAAACTATCTAATAAATAAGTTAATGAAATGAGAAAGCAAGGAATACATAATGACCTAATTAAAAAGCTGGTGGGGAACAGATATACAACAATAATGAATCTACAGGAAATCGAAAATTTTATCCAATGAATTTTTGCTTCTATATTTGGGATTTTGAAAATTTGATTTGGTTCAAATAAATAAATTTGGAGATATTTCGCGTATAAGTGAATTGTTTTGGTCAATTTAACTGTTGCCGCACTTTGTAATAGTTAATTTTGATACGTAATACGTTTGTACTGTTTTGCTGTTTTTATAAAGAATTTTGACAGGTGTAAAAATAAATTTTTCATTTGTTCCAATGACAATTTGAATAATTTGTTCAATATTATTTTAAAGTTCTTGCTGGTTAAGTGCCTTATTACAGCTAATTTAAAAAACGGTGGATACGTGTAACACAAATTAAATAAACACAAAAGTCCGGATCGTCCATGTCAACACGTGCAACATCGAATAAAACATTATGTGTTATTAAATTATGTGCTAAATTAAAAAAACGGTGGATTCGTGGAACATATATTAAATAGACAATATGTGCACCATCTAAAAAGAACATTTTGTTATTTTATTTTATATCATTGTATTTTATATTATTTGTTTTAGATTTATTTTGTGGGTGTTGGACAATCGAAGTGTGCGCGAGAGATGCCTATTGGTGGCGATGAGGTTCGCAACCCATCACACCGCGTCTCCCGCGGAGCGAAAAGAGAAGGATGGAGTGCCGCATCAGTAAAAGTGTGACAGTCCATTCTTTCTGCCTACCCTTTCGGGGAGACGGCGTGATGGTAAGTTAGTTAGTTAGTTATATTTGGGTTTGTGGGCGTGTTGTGTTCAAATGATGTGCGCGTTCATAATGGATTATTTTCCAGGTTTTTTTCATTATGTTACATTTAATACTTTCTATGCCCTTAAATTTGAATTATGAACTTGAGATTTAGTTTATTTCACAATTTATATAATTTTTCAGTATAAATCAATCGATATTCTATTACTAGATATTATTCTAGATATCCGTTTATTAAAAGGATTTTGCACCAATTAACATATATATAGTATAATCAAAAATTAAAAAAAATGGTAGCGAGCTGCCGAAAAGGGTATCTAGATGAGCAAGTATTACATGTACTCGTATATTTTTTTTAAATTAAATTGTATAATTTTCTTAAATAAATATTTAATAAAATTTTTGCCTGTATATTTTCTTCTAAGTAATAAAATAAGGTTTAAAATTAATTTTGAAATGTAATTTTATAATACTCGTAAAATGAAAATGTAATAAATGTATATTTTATCCGACATGAGGCCGGAGTGTCTTCTCGCACGAATGTTTGTTTGTTCTAAACTTCGTATAATTCTAGATAGAGTTTCTTAATGTTTGTTTAAAGAAAAGTTAGGAAGATTAATTAATTTTTGAGAGACATTGTGCCTTCGTATGTAATTTATTGTGTAGCATAAGGGATCCGGCTCCGAAGTATGGCCGGAGTTACATTATATTACTTTGCGAATTTATTCTCATTTCCCATCGTCCCCGGAATACCTCGCAACTCCCTGCGCCGCGCCGCCCAGCGTTTAATACGAGTTTTGATTCTTACAAACATGCAGCTTTGGAAATATCAAAGGAACATTTTCTAATACGATTGACATATTTCTCTTGTGTATATTTTGTACTATACCATACTGTTCTATATATGAGGCTGCGTTTCAGAATATGTACCAGATGATTTATCTACTTGACTTTATACGCTATTATTTTAAGAGTTAAACTACTCAGAGTGCAAAGCCTCCAGCAGCCGACGCGCGACGTGGTCGCGCGGCCGATAGCCGATAGCCGAAAGCAACGCCCGTAATACTCGTACTCGTATGTCACCCCCGTGTTTGTTCACTCAGCCGCCGGCGTGTGTGTTTCGGCGTTTGCCGATAGCACCTATTTACCGATACACACCAATCAATTCCAATCCATTTGCATTCCGTTATTGACAGTTCAATCAAGATGTCACTGCGCTACCGGCCAAAATCAATCACATTAGCCGCCATGTCTTGAAACAACCCACAACAAATTTCGTAAACTCAGTGCTCTCGGGACAAAAGTTGGTCATCAATCGAGCGCGAGACAGGGAGTTTTGGGGAATGGAAGATAACGTAACTCAACCCAATGTTTCCAATTCATGAAGCAGACAGCCCTTAATTCCGATTCTTCAACTCTCCTGTCAAACATCGCGGTTTAGAGTAAAAAGTTTATGTTTATTTCTTATATATCGATTTTTAGACTAAGTTGAGTTTTCATATTTTCTCCTTAGTGGCGTGGTTTATGAGAAAACTAGCGATCACAATCCGGGGTCACGGCATTCGGACATTAGTTTTCTCGGCCTAGTGACATAGAGGGAAAAAAGAGAACAAAATGGTCCGAAAAGAAGGAAGTGTCAGTACTCCGGGGAAAAGGTTTTGGCTAAATAGCGGATCAAGCAATGAATAAGAAACCTCGAAGAAAACATCTCCCATTATCGTATAGAAAGAAAACAGGGATATTAATTACACAGACAGCTTCTTCTAACATTCTCGATACATATTCATATGTCACCTAGTATTACGTTCAATGTCCACGTATATGTATATCAGTTGAGTTGATCACTGATTTTGCACCGGCCGGAAGTAAAATAGACTTGTAGGAAGTTTGTGACGTTTCTCATTTTATCACCATTCAGGTTTTATGTAACAATGAAAGTTAAAATGAAATAATATTATAAAATAATTGTTTTTGAACTTAAATCAAATTATTAGTATGCCGATTCTGATAGATAATCAAAATAGTTAGGGATTTCTTAGGCCTAAGGTATGTCCGGGTCTCTTAATATCCTCTTTGATCAACGTTTTGATGATCTGTGAGACGCCACTCCAGATTATTGTGGACATACCCGAGATAACATGTATGTTATTTGTAATGTCTAATTTGATTTGATAACCCACGATCAAAATAAAAAATGTTTTCATAAATATTGGTATCTTCGTGTATTGTATGTACTTGTTTTAACTCACAAAAGGTGCAATATTGCCAAACATTTTGTTGAGTACCGTGAAAATGAACGAATAAAAATAGAGTGCCCGCATAGTGCTACAGTGGAAATAAACTGTTTTTATAATTGTCGTTTCTAAAACCTAGAACAATCAATTAGATATGTTTTGTCCAGAGAAATTTCAAGTCCACTTACAATATATAAATCCTCGTCTTGCCGATCTCCTACGCCTTTAACCACTGTAATAGTACCCGTCCTAGGGCTGCTAGGCGGGGAGCTTCCTCCGGAGGCATTATACTTTTTTAGTTTTCTGGTACAATGCTCTCGTCTTCAAATCTGGAATTTTTTCACGAATCCAATACACAGTTTCCGCAGCTTAGATGGGAACCAAAAAGTTGAACAAAGGGCGCCTACCGAGGGGTGGGGGGCCGCGGGCGGGGGCGGGGGCGCCATGTCACGTCATTCACTCCGAGTATTAGCAATAACCTGGAAAGCTAGGACGGGAATTACAAGACAGCGCGCGCTGTCCTCGTTCGGCCAGGAGTGCACACAGAGGCTGTTAACGCATGGTAACATAGTTAAAGGACTTGAGGTTTTGCGGCTATTTTTATAATATGCGTACGAGATTAAAACAATTTACTTTAAAATGATACGGAATACGCTTGAACAGTGCATTATTATTATTCTGTATTTTTGATAATAGAAATACGCATGTTTAAATTTTAATTCAAAGTTTTGTTATATTGGAAGTTCAAAGTGATAATAGTAAACCCAACCACCGTTTCTGGAAGAAGTGTAATGAATGTTATTATTGTTTGTAACATATTTAATCTTGTTGATTTCACTCAAAGCTTACAAGATCAAAAGAAAATGTTATAACACAGTCAATAAAACGCAGTGATGACAGAATTGAGCAAGCATGTATCGAGAGAGCTTTTCTTGTAATTCCGGCGTCAAAGTTTCGCAGGGAAAAGGAAAGAGTCGCGACGAGAAATGGATTACTAGCGTGTCAGTCAATTTGCAAAAGAGTTTCGGCATCCAAGTTTTTGCAATAGTTTCTCCATCCCCCCTCCATCACCACTCCCCCCTGCCCCAGTCAGTCATGGAGCATTCACACACGACCCCAACTCCATGACGAGGGCTAAAGTTGAAATATATTTTATGCTAAAGGGAACGAACACATAAATATATCTCCCTACGATGTACGCAATTTCATACTTAGATTCATCAGATTTTTGTCGGTAATAAAATTTTAATGAATTTACTATTTTTCTCCTCCCAATATCACATTCTTATAGCGGGGTCAAACAGTAGAAGAGGTCCCCTTATTTTTTTACTGAAGTTATTGGTACCCACGATGAAGACTAGTCATTACAATTTCCAGACTTCACCAAAAAATTTTAGGCCCTCTATGAACTTTCTATGATTAATGTTTTTCTTTTATTAATTATTTTTTTAATTCGTGAAATTCATAATTATTCTGTAAATATTATGATTTCAAATAATTGAATAGTCCATTGTTTCGACCGAAACACTATGATACTTCAACATTATAACTGTTAAAATTTAAAACGCTGTTATAATATCACAATTTATTTTTATTCACGCGAGTGCGCGACAGCTGTTTCGCCAACCGATGTTGACATCATCAGGTGTTACAATAAAACTGTTTTTAAAAGTTTTATTGTCTCACCTGATGATGCCAACATCGGTTGGCGAAACAACTGTTACGCACTCTCAGTGAATAAAAAGATATTGTGATATTATAACAGTGCTTTAAATTTTAACAGTAATTTAAACTAACTAACTAACTAACTAACCATCACGCCGTCTCCCCGAAGGGGTAGGCAGAAATAATGGACTGCCACACTTTTCTTTCCAGACATATTTCTCTCGCTTCCTCAATATTCATACATCGTGTCATGCACGCGCGTCGATTTCTCTGACTCCTCACATGGCCGACATTCAATATTTGATTTATTTGATCGTGCCACGTTTTCCTCGGTCTTCTTCTATTTTTGGTTCCATTTACATCACTAACATATATTTTTTTACCATTCTTTCTTCATTCATTCTTTCAATATGTCCAAACCATCTTAATGATCCTTTCATTATTTTGTTCCTGACACCATCATTCGCACCGCATTCACTTCTTATATTTTTATTCGGCACTCTATCATACACAGAGAATCCACACATTCTTCTAAGAGATCTCATTTCAACTGCATTTATTCTACTTTCATCCTTCTTTTGCCAGTTCCATGCTTCGCTTCCATACATAAGGGTCGGTAGAAGAACACCATTGTGCACTGCCATTCTAGCTTTTTTGGATAGGTTTTTGTTTGCGATGACAACTTTAGGTGCACCATTTACTTTGTTGCCTGCCCCAACCCTTCTTTCAATATCCCTCTCCACTCGCCCATCTCTTGTTAACATACTACCTAAATACACGAACTCAACTACTTGCTCCAAATTTTCACCATTCACGCTAATGTTGCAGACTGTCATGGTTTCTTCCCTTTCAAAAATCATTACCTTGGACTTATTAACATTCATCATCAGATCAGTTCGCATGCACACCTCATACATACAATTCACCAGGACTTGTAGTTCATGCTCGTTGTCTGCAAGAAGGACAGCGTCATCCGCATACAAGAGACAGCTTACTGACACTCCGCTCATTTTGGCACCTACATCCAACCCTTTCAGCCCTTTCATACATTTGTACAGTAATTTAAAATAATAATAAATCTTTTTTTTTTAATTACTTATTTTGCAACTACTAATTATATTTTAATTCGTTAAATCATTTAACCACCCCAGAGTAGGGGAGGTTAATTCTTATCTCCGATAGCGAAGACTGCAACGATGTAATATCGGAATTTCCAAACCTTCAAGCTTACTTTTTCGAAACTACTCTGTTCCTGCCAATCAGACAATCTCAATGAAAAACCTCGCGCCTTCAGGACAACATCATCGAGACCCGCGTAACACGGCGACCAGCACTTTATGTGGTCGGGCACATTCATTACGTTAACTTTCATATCCCTCGAATCGTAAAATTTCTGTTAAAACAACACTATTCCGCGTTATATTCAACAATTAAATAGACTACACAATGCGGAAAATTTGTGAAATTTTAGTGCCCCAACAGTTGAATGTAATTTTTAACGAGTTTCCTTTGTTACAATTGTTTAATTTAACTGTCATAAGAACTAACGGCGCTAACGCATGCCAGGAGCACGCGGGCCGGCCCATTCGGTGCAATTTACATGCAACCGATGGCGATGCGAGCACGGGCCAGGTAGGCAATGCGAGCACGGGCCTTTCTACTATTGAACTAACCTCTCTTATGGATACTGTGATTATATCACGCACAGCTTCTTTATCTATACTTTAATGTGCTAATAACAATATATTCAAAATTAACATGAAATAATAATTACATAGTTTCGGTATTTTAACTGAACAAATTTATTTTTTTCTCTTCTTCTTTTTTATATACTTTGTATATACAGCATTTATATTAAAAAAATAAAATTACATAGACATGTTTCGGACAACCAGTCCTTGTAATAATTATTGTAATACATATTGTAAAGATACATTTTAAAAATATTATAAAATTTTATATTTTTAAAATGTATCTTTATAATATGTATCACTGAAGAAGGACTGCTTGTACGAAACATATCTATGTAATTTAATTTTTTTAATATAAGTGTTGTATATACAAAGTATTTAAAAAAGAAAAAAAGAAATAAAGCATCACAATAACACAAAGCATGGCGTATATAGAAGGAACAAATTTCTGTTGGTATTTTAGAATTACTTTAATATTCTTCCTATTTCCACCTTACGTTGATAATTAATCGAGAGAGATAACTCCTACATCCCCAACTGCACGAAATAGAATACTTCAGTTCTCAACCCCAATCAGTATTAGGAAATTGAAAAATAACTTTTTTTAATCCACTAATTATTAAAAATATATTAAAAAACACGACATATTTCGGAGGATACCTCCATCTTCAGGTGTATATTATTGTATTTTTATACCTGAAGATGGAGGTATCCTCCGAAACATTTCGTATTTTTTAATATTTTTTTTAATAATTAGTGGATTAAGTTATTTTCAATTTCCTAAGTATATTATTATGGAATTCCACAGTTTTGAAATAAGCCAATCAGTCTTCAAAAGAATCTACTGCTCTGCTGACTTTACGTCGTCTCTCTGTCTAACCTTTGATTGTGGGTTAGAGCAATGAGCGCTACTGACCTGCATGATAGTCGATCGCTCTCCACCTCGAGTATATTTCACTTAGATCTCGCATTTTATGTTCACCCAAGGTATTCAAAGTATGATGTACCAATCAAGTCATCACAATCATCCATCTTAATTTTAACTAAGTCTATATTTAAGCCAGAGGAAAATAATAAAACGAATCTATTAACTTTAAAAGATGTACTAAATAAAGAAGTTAGATGCTCGAACGTGTAAAACGTTGAACCGATATAAAGGTCCAGAGAGGTCTAATTAAATTAGTTTTAGTCAGAAACACGCTCTAATGGCGACCTTAAGTTTTTTTCTATTAATTGAGTACATGGACCATTAGCCGCGGTACAGTAGTGGCAGTTTTCTCAAATTGTCCGCTTTCAATGAATCATTACGGCGATTCGTTACGGCCAATAAGAGTGCATATTAGAACAACTTATTGAAGAAACGCGCTAATGCGGTGTCGCGCTCGCACGCAATGCGATCATCATGAGATTTATACGAATCGAAAGCTGATTCCTGTACAGGTTACACTCGTGTTTACTGAACTAGACGAAGATGGATGATGTTTGTGTGATTTTACACGCGTGATAATGTAGAGGCGCAGCCCGCAAACTTTCACCCCTACCTGGCCTAAAATCCAAACCTACATACATTTTACAAGTTTGAAGTCTTCATTATAAAAGTTGGAGCAGATACAAATCAACAGTCTCATTAATTAAACAAACTGCTGTTAAAAAGCAAAACAAAACAAATAGAGTATTGACATTTATGAATAAAAAATGTCTGACGTTAGTACCTAGTGATGAACTTGTGGAAACTTTCGCGAACACTTAATGACAAAAGTGATGATGAAAGTTTCCCTCAATTACTTCGATCATAAAATAATCGGAATCCTTCCGTCATGAAATCGGGGTGCATAAAGGATTATCAAATATGCCACATTTGATAGTGCCTTAGAAAGATGAAACATGACATTCCCATAAATTATAACAAAACTTCTAGAAAACAGATGTTTTCATATATATTCTTAATTTAATACGGAGTTTAACATCATTGTTCAAAAAACAATAAATATATAAATTATAAAATAACCTGGAAATCAGACGTTTTCTTCCGTATAAAATGATACGTTTCTTTGCTTGGTGCGATCCCTCTAACCGACGCTCTTTGAGATTTACGTCTGAGGTGCGCAGGCGCCTTATGCTTCCTCTCGCGACGTGGTTACTCACTGCCTTTGATGGTTGTCATTTCTTCTATTGGACGAATTGACTTTAAAAGCGGTGTAAGGCGTATGAGCAGGGACAGAGAAGATGGGAATGGCTACGCTACTGACACTCGGCGGTAAATGAGCGGCGATGTGATTGCGGTAGGGACATAATGGGCGGCTGCGTGCGCTTAAAATCACCTAATTGAGGTGTGGCAAACAAGAAACGGGATAAAGTTCATAACATTCATTACTACCAACATTACGCTTAATTAATTTATTTGATACGGCATTAGTTAACACCGTTTAAGGTTACCGGTGCTAACGCAATACGTACAATATTTAGAGGCACATAATACTCGTATGTACCAAATAAAAAATAATGGTACATAAATACCTTACTCTATACCCGGGTTTCCTCTATTCCCTCGGTACCGGGTTCGATTTCCGGCGATGACAGTGTGAAACAAAATCGCGCCATCTTTGATCTGGCTCATTCAATTCACGTGACAGTAAAAATGGGGATAGACTAGCTATCTGTCACGTGTTATAAGAATCAATCGCTCAAACATTTTATAAAGTAATTGAACTCGTGTAATCAGTTGTACACAAAAATGTGGAGAGCAACGGAAAACTATCATATTAAAGGCTCAAGAGGGAACCCAATAATCAGTAAAAATGTTACACATTAATGCAAACCACGGATTAAAACTGTAACTAAATTATCGTGCCCTTTACATTTTTAAAACGACTGAAAAATAATTTAATGATGGTTATAATAATAAACGTGAATGTTTAATGGTTTTACTATGTTTTTATTCATATAATCTCTTATACAAATATCAGTTACAAATTTGTTTCGCCTTGCGAGGGCATTTTCAAACTTAGAGTTTGAAAATGCCCTCGCAAGGCGAAACAAATTTGTAACTGATATTTGTATAAGAGATTATATGAATAAAAACATAGTAAAACCATTAAACATTCACGTTTATTATTATAACTATTATAATGGAGTTTTACCAAACTAAAACCTCGACAATCAATAATTTAATGATGATATAACAAACATTTAACCGTCCATCTATTTGTAGACAATGCCATTGAGGTTGATTATAGCTTTACTATAGTGATACAATTTTAAAATTCCATTTTATTTTATACGATTGTCCTATATATTATTTGCTATCTGTCAATATTTTTTAAGTGAATACTTCATAATTAGAATTATTATTATTAACATTGTTTTTGCTGGTAAATCGTGAACAAGTAAATTAAACTAACTATTTCCGTAAACAATACTTGCGTATTTCTATACTCTCTTACTTTATTGTTAAGGTTTCTGAACCTTTTCTTTTTTTATTGTAAAAGAGTTTCTCTCGTTTTTTTTCGTTGTGCCACGGAAAACAACATGATAACAAGTAAAATGATCCCGTCACTTAAGATTTTAAACTAAGATGCCACAATTTTCACCCAAAGTTTAGTACATCTTTAAATTTGGTTACGTGATAAAGGCTATAAAATTATTTGATAGATATTTTAAATATTGATGAAAACATCTGTTTTCTAGAAGTACTGTATATTATGTGGGAATAACATGTTTCGCCTTTAACAAATTCTGAAAGCCGTAGGAGAATCGGTATACTAAGGTGTGCGGTGAGATAATACGAGTGGTGTCTAGTAGTGGATCATCATATCGTCGGTCAAGAGAATCGGGAATCATGCAAGACCCTCCCAGACTGTAGATATTTTAATAATAGTGATTTCAAATGAAATAAAAGTCCAAACTTGCTACCACATCTGTGAGTTTTGTAAATTTTATAAATATAATTTATGATTAATTTAAGCCGATTTGTTATTAGGCAATTATAATAATATTTCCTTATATAATTCTAGAGTCCATTAATAATCGTATTGTTCACGTCAAGTCCCATACACCATTCGCTTATTCCATACAAGGTGAACCCGTTTCATCTTGAGTGTTATTACACATTAAGTGTAGTAGGTACGCGGTGTATTAGGTAGGTAGTCATTTTCTGCTTGTTCGGCATTCACGTTTGGTCTACGTGAACACATTTCAAGGTTATCCCGCAGATCTGTGAGCATTGCTATCAACGTTTCATCACATCAAGTGATCTAAATTTATAGCGTCGCTGTTCTAAAGGTAAGCTGTCCATTGTTGAAGTTAAAATCTTCGAAATTGTGAAATACTCGTATTATATCAAGTTTAAATAAATGGAATTATTACATGAAAAAGGAAAATCTTTCTTCGTATTAATAATGTGCTAGTTCTGCTTGCATTAGAAATGGTATGACAAATGCTAATATCTTCTCAATGATGAATAATGGATTCGTTTAAGATTTCAAAAGTATTATTAAATTTCGACTAATCTGTTCAACAGTTGCACAGTCTGAATGTTGGCCAAAAGTTGTGGCTCCTTATCATTATCATTCGGGTCTAACTCAAGTCCTCGATATCCAGTAAGGAGTGCAGATTGGTTCCTTGTACGGAACTTAAATAAGAGATACCACACAAGTAGGAGCCTCGCTCGATACTCAGGCTACGCTGCAAGCTGGCTGACATATCCTAGCAGACCAACTCACACGCATGACCAAACTACATCTTCGCTCAACGCTACGTGACTCTATAGTTGATAAGCTTATCACTTCAGTGTGGATATACCTAAATATATTCATAAAATGGCCTCTTGCTCCGGGTATTTGAGGAACGTGCATTGCAACCGCCAACTGTAGAGTTGAGTATATTTGGTTAAATAATATTTTCTCTTCGAGTTGTGGTTGCCGAAGCATTTAGTAGTCAGCTCTGTACGGAGACTCGTAAATCCTTCACAGCCACTAAAAGTGTGCGCCGTAGTAGGAACAAATTATTCAATTATCATCAGCAATCGTAGGAAGATTAACATTATAATTTATTGGTCGCGCTCCCTCGCGATAGAGTCTTGATTAATATTTAAAATGGAGTATTTGCTTTCTCGTAGAGCCTCCAACAACTGAGTGATTTTATGGTCGTTTGATGCCGTATTAATCTTGTTTAGGTTTATCTTAAAACAATGTAAAATCTTCGAAAAGGTCTAATGCATTTCAACTAATTAAATGCCGAGCTTTGTGCTGTTGGCGAGTTGATTGATCGTCTTTGGATATTTGGGGTTAGCTGTTCTAACTTTTACTGCCAGGTACACACTTCTGGAACCAATTAAGGATGTGGAACATATCACAGCATAAACAGAAGACGTGCAGAACCCTTGATAAATTAAAAAACATTGTATTTTTAATACCTTATTTCTTCAGATATGTTTTTGGAGAATTCTTAATTTTCTCAATTTTACAAATTTTAAATGTTGTACAGTTTCCTTTTTTGAGTAAATTCTTCGTAGTTATTATATCCATGCAAAAAATAAATACGCATATTTATGACGTGAATATGAAATCTTCCAGAATGCAGCTATATATAGGATCTCTTCTATATTCACCATAACTTTGTGCTCTAGATGTTTAAAATTATTTTTTTTATATACGAGTACCTAGTATACAACACTCAATTTATATAAAAAAAACAAAATTAATACCAAATAGGTTTCGGACTCTTAGCTGTAGGTTTGAATATGAACCTGGCAAAGACCAAGGTGATGGGCACAGAAAGTCTTGAAATCAACGTGGACGGAAACAGAATTGAGAATGTCCAAGAATATACATACCTGGGCCACAATATTCGGTTGGGCCGAGATAACCAAACCGCAGAGCTAAAAAGAAGAATTGGACTAAGCTGGGCAGCTTTCAGAAACATAAGTTACATCCTTAAAAACCGGAAAATACTGATCAACCTGAAACGAGCAAGTCTATGAAGCCTGCGTTCTGCCAGTTGGTACTTACCAGTTGATATCTTGAAACTGTTACATTGTCCAAACAAAGTGCCGAGAAACTACGAGTGACCCAAAGAGCCATGAAAAGAGCCGTGTTAGGAATAAGCCAAAGAGACAGAGTCAGAAACGATACCTTGAGAGAAAAAACAAAGGTCACAGACATCATCCACCGGGCGGCGACTCTAAAATGGCAATGGGCTGGTCACGTAGCCAGAAGCCCAGATGACAAGTGGACAAGAAGACTGCTGACTTGGAGACCGTGGACGGCAAAGAGAAGTGCAGGGCGACCGTGACTACGGTGGAAGGATGATCTGAACAGACACGTCGGAATAACCTGGATGCAGTCTGCACAGGACAGAGTGACATGGAAGCGAATGGAGGAGGCCTTTGTCCAGGAGTGGACAGGAAAAGGCTGAGGAAGAAGAAGAAGAAGAAGGTTTCGGACACACAAGCCCATCATCAGTGATATTATATAAATATAAATATTATTTAAAAAAATCACAAATGTGGTCAGTTAACATATACACATATAGGATCAACTAATTTAATGTAACGGCTGGCCTTTGATACTCTGCTGCTGGCTGGCATTATTTCAATTCTGCACTTGTGACGTCATGCTTCGATTTATCAAAAATTTGATTCGGTACATTCGCAGTCGGTAAATTAGCGGGACGAGGTGTCGCTTTTATTCTCCGAAAGATCCGCGAACGTAATATTGGAAACCGACAGCCGAGCCCCGGAGGGCGTTGTGATAAAGGAAACTCAACTAAAATACATTTTGACTTTTCGAAGAAACAATTCAATGTTTTATTACAGAGCTGTGGTTGTAGTGTTATGAGTGAAGTTAGTGTCGGCATAACGCATGTTCTGGGATATATGAAAACGCGCGGGAAATGAGAAAGAGCGCAAAAGATTCGGCCATCTTAAAAGCCGTCACATTCATTTTTACAAAAAGTCCTGTCCTCGCGTCAGGGTGCATGATTTATTACGAATGATGAATTACCCGAAGAGCAAATTCCGTAATACGAAATAATATAATTTATTACCTTATACCTACTTCGTATATCCTCAATATAAAAAGCTTTATTACATATTTAACTATATATTTTTTTCACCATCAAACTCTGACCAAACTGGACCAATTGAGGGCTGGACTTTACAAAGTTGACAAGTATCAAAAAATACAAAATGAGTTTATGATCCCAATTGCTGTGAATCATAAAGTCCAAAAACTGTGAAAACGTGCAAATTAAATATACGAGTATACCGTAGTTCAAACGTCGCGTCGCCCTGCAGATGCTATTCGTGGTACAGGACATATGAAACGGTAAACAGTTTTTTTTTCTCTTTTTCTCTTTTTGTGTATTTTATGTTTAAACCACTTAACCTTTGTAATACTAAGCCTTCAATTATGAAATACCTCCCTTCTGCCTTCAAGAAATCTATCATATTAGACTATACGTAACATGTAATGAAAATGTTAATTTTAAAATGGTACATTCTCGCGTTGCGAAGGTACAGCAAGAGAGTACACACACAAATTAAGTTCACATTAATATGAGCAGGCAATTTTGCAACTTCAAATTGCCCTAATAACAACAGTAAAGATTAAAGTTGCATGAAACGGTGATGGAAAGCCGAATTTCGCCGGTCAGAGTCGGTGTAACGATGACTTATGGCGCCGGTATTCTAATAGCGGGTCAGTAATTAAGCGGCCGGCCCTAGAGATGGGATGCGGTAAAAAACGATTGCTTTATTCCTTCATTTAATAGATTGCTTATTCAAATGTCACTACAATGACCTTTTTTTATTATTTCTTGAATAATTACGTAAAACTCCATATTAAATTATTAGTAATTAATACGAAAGAAAACGCCTGTTTTCAGGAAGTTTGACAATATTTTATGTGAATAATATTTTTCGCCTGGCATAATCAAAAGTGTGACATTTGATAGTGCCTAAGACAGGCGAATATATCATTAATATAAAATATAATAATTCTTCTAGAAAACATTCGGAGCGGAACATGTCATTCTTTTAAAATATAATATAATTTCTAAGAAACAGTCGTTTTCTTTCGTATTTATTAGAAATAAGAAAACGTTTCGATTTTACGAACTAATCTCTTATATTGTTCTATTCTGACTTAACACTCGCGCCTCTTCTACATTCACACAACGCGACATGCACGTTTGTCGATTGTTCCTACTAGTACGAACATGGCCATCTTTCAGTAATTGATTAATTTGGTCATACCATGTCTTCCTTGGCCTTCCTCGAATTCTTTTTCCATTCACACTACTTGTATATATCTCCATTCGTTCCATATGTCCAAACCATCTTAGTGAACTTTTCCTAATTTTACTTATTAGGCATTTTACGCCCTTACATTCCTTTCTTACTTCACCATTAGATATTCTATCATACATTGTTTTCCACTCATTCTTCTTGGTGAACTCATATCTACGGCATTAATCCTACTTTCATCCTTCTTTTGCCAACCTCAGGCTTCACTTTCATACACTGGGATAAAGCGTTTTTTTTTTATTTCTTTCTTTTCTGAAAATTAATATGACAAAAAGAACCAGGATTCAGTTAAAACGGTATTTTAAGAACTCTTCCTACGGCAGAAGTACAGGTACGTAGCTTGAAATGGATTTGTACTGTAAATATAAATTGGATTATCGCATATATAATAGCTTGCACATCCCTACACGGTAGTCCGAGGTTCATTCTCCGCTGGTTGCCGACAGACATAGATTATACGAGAGCGGTGATTAGCGGGATGGCGCTAATAAGAATGTACGAGTTCATATCGGTGACCCGCGATTCGATTATTCGGTAGCCGCCATCTTAGAGCAATTCTTAAGCTTCTGTTCATATCCTATATTCTCATCGCGAGTCTTATTTACTGTGTTATGAATATGAATGAAAGTTTGAAGTCAATTCGGCTATACGAGTATAGCCCTGTTGGAGCGTGAGTGGTGTCTTAAGATTGACCGCTAAATTACGGCCGCAGGTAGCAACCAATCAGCTTCTTAGTCCTACATTCATTACTTGCTGTTGGTGATGTTGACTCGAGTTAACGACTCATTTGTCTGGGCTCTGCGTAGGAAGGTTTGAAAAAATATCGATTTCCTTTACACTAGATACACTTTAAAAAATTTGCTGCAATTTGTATAAATAAATGTACTCGTATCTGTGGAGATTTAAAGATAAGTGTGTTCACCGGAGTGGTTGCCGAAACTTAATCCAAATCTCCAAATTAAATGCCTACAGGGAAACGTATAAAGATAATGATCCTAGGAGATATTAATAGTTAGATAGGAAAGAACTTTTTATGCTATAAATAGAAAAAAAACTAACTAACCATCACGCCGTCTCCCCGAAGGGGTAGGCAGAAAGAATGGACTGCCACACTTTTCTTTCCTGACATATTTTTCTCGATTCCTCAACATTCATACATCGTATCATGCACGCGCGTCGATTTCTCTGACTCCTCACATGGCCGACATTCAATATTTGATTTATTTGATCGTGCCACGTTTTCCTCGGTCTTCCTCTATTTCTGGTTCCATTTACATCATTAACATACAATTTTTTTACCATTCTTTCTTCATTCATTCTTTCCATATGTCCAAACCATCTTAATGATCCGTTCATTATTTTGTTCATGACACCATCATTCACACCGCATTCACTTCTTATATTTTCATTCGACACTTTATCATACACAGAGTATCGTCTAAGAAATCTCATTTCTACTGCATTTATTCTACTTTCATCCTTCTTTTGCCAGTTCCATGCTTCACTTCCATACATAAAGGTCGGTAGAAGAACACCATTGTGCATTGCCATTCTAGCTTTTTTGGATAGGTTTTTGTTTGCGATGACAACTTTAAGTGCACCATTTAGTTTGTTGCCTGCCCCAACCCTTCTTTCAATATCCCTCTCCACTCGCCCATCTCTTGTTAACATACTACCTAAATACACGAACTCAACTACTTGCTCCAAATTTTCACCATTCACGCTAAGGTTGCAGACTGTCATGGTGTCTTCTTTTTCAAAAATCATTACCTTGGACTTATTAACATTCATCATCAGATCATTTCGCATGCATACCTCATACATACAATTCACCAGGACTTGTAGTTCATGCTCGTTGTCTGCAAGAAGGACAGCGTCATCCGCATACAAGAGACAGCTTACTGACCAACCTGATCCAACCCTTTCAGCTCTTTCATACATTTGTCCATATACAGATTAAATTACCACGGGGACATTACGCAACCCTGTTTGACACCTTTATTGATATCAAACCAGGCTGTAAGATCTCCATTTACTCTGACACTAGCAGTGCTTTCCGTGTATAGCGATAAATAGTATAACAATTTAATATTAATCGGAATAACCTTTTGAGAAAAAATAATACCACTGATACCATATCTTACTCATTGAATAAAGATTATTATAAAGGGTATAATGTTGTTGACTTGTACTAATGAAGAAGCTTCGTTTGAATAGCTTTTGAGAATTTTAACACCTTTTAAAAACTTTTTTTTTTATTCTTCTGAGCAGTCAGAGGAATCGACGCACGTGCATGACACGATGTATGAATGTTGAGGAAGCGAGAGAAATATGTAAGGAAAGAAAAGTGTGGCAGTCCATTCTTTCTGTCTACCTCTTTGGGGAGACGGTGGGATGGTTAGTTAGTTAGTAAGTTTTTGATACTTTTTACAAATATTTTTCGGACCGCAGATGTCCTGCCCCAATGTAAAAATTAATAAAAATCCATCGAGGAAGGAAGTCTGCGATCCGAAACGTGTTTTTTATAAGTACAAAAGAGAAAGTTTTGAAAATAATGATTTGCAAATGTTTATTCACAGCACAAAGTGATGTCGAATAAAGAAGAAAAAATCTAATTATATCCACTATAGAACACACACGTCAAATAAAAGTCAGCCGATAGGTGATTTTATTAAGTTATTTTCAACTGATGTAGCATGCACAAGGCTTCCGTAAGATTTTACTTTTAATTTTAAAAGTGGAACGTTTCTGAATATATTTTAGGCTGATTTAAGAAAACTTTCCATTTTCCCGCAAGGATTCTATCGACTGTGATTATTCGAACTTTGTTATTTATAAATAGAACAATCAAGCTGTCGTCACTAAATAATATTCACACTGAATGGCTGAATGGTTCTGCGGTCGACGTCAAAGATTAACGATTTATGAACGTAGAAACTTGAAAGATATATTATATGATCCAAAATATAGTTAATCATCATAATTTACTATTTATTCATTTCAGAAACTCGGAATACAATTAATTAAAAAGCTGCATGAAAAAATAGCCATGAATTGGTTTTTGAACTTCTTCTGCTTTACGAGATTTAGAACTGTGTCCTGGTATTTCTCGGAACCGATTCCTGGGATGTAGATATCTAACTGTATCATCATCTTTTGGGTGGTCTTCCTGGGGATCAATTGTTGCTGTTATTTCATTTGCCGTTTTACTTGTCATACCTTTGAGAACTTTTGTTAAAAGAAAAACACTGAAACCAAGGATTGAAATCAATAATAATAGAATTTGTTTAACAATCTACAATATGAGCAGAAAATAGCTCAATATTATGGAGAAGGAATCAGGCTTGAACTCAAATCCCCTGGATCAGGAGCCAAGCGTTCTATCCCCTTAATTATCTCCCGATTTACTATGAAAACCCAAAGCAGCAAGAGATTACCAGGAAGGCCGCCAGAAAGATGGAGAGATGGCTGGATATCATCACCCCAGGACAGCTCAAAAATAAGTCATACGACCTAAACTAAGAAGAATAATAAGAAAACTTTCGGAATACGCTCTCCTCACACAAAATCTCCAAAAACATCTTCTCAATCTTTCCCATTGTGCAATATCTTAATTGTCGCAAATCTTCATTAATTTGGAAATTCTCACTCTGCCTTCGTTTCTATCGTTCTTTGGAGACTTTTTGTTATGATGGTGTCAGCCCAAGTCTCAATTCCAATTGTCACTATAAATCGAACGCAGGTATTGCAGGTTTGTAGATTATTGTTTTGTTTTGTTTTTCCACACAGCATTTTCTAGCAACACCACAAACAGTGGATGGAAAAACCATCACCGAAACCAAGCAAAGGCTTGATAAATACTATGTGGACTCTGCACCATCAATTTCAAGGGTTAAGACGTAGTTTACTGAGTTCTGTTATGGTCGTACCAGCACAAGTGACGCCGAACGTTCAGGTCGCCCAAAAGAGGCCGTCACGCCAGAAATCGTCGATAAAATCCATGGAATGATATTGGACGATCGGAGAATGAAAATGCGTGAGATGGCTGAGGCTGTAGGCATCTCAATTGAGCGGGTACATCATATTTAACATGAATATTTGGACATGAAAAAACTATCTGCGCGATGGCTGCCGCGATTGCTCCCACTCGACCATAAGCGCAACCGTGTGACCACTTCAAAGGAGTGTTTGGTGATGTTCAAATACACATATATATATATATACATATATATATATATATATAGTAGTATATATATATATATATATATATATATATATATATATATATATATATATATATATATATATATATATATATATATATATATATATATATATATATATATATATATATATATATATATATATATATATATATATATATATATATATATATATATATATATATATATATATATATATATATATATATATATATATATATATATATATATATATATATATATATATATATATATATATATATATATATATATATAGTTATATTATATATATATATATATATATATATATATATATATATATATATATATATATATATATATATATATATATATGTGTGTGTGTGTGTGTGTGTGTATGTGTGTTTAATAGTAATAGTGGGTATTTATAAAAATAAATTGGATAATTTATAGAGCGCCATTTTCTGTTCGCGACAGGAGTGTACGTATGATACATTACATACGCATCTGAAGCAGAAGACGCGAGGCACCTTCCGGAGCGTGTTTGATTGCAGATGATCAATGCCTTTCAATTAAATAAGTGACATGTGAGTGATGGTTCAGCCTAAGTGCGGGCTGACGAAAATACTAAATTATATAAATCCACCATTCTACCGGCACGACCGCTTCGGGGAACTACAGTGTACTCAGTAATAGCCCATCCTAATCTATGTAATTGATTCAATTTGACTGTTTATGTTATGTACTAAGCTGATTCACATTTTAATATCGGCAAGAGGTGAAAGAAATGTGAACAAGTTTACTCTGTGGTATATTATCACACACAAAGAAACTTACACACCCCAATTAATTTTTTTATCTTACACAAAACATATTTAATGATTCGAAATCTCCAACTCTCATGATGAAATAGCTATTATTTTTGAAGAAGGATATTGTGCTAGTAAAATATTGTAAAATATTATAAAGTTTTCCAGAGCCACCTGGAGAAGAACCCTGCAGAACGAGGTTAAGGCGGCTGGACTCACCTGTAGTGGTGTGAGGCACCAGGCGTGCGATAGAGTCGGGTGGAGGATAATCCTTGAGACAGGACAATTAGAAGAAGAAAATATAAAAAAATTGTTAAAATAATATTCATGTAAATTATTTTTTATGGTATAAAAATAACAATCAACCTGAAGAGAAAATTATATGGCCTTGAAATTTTAAAATTCTCCCAACAAAATATGAGAAACTACGAGTGACCCCAAAGAGTCATTAAAAGAGCTATGCTAGGAATAATCCTTAGATACAGAGTCAGAAACGATATCATTGACAACAAATGTTCACTGACATATGATAAATTCGTAGCTAGGCTAAACGTTTCATTACCCTAAATACCTTCTACAAAACAGACGTTTTTAATCGTTTTAATTATTTAATATGGAATTTTACATCAATGTTCATCCGCCGTATAGCGACTCTAAAAGACTGCTGACTTAGAGACCATGGACTGCAAAGAGAAGTGCAGGGCATCCCCAACGAAGGAACCGTGGAAGGATGACCTGAACCGACACGTCGGCATAACTTGAATGCAGTATATACAAGACAGAGTGGCGTGGAAGCTAATGCGGGAGACCTTTGTCCAGGAATGGACAGGAATAGGCTTAAGAAGAAGAATGTTAAGGCCGCCAAAAAACGAGGAAGATATACACTTATAGTATAAGCTCACTGCAATGGTACCTTTTATAAACGTCTTGAGTGTGGTTCAAAAGAGGAGAATAGATTTAATTTGGGAAAAAAGGACGTGTTATTGGTCGTTAATTGTAATGTTGACTTTGAAGTGTTTGAATAAGAGAAGTTTGCTCCCACCCTGTACTCAGCTACACTAATTGCACCGCAGCGTTCTGTTTAGAGCGTCTCGAAATAATTACGAGATCATATCTCTCTTTTTCTCATCTCAACAAATTAACGAATTAAAAAATCTGCCTTTTTTCATTCGCTTATTGTGAATGGGTAAGTGGGTGGAAGTACGTTTTTTGTTTTATTTTCTACAACTGGAAAAACGTGCTTTTTGGAGGTTGTTGTTAAAATTCTCTATCCAAATAATATACGCCTTTTAAATAACTGTCGAAAAAGTAAATATTGTAAATGTTTCACTCTGCAATCACTTATTTCATAAAGTTCTATAGTTTTCATTCGGTTAAGTTTGGCATGTTAATACAAGCAGCAATTGAAAAGTTTAGATATCTAGAACATTATCATATGGAATAGTAATTTGGAATACACAATATTAATCAAACCCAATGAAGCCGCTTTAATTAAGATTATGCTTCCAAAATAACTTATTCCTTATGATGTGTATTCTGCATAACTGAACATTTTAACGTAAAATTTATAAGATTTCAAGTAAATTTAAATATATTTTATTTGGTAAACATTTTTTTTCTCCATTATCTTCTTAAGTGTATTGGAAATATGATAAAACTAGATGTCAATGGAAATAATTTCATAAAACACAAAGTAAAAATCAAAATTACAACTCTGGGATAAATGCTTCACATTGGCTACGAGAAAAGTAATAATTACAATATTCTTACTGAGCACGTGAAGTACACCGGTGGAGCACAACACTTGCTATACAGTCAAAAATACTCTCGGAAAGTGAAACGAAAGAAATCGCCAAAATTATCAAAGCTGGCTGTTCCTAAATATTCAGTCTTAAAACAGAAGCAACCGATCTAAGCAAAACACAATTAGAATTACGAATACCACCTTATTGCGTTCGAATTTTCATTTTAAAATCCAGGACAAGGGGCTTATCAATTATCAGTCCGTGTGGTCTCCGACGCGGATCTCTCGCTAATTTTTATAGCCTTTCTTATATGTATCTGAATCGCATTCTCTTCGGAATTTATTGCTGCCATCTCGTGAACCGTCCGTTTTATCTCTCGAAACAATATATCACCTATTCTATGAGAAAGTCGGATGGTGTAAATCTAGCAGTTGCCCAATGCAGCGATCCGACAAGAGTCGTGAGAATATGCTTTTTGTAATCATTTATAAGGCAAAAAATGAAGATTCTGAACTGATATGATTTTTTGTGCGTGTTAAAACTTAAAGCTATCGCATTACGAACCGTTACGTAATCGAGATACATAATGCCATCACTGGCACCATTGGTACCACTATTCCGATCGGTAAAAACAAATAATAAAACGGCGCCGCTGAAAACATCGCGCATAAAATGTAGGACACATCGCGTCGCACTTACGTGGATTGTTAAGAATTAGCCGGTCATAAGTCAAATTTAGAAATCGATGTTAAAAATACCAAAAAAATCCTAGATCCAAAGAAATGTCCCAGAAACAATAATTGACTATCCCCAAACTCGAATCTTTTACCGTGTGCGCACGCAGGTGATTGAAACATGTCCGCCTAACGAAGTGCACGTCGTCATTGTTCTTAGCGCTCTCAGTATAAACATTTAACAAGGAGAATTTTGCCTTGTCCACCTAATATTTCGAAGTTATCGTTATGGATTCGAATAACTCAGGTAATGATCAATATTTTTTGATATGTTTAACATACTTTAAAAGTTATTTTATATTATTTGTAAAACCTCAAAAAAAGGTGGTCTAGTAATGAAATTTTTACTTAATTTTCAAGTTTATAAGACATTTTGTTATATTATCGCGTCCTATCGCGTAATGTTTGTTCCTGTATTGTATACATCTTATATTTGACTAATTAATGACATAAAATTTGGTTGCGGATAGCTGCGGTTGACCAAATTACAGTTATTTTTTTTTAAAAGGATGACATCACTTTTTTTATCAACTTTTTCTTAAAATGTAATAAAGTGTGATTTTCTCTATTTGAGGTATATCTGATACATTGGGTACAAAAACCATAAGTTGTAAATATCTTTACGATCAAATGCAGCAGCAAGATTTACCTAATTTAGATGAAAAAATTAAATATCTAGAAAATCACCTATTGTCCTGTTGTGGTGACACTCCAGATAATCTAAGCAGTTTCAAACAAAGATTTGCATATTTTAAAACACCAATGAAAGAAAAATGGTCGAAAGCCCATAGAAAAGAGGCAATGTTTCTTAAAACTCATAAAAAGTGGTAAGAAGGAACATTTGAACTTTCAGCAAACAAGCAAACTCGACCAGGTCGGCCTTCTAAATCATTTGAAGATTTTAGTGAGAGGACTAAAAGAAGAAAAACGGAGGAAATACGTTCTTCGCTTAATAAAGAAGTAATCGTTCATGCAGCGCAAACAACATTACAGGCTCGAGGGAAAAGGGATGCTTCGAAAATACTACGGGAAATATAACGATTTGATGAATATGCCATGGCAACCGCGAAATTGTATGTCGAGTTATATAGTTGGCACCCAATGACTCCGACCTTGCATAAAATATTGATTCATGGTGCAGTTGTAATTGAAAATGCCTTATTACCCAAGCACTTTCGATTATACCGCGAAAACTACGCAAGAAAGTTCTCGAGGGAGGAATGCAACCTTGATATACATATATAATTGATTATTATTGAGTTCAGATCCACTATTAAGTAGCATGAAACAAACAAAAAAACGATCAAACCAGGTTCATTTTGCCCTGAAACAATGAATATGTGAATACTACCAGCTGACCCTAATACCGAAACCGATATTTCAGACATGGATCAAGATTTGTCCATAAATGTATAAACAAATTTAAAATACTTATTTGCACCTCAATTATTAATCTGTAACTAGATTTTTTTTTTTTTGTAAAATTTGTAATAAAAAATAAAAAATTTCCTCGAGATTTAGTATTTTTTTATATTTTTGGCTGGGAAAAATTTTTTTTTTACTGAGGACAATTTTTTACGATAATATTTATGATTTGAAGTCAAAATACACCTTAAAATAATTTTGACCGCCTAAATCATTTAAATCCACCTATGTGCGTCGTCTGTTAGGGACCTCCTACCCCGACTTTTTATAAAATAATCCCTCCATATCGCTAGTTTATAATCTCAACTTTGGCCATATTGTCGGACTTGGAATACAAATAAAGATAAATCTTCGTATTAGGCGGAGCAAGAACTGCCTTTTTTATCTTCCCCGGAGCAGGCAACTCGCCCAACAGCGGAGCAGTCGAGAAAGTTTGTTGTCAAAGGATCAAATCCGGGCTAAGGAGCTAAGGAGCCGTACATATTTTATGATTTTAAGCCTTGCAAGGGAATTAATTTCCCTTCAGGCTCTAACTCGAATGAGAACTTGACAAACAAACGCCCACCCAATTTATACAATTTTAAATTTCGTATGCTCCCCTCTTAGATAAGATTTGTGAAAACACTTAAATGCTATTATTAATAACTCGAGTACATTCGTAAATTGCTTTTAATATCTGTTTTCTTTTACCTAGACGTAATACATTGTTATTGTTCTTGTAATAACCTTGCAATATTCTATTCAGTGGGACACTTTTACCTCCGTAGCCGACATTTAATATTTGATTGATTCGATCGTGCCCGTTCCGTATCTATTTTACATTTACATCGTCCAAATATACTTCCTTCGTCAGTATTTCGTCATTCATCCTTTCCATTTTACAGTTGTTATGCAAATTAATAAATAAAAGTTATTAAGTTCCACACAAACCAAATGCCCCGTTTATCAGTAAAACCAGGTATAAGTATGTTGAAGTTGGTGGAGATAATGTCACCGGAAAGATTTATTTCTTTGTAATTTAAATTCGCTTCACATCAAAGTTGGTGATAAAATCAGCCAACGTGAGCCAGACACTGGAAAAGATTTATAATATATCTCAGAGAAAAATATATCTACAACATTGGCATTCCGAGATAGAGATGTTTCCACTTTGATTTCCGCCGATACATCAACCCTTTGTCGAAGCAAAAGCCAATTGACGAACAGAAAGATGAAAAAATACAGGGTGGCCGAGAGATAAATATCCCTCAGAGCTCTGCTGTTAGTGCATACATTATGTAGCTTTACTGAAAACTACCAACCTTTAATTAGGCTATGGATAAAATTAGAAGTGCTTCTTGTTTATATTTCAAATAAATTGAGAAACAGGACACAATAAGGACTACGAATTGGTTAGCTGATGATTCTGATTAAGATTACTTTACGGAAATCAAGACATGTACTTATATAATACAAATGGCATCATGGATATACGAGTATGCCTTTTTAAACTACGATGAATATTGCATAGTGAAAATTATTTAATTAATAAGAAAGAAAACAGGTTTTCTCTAGAAGTTTTATTCTCTTTGCTAATGCTTTATTAAATGTTTTTTTCTTCAGCGCATTTTCGATATTTAATAAAGCCTTACCAGGGCGAAAGATGTCATTCCCAAAAAATATTACAAAACTTCTATAAAATAGATTTTATTCGTATTCATTATTTAGTATGGAGTCATTTATATGTCAAAAACATCATTGTGAAACAATGAGTAAGGCAATTATTTAATTCACATTCTAAATAGCAATATGGATAGATGACATACATGGCCCTTCAGATGATAGAGAGTGTCATGTGCAAGTCGTTAAAGTGATGTAAGTCGTGAAAGTGATATTTACACCATTATATAATATACGATATAAATATTGTCTAATATGTTTTTAGCTGTAAATACTTCTAGGAAAAAAATCGATGACAAACTTTATCTCTTTAATGTGTAAGAAACAATTCATTTCAAATTCGAATTTAGTGAGCTACGAATAATGATAAAGTCAGATTAAAGATACAACGAATGTTTTAAACCTAGATACCAAAGAAATTCTATATAATATGTGACCATAAATATAATACGTAATAATTTTCTAAAATATAATTCGAAACTACAAAAATCTCATAATGATGTCAGATTTATTGAATCTTACACAATGTTATAAAATTTCATTTGATGTTAATATAAACGTAGACATGGTGTCTTACCGAAAGTGAAAGACACAGACTGAAGACCTTTGACATTTGGTACTACAAAATAATATTAGGAATTTTCTGGAGAGACGACATAAAGCATGACGAGGTTCTCAGTAGAATTGAAGGAGCGATGCATCCATCTCAATGAGGCGATCCCAATGTACAACAACAAACAAACAAACAAAACCATCACGCCGTTTCCCCGCAGGGGTAGGCAGAGAGAATGGACCGCCACACTACTCTATCCTGGCACACCTCTCTAGCTTCCTCCACATTCATACATCGAGTCATACACGCACGTCGATTCTTCCGGCTTCTGACATGACCAACTTTTAATATTTGATTAATCTGGTCATGCCATGTTTTCCTCGGTCTACCTCGACTCCTTACTCCATTTACATTGTTAACGTATACTTTTTTAACCATTCTTTCTTCACCCATGCGCTCCATATGTCCGAACCAACGAAGCGAACCTTTCATAATTTTGTTCATAATACCTTCTTTCGCTCTACACTCCTTCCTAATATCAGCATTTGAGATTCTGTCGTACATCGTTCTACCACACATACGTCTTAGGGACCTCATCTCTACCGCATTTATTCTGCTCTCATCTTTCTTCTGCCAGTTCCATGCTTCGCTTCCATACATAAGGGTTGGAACCAGAACTCCATTGTGAACGGCCATTTTCGCTTTCATTGATAAATTCTTGTTTCCAATAACTACTTTTAAAGCTCCATTCACTTTGTTACCCGCACCAACCCTTCTTTCAATATCACTGTCCGTTCGGCCATCCGCTGTGAACATGCTACCTAAATACACAAATTCGCTCACCTGTTCCAAGTTCTCTTCATTTACACTTATATTACAAACTGTCATTTGCTCTTCCCTTTCAAAAACTAACACCTTTGACTTTCCGATATTCATCATTAAATCGTTTGACTTGCATACCTTATACATTCTCGACACCAAGACTTGTAATTCGTCCGCACTATCCGCAACGAGAACGGCATCGTCCGCGTAAAGCAGACAGTTTACAGACAGATCACTCATCTTAGCACCAGCATTTATACCTTTAAGTTCTTTCATACACTTGTCCATATACAGATTGAACAACCAAGGGGACATCACGCAGCCCTGCTTAACACCCTTCGTGATATCAAACCAGGGCGTGATGTCCCCATTTACCCTAACACTGGCAGTGCTCCCTTCGTAGAGAGAAGCAACCGCCCGTATCAGTTTTGTGCTCACTCCGTATTCGGACAAGATTGACCACAGTTTTTCTCTGTTCACTCGATCATAGGCTTTTTGCAAATCGACAAACGCACAGAAAAGCTTACGGTTTTTGGCCATAAACTTCTCCGTAAGCGTTCGAAGTGCAAAAATCTGATCCATACAACCTCTTCCGGTCATAAAAGCGCCTTGAACATCCCATACTCTTTCAGTCGTCGTCTTTTTTACTCTTTCTATTAAAATTCGACCGTAGAGTTTACCAACGGCACTTAATAGACTTATTGCCCGGTGATTTCCACAGTCCATACGAGACCCCTTTCCCTTATAAAGAGGCATGATAACAGCCCTCCTCCAGTCGAGCGGTGTATATCCCTCCTCTAAACACTGGTTAAAGAGTCTATAGAACCATGCTGAAACCACCGGCCCACCGTTTTTGATAAACTCTAAGGCTACACAGTCATATCCGACAGCTTTTCCACCTTTCATACATCTTACAGCACTTACTATCTCGTTCAAATTTATTTCAGTAATTTCACTTCCGCTGTTCGTGCAACTCTCATTTGTAAAGCTCATTCTTATTGAATCTTCAGTCATTTCACTGCCATACATATCTTTAAAGTACTCCATCCATCTTCCTTGTATACTTTTGAAATCAGTAATCATTCTTCCCTCACTACTTAAAATTGCTTTCGCACAACCACTTTCGGGAGGATTTCGGGCTTTTTTGACTTCCTTCCAGAACATTTTTATGTTGCTCTGGAAGTGATTCGTCATCTTAAGTCCGTCATCCTCCTTCAGTTTATCCTTTTTCGCTCTCACTTTCAACTTGACGTTCATCTTGCAAACTTTGTACGCTTCTTTCGCTCTTTGATATTTCACGCAATCACTTTTATCCACAGACAACATATTTAACCATGCATCCTTCTTTTCTTTAACAAGATTTTTTATACAGTCATCCCACCAAGCATCTCCATTTCTCCTCCCTTGCACACATGTACCACATACCTCTTTCGCTGCTTCACATAGACTTTCTTTCAGTTTCTTCCAGGTCTCATCTATGCTTATACATTCCGATTCTCGATCACTAAGCCACTCATTCACTTTCATCATAAAACTCTCTTTTACGCCATCGTTTTGTAGTTTTTCAACTTTTACTCTAGACGGGGCGGTCACTGTCTTGTTCCTCTTGGTGCGCCAGCCTCGGAACAAATTTACCTTTGTTACCACCAAAAAGTGGTCTGTTCCGAGTTCGGCCCCTCTGAACACTCTGGTATCTACAGTGTCCGCCCGTAATCTAGAGTCCACGATGACGTAATCGATCGTCGTCCTTTCATTTCCTCTCTCCCATGTATACTGGTGGATCCTCTTATGGTCAAACATCGTGTTTGACACAAAGAGGCTCCACTCCAGGCACACACCAAGCAATCTCTTTCCATTATCATTCGTTCTACTATCACCATACTTTCCGAGACATTCTTCATAACCAGCCCTTTGAATTCCTACCCATCCATTCAAATCTCCTGCTATAATAATTCTTTCGTTCGCATTTTTACTCGCTGCTATCTCGTTTACTCTATCCCAGAACTCATCTTTCACAGCTTCATCTTCGCTATTAACAGGAGCATACCCAATTTTGAGTAGTACTCTTGTCAATCCAATTTTGAAGCGGATCCATATTAGTCTAGGATTCACACATTCGTATCCTTTCATGCATTCTATCATCCTAGGAGCTAAAATTGCTGCCACACTCTGGCCTCTTTTTTCTTGTGGTACCCCTGACCACAAGACGACCTTATCCCCATGCTCTCTGGATCCACACTCTTTAACCATGCATTCAGTCACACACAGAATATCTAAACATTTATTCTCAAATTCATCGCACATCTCATTTAACTTCCCTTCCATACCTCCTCTTATGTTCCAAGTACCGATACGGCACTCCACTCTCCTCTGTTCGCCCCCGCGGGAAAAGCGACGTGATGGGTGGCGGACCTCATCGCCGTCTCTAGGCATTTATGTATTATATCCCAATGTATCGGCTACATTAAGCATTAATGGCATGGCATAATAGAGGGGACAAATTACAGGGAGCGCTCTAGACGAGAGTAACTGAAACAGGCGTGCGAGGGCATGAACTGCGTCCCATGTGTTGAGCTAAGAGGGCTTCTGAAGACCAAGCACAGTGTAGGATGAGATGCAAGACTTTGCTGCAAATCAATCCCTAGGATTGAAACTGCGAAGAAGAAGACTATTTAGATCCATCTCTAATCCACTACGTGTTATGTAGTCACCGTTTTCATTTATATTAAGAGCTTGCAGACTTGCTCTCTCGTGAAACTTGACATTTCCATTTCCTCGGTTTAGTTTCTTCATAGCGCACAACACACATCTCAGATTGAGGAATATATTTATCAATTACTTACATCGCTTATCTGCATTGGGGATATTTTTCTTCTTCATTGTTATCGGACCGAAAGATATTTCACGCCAAGGAATTGGATTGAAATGTATGGCACCTTTTATCAGAAACAGAGTGTAATTATTCAAATGTCTCGGTGCGCGAGGTTCACTTCTATTATTCAATCCGCTTTGTTCTGCTCTCCCGAACATTTTGTTTTAGTTTATTCAACAATTTTATAATCTCCCGTACAATCTTTATAAAATGATATTGTTAAAGTTAATGCATGTTTACAGATTTAGAAAAACAAAACTGTATAAATATTTTTGAAGACATATGAATATGTAGATATTTTTTTGTTAGTAAGATTTTGATGGTAGAAAGATTAGCAAACAATTTACCAGATTTACCGATGAGTCCAATGCGAATCTCGTAGCCCCGCCCCAATCCAAAGCACATGTATCGGCTCGATGGACCTTGGACCTGTAAGATAGAAAGCATTTTATTTTGGTGGCGGAACAAACAGGAGCGAAGGAAGTGGCAGAGACCTTTATTTGACATCGATTACCGGCCGCCAGTCACCGCTGTCCGGCCGCGGCCCTAACCCCACGGAAGAAACAACGCAAAAAGCATCTGTCCACTTTGCTACTGTCTCCTATTTACGTTTCGTAAAAGCTATAAAAATAAGCGCCTCAATGTTAAAATTATATTACAAAACTTGCTTAATCTTTTATCTCATTGCTTTCTGTTTCGTCATGTCGCTGTATAATAAATAATGAAGTCGTTTTTTATCCATTTTTATGAAGTTTTATCACATACAGGTATGAATCCGCATTCACAAATTCTCATGCGCACTAAACTCTGACCAAGACCAAGATAGTCTCTGTAATAATGTTCAGTTTTTTGGTATTTGAAGGTATCTGCAGCCCAGACATTAAGTATCCATTAGATACTCCTACAAATAAAAATTTGTCTAACATCATTCAAGTCAGTCATTACAATAGTGCCGGACTCGGCATCATTTGAAATTGTGAAGAATAAATTGAAAATATATAAAAATACTAACAAATCAAAAGAAAGAAAGAAAATGAGCTGTGCTACAATACATATTTTTTATGTGTATTATATATTTGTGTCATTTATTAATAAAAGTATTTTCTTAAAAAAAAATACAGGATTCGTTATTCCCAATGCGTATAGGTCTTTGAAATTTCCATCTCTGCGCAGCGACGTAAACAGAGACCGCATTTGTCTTCTATAACCCGATACTCTCTTATCACAAATAAATGTATTTTCGCTTCCAAAAAAATAGAAGTAACCGTTTTTTCATTTATGTTCGACACATAAGTTGAGCAGTTGTGAGTCAAGTAATCAAATATAAAGCTATATCAGCAGCGAACCGAAAAGTTTTTTTTTTCAAGTTTCAACGGTTCCTTCGGGTGGAATAAAAAATAATCTATTATATATTAAATGTTAGTTGCGGTAGAGAATTTTCTTACAAAATTAGTTCATTTTTAAAACATCTAAATATGTACTTCAATAACTTATTCATAGCATACATAATATTGAACTGTTCTTGCTTCAGAGCTTTGTATATTTAAAATGTGGACAACTCGAACTCGAGATTGAATCTTATATGAGTATTAGCCCAAGGTATCCTAGGTGCGCCCCTGCGCCGCGTCCGGCCGCGTGTCCACGTTAATTGACGTTAATACTGTAAATGTTCGGTGGTAGGGTACGACAAAGGTAAAATCAATTAACAAGCCCATACGAACAAGCTCCTACTGCAGCCACCAGGAGATAAACATTCTGGAAGTGTTTTATATGGACCTGGAGAAGGCGCACCGAGAATGGCGGCTGTGTCCGAGCACAGGCGCTAAGAAGGGAATTCAAAACTTATCCACACTCTTCACAGAACTAACTTCAATATTTATATTAAGCCATAGACCGGGTGAACAATCTTCCGTTTGATTACGAACGATAAGTTTTCGCGATAATAAAGGTGTAAAACCTTCGAAACATGTCGAGAACAATAAACTAAATAGTGGAAAAATCGATGTTTTCATTCATAAAAACATTCGTCAATATGAAATCCCACAGTTTTAACGCCTTTAGTTTATCTTGCTTTACACACAATAATGTTTAATATATTATAATAAAATATTGTCAACATGAAAATACCAAAAAATAGACGCCTTCGTTTAATGTACCTAAACCATCTTCACCCGTGACTATTTACTGATTGATTAATGTTTGAGGTATTAGTTTTATAAAACTCCATTATTAATGAATAATAGTAAACACGATTGTTTAGTGGTTTTACTTGGATTTAATTTATATAAATTGTGACAAATTTGTTTCGCCTTGCGAGGGCATTCTCAAACTGCCTTACCCATTTTTAGTTTGAGAATGCCCTCGAAATGCGAAACAAATTTGTCACAATTTATATAATTTATGTAAATTATATCCAAGTAAAACCACTAAACAATCGTGTTTACTATTATAAAATAAAAAGAAAAAAAAACTTTTTACTCAGTTCAAAAACCAATTTATTAATAAATATGAACGTAGCTTCATAATTGAGGTAGTCTTTGTAAGCTTTATTTTTCAAAAATGTTTGGAAGCAGCTGAGTAGACCACAAAAACGAAATGTAAAATCCGCAATAAATGATATGATATCGGTTAATACTGAACATCCCTTGTTATCTCCGGCAGATATCAACGGAGTCGCCGCCGCGCGCTTAATTTATCGGGCTTGGGAGGAGCGCACGGGCCGGCCGCGGCGGGGCCCGATAACTCTGTCCTCTGTCCTCCGTCCTCCATCTGATACGACATATCCAACAGTACGCAGCTGGTGATCACCTCGTATCATCAACATTTACACAGCATCAAGACTGAACCACTAGCATCGCGGACCAACGATCGTAGCTACGAGACCAACCGTGGATCTTCATTATCAATATAAATATCTATATGTGAACATCATTAGCATAAAAATTATCAAGCACTATATTGACGTGAACTCTGTTCGTTTTATTAGCTGACAAATGTTCCCTCATTTCAATCAATCAAAATACTTCATGCTTCATCTTTGAGCATTCTTATCATTGAACATCGCCCACAGTAAGTTTTTCTGTGCGTTTGTCGATTTGCAAGAAGCTTATGATTGAGTAAACAGAGCACAAAACTGATACGGGCGGTTGCTTCTCTCTACGAAGGGAGCACTGCCAGTGTTAGGGTAAATGGGGACATCACGCCCTGTTTTGATATCACAAAGGGTGTTAAGCAGGGCTGCGTGATGTCTCCATGGTTGTTCAATCTGTATATGGACAAGTGTATGAAAGAACTTAAAGGTATAAATGCTGGTGCCAAGATGAGTGATCTGTCTGTAAATTGTCTGCTTTAAGCAGACGATGCCGTTCTCGTTGCGGATAGTGCGGACGAATTACATGTCTTGGTGTCGAGAATGTATGAGGTATGCAAGTCGAACGATTTAATGATGAATGTCGGAAAGACAAAGGTGAAAGTCAAAGTTTTTGAAAGCGAAGAGCAAATGACAGTTTGAAATATAAGTGTGAATGAAGAGAGCTTGGAACTGGTGAGGGAATTTGTGTATTAAGGCAGCATGTTCACAGCGGATGGCCGAACGGACAGTGATGTTGAAAGAAGGGTTGGTGCGGGTAACAAAGCGAATGGAGCTTTAAAAATAGTTATTGGAAACAAGAATTTATAAATGAAACCGAAAATGGCCATTCACAATTGACTTCTGGTCCCAACCTTTATGTATGGAAGCGAACCATGGAACTGACAGAAGAAAGATAAGAGCAGAATAATAGCGGTAGAGATGAGGTCCCTAAGACGTATGTGTGATAGAACGATGTAGGTACGTCAGAATCTCAAATGCTGATATTAGAAAGGAATATAGAGCGAAATAAGGTATTATGAACAAAATTATGAAAGGATCGCTTCGTTGGTTCGGACATATGGAGCGCATGGGTGAAAAAAAGAATGGTTAAAAAAGTGTACGTTAACGATGTAAATGGAGTTCGGAGTCGAGGTAGACCGAGGAAAACATGGCATGATCAAATTAATCAAATTTAAAGGTTGGTCATGTCAGAAGCCGGAAGAATCGACGTGCTTGTATGACTCGCTGTATGAATGTGGAGGAAGCTAGAGAGGTATTTCAGGATAGAGTAGTGTGTCCATTCTCTCTGCCTACCCCTGCGAGGAAACGGCGTGATGGTTTATTGTTGTTGTTGTTGAACATCGCCAACTATCATTAAACTTCACCACCTCTAACCATGTGACCGTAACATCCAGTGGTGTTCTTAGTGTGTTATTTGTCTTTTATGTCCTTAAATCAAATATGCATATATACTGCGACTAGTGATGGCTAGTCTAACACGATGTAACTATGTTCTGCGAACTAGATCACGTGTGAGAACTATTAATATCTACCCAAGAAATCATTCAATAATTTATATCTTCCACTTGGACTAATACTAGAAGACTACCCTTATTCCGATCCTTTCGTAATCTCCCTTAACTGCTATAATATACGATTCCCCTTGACTTCAATGCGCTAATCATTATGTCCTCGCATAAATTTCGCCAAAAAACTGGATTCGTTCCCTAAGCCGTGAGAACCTTAATTCGCCACCTTGAATTATTGTCTACAAAAAGATTCCGAAATTAGTCACTTTCTTAAGAATTTTATTTATTTTGATATAATCATTATTTACAACGTACTTTTACGAAGATATTTCAATAAATAACATTAATATAATCAATACTAAACAAAGATTTGAATAGAGGCGATAAGTTATTTAAGAAGCTGTATTGAAACTGAATATAAAAATAGGTGTCTTCGCTCAATATTCAAAATCTATTGGCCCCAAACAGTGTCAAATGCCGTTCTCTGGACCATGGCAGGCGAAAAGCCAATTAGAGAACAAGTCGCTAGACGCAAGTGGCAGTGGATCGGTCACACTCTGAGACGGAACCGAGCCTGCATCGCTCAGGGTGCACTAGACTGGTCCCCTATGGGGGAAAGAGAAAGCGAGGCAGACCTAGAGCCACCTGGAGAAGAACCCTGCAGGACGAGGTTAAGGTAGCAGGCTTCACTTGGGATGATGTTAGGCATCAGGCATGTGATAGAGTCGGGTGGAGAAGGTTCCTTGAGGCCCTATGCACCACGGAGGTGTGACAGGACAAAAAGAAGAAGAAGAAGAAGATTGAAACTAACTATAAAATATATTTCTTTAATTGATTTAATTCTGACTTCAGATGAATAACTCAGTAAGCTGTATTCTATTATATATAACCGGCGTTTTATCGTAAATACCCAAAATTCTTCTGTGGACAATCATTACATATTTTTTGTTGCCTTTAGTTGACCACATTATTATCATTTTATCCTGAAATCGTTGTAGGTATAAACCTAAGAAGTTGTATGTCCATATCTGATGGTGAGAGTTTATCACACTACAGGCCGGGAGCTGGTCGGTAAATCACGAAAATGTCACCGCACAGCACATAGCTAGCTCGCAGTACATCCCCCCCCCTCCCCCTCTTCACTATACGTGTTACTCGGCATAGAGACATACTCGTATATGTGGTCTATGCATAGCTCTGAACAAGTCACTTCAATGCACGATTAAACGAAATTTACTTGAATTTTAAAAATGGGTTACTTTTCGCTCACATATTAAACCAATCTCATTTGACAAAAAACGTAAAATTTATAAATTAAAAATAGAGAATAATCTAATTATTTATCCTACCAAAAACCTCATTCATTTGGAAGTGGCGATTTGTTTTCCAATTAATCTCATCCGTGACAATTTGAGCATTGAGATTAAACGTGCACTTTCATCAGAGTTGCGTAAAGAAATAAGTATAAAAAAAATACATTTGATTTAAACTGTTTAAGACCTCCTTAATGATTCCTCCGCAACTCTATCCGAAGCTGCACTTGTCATTTCTGGAAGTTCTTAATTATGTAGTATCAAGGGTTTCTATTACTTTTCTTATTCTTATTTAGCCCTCTTCCCTCCACTGCTGGATATACAACTCTTTCATTTTCTTCCACTCGTCCCTGTCTTATCTCTTCCGCAACTAGGTCGTTCCTGATTTTTGGGCAATATCGTTAGTCCATTTTTAGGTGACCTCCCGACACTTCTTTTTTTGTCCAAGGCCTTCACTCTGGATGTCCATTGGGTATTGCCCTGTCTTGCTATATTTCCAGCCCATTGCCACTAAAATTTAGCTGTACGATCCATGATGTCGGCAAGTTTGTTTCCAATTATTAAAGGTCGTCGTCACCTTCAGCATTACAACCTTGGTGGGTCCTAGCTTCCAGCAAGAAACGTCTCCATCTCTAGTCACCACCTTCCAGTTTTGGAGGCCCAGACACCATCCAACCATCGCGGTCTCGACCTGCCGACGCCGACGCTTCTTCGCCCTACTGGATCATTAAACAACACCTTTTTGGGAAACTCTATTGTCAAAATATTACGTTCAGATTAAATATGGACATTTTATGTTTAAGCATCGTATATCAAAATTAACCGTTAGTATCCACAGACTACACCTATTCTTTGCATTGAACTTGTCCAATATCCAGTTTGTACCTTTGCTGTTTTCACATTACCGTCAATGTTCTACTGTTTATATTTTCTCATTTCAATACAAATTCACAATCATTCAACCATTTACAATCCATTGCATACGTTTAAAAATCTCTCCATTGGTTGAAAAGAATTGATGCATATTCCTTTCTGGAAAAAGTTATTTTGACTGATTTTTATCAGAATAAATTTATGAGTATATTCGACCAGTATTCTTGTAAGTAGATACTGTCTCTTGAATTATTACGATTGTGAACGTAAAACGATACTTAAATTGACTCATGACATCTCTACTTATTACAAAATATTCAGGTTGGTTCTTGCTGTTTTAACACACTCAGATCGAGAGTCTTAAAATGTTATTTACCTTAATTATATAATATATTTTACACTCGAAGGAAGAGGATATTATAATATAACATATACCTACAGATACATTGAAAATAATTGGTTTAATTGACACGCTGTAACCAGTATTGCATTATCGGTTTCGATTAAGTAACTATGTGATTCCCCAAATTATGTATTCGCATCGTAAAAAGTTACGAAATTGTATTTAAAATGGCAGCGAAAAACTTTTTTATCACACCAAATTAAGGAAAAACCACATTCATAATGAAATCGGATATCATTTTTTTTATTGATGGTTGAGGTATTAGTTTCGTAAAACTCTATTATTAATTTATAATAGTAAACATGATTGTTTAGTGGTGTTGCTTGGAATTAATTTATATAAATTAAATCCAAGTAAAACCACTAAACATTCGCGTTTACTATTATAAATATTTTTTTAATCATCACCACATTCACCATATATTCCAACTAACTCACCAAAACGACGTCCTTATTAAGAAACTTAACAAAAATGTATTGTACCGAATTAATGAGTTTCTCTGACATTAACAACGATAACCGATCACTGAGTCTATTGTAATTCCACTTAATGTTTTGAAATATTTTACAATCTTAACAGCTGCTAAAATCTTGCCGACCATCGTGTAATAGTTATATTGCACTTTAGATTGATTATCAAATTCTATTAATCCTACTATCACACATTATAGTGTGTATTAATTAAGTCATCCTTTATTTGTACGAGGTACATAGGTACGAGTATGACGGGCTTGACGGAGTTAGCAATACGACCGTGAACAAAGTATCCAATTGTGTATGAATCACGACCGAGATATGTATGAAATGTACGTTGATGCTTCCTAATTGGTCAATAATTCAAGGAGATACTGAATTTATGTGACCGACAATATTTTCTCACAAAATAACCCGTCAGCATATTCCACCCAAATATTTTGTTCGCCGTATTTATATAGGCGGTCAGCCGTGTTTTTGTGTATCACAGTCTACTGCACAGGGTGAGCTCTACTTCAGTTCGATTGTTAAACAAAGTTAATACTTTCTGAAAAAAAATATTAAATTATTATAAAATTTTCCAATGATCAGTGCAGCAGATTTGTCAGACTACAATGTACAAAATCGAATCCTAACGTCAAAACTAATTTAAATTTGATTTACAAACTTTATAAATTAAAATGGGTTTTTTTTTTAATGAAACTGAATACTTCGTAATGAACCCATGAAATACATAAAACAATATTTTAAACTCCAAGAATATAATTCCAAAAGTTCAAATTGTTAATTCACTGTTAAATTAAAAACACTGTTTTAATAACAAAAATTGAGTTTATTTTTCATAAAATCGTCGCGACAGCTGGTTCGGTAACCGATGTTCCCATCGTCAGGTGTTACAATAAACTGTAATATAATAATAGTTTATTGTAACACCTGACGATGGTAATATCGGTTACCGAAACAGCTGTCGCGACGATTTAATAAAAAATAAACTCATTTTTTGATATTAAAACAGTGTTTTTAATTTAACAGTGAATAATGATAAAATATCAAAGTGTTTTCGGCAAAACAATGGATTATCTAATTAATATCATTTTGTTAAGTATCAGCCACCCTATATGCAATATTTGAATTGATTTTTTAATAAGATTATTATTACTTTATGACTAAAAATACATCCTTTTGACCATATCTGAATGTGAACGGTTAATATAAATACAATTAAGAACTTACACCATCAAAACTTGACAGAAGTGCCATATACTCGTATACTGAAAATCTTTTATACTTTCTGTGAGTAGAACAAATTATGTAATTGAATAAAATGATTATTTTTAGTACCAGCAGACAGCCGACCTCCAGGAAGACCACCCAAAAGATGGCGAGACAGCTGGACACCTACATCCCAGGAAGAGGCTCCGAGAAATAACAGGATACAGTCCTGAAAAAAGTAGAAAAAGATAATGATTGTGTGCTATTTCTATATTATTTCTCTTGCACATGTACCTTCATAGTTTTATTGTTTTTATTTCAATTACGGTTTGTTACGTATTTTTTTTAATTAATGGAAAGAATTTACAGTTAAAATAAAGACAGTGCTTCACTCAGGTGAGCTACACTATCACAAAATACGACAACCTCCGAGGTGACAAGATTTAGCAAAGATATTGCTCTACCTATCGGCATAACCATTGGCAGGTTGGTTTTGCATCGAGGGAGATAATACAACCTATGGCCCTTTGTCGAAGATGAATTAGCAGGGACGAACAGACCTACATCACACAGGATTTCTGAGTTGTCTATAAAACCGCCTATCAGTCGAAAGAAGTGAACACCCAAATAAATGTTTCGTGTTATCCCGAGTGGCTAATAGTTTAACATCGCTAGTAAGAAATCAATCGGAATGAGCCACGGGTAATATCCATATTCCTTAAGATAGAGGCGTCGCAGAAATTTCTTCCGCACCCTCCCCAGCATCAGGGAACATCGTACCTACTGCGGTGCCTGCTATAGACTATAGACCTACTGTTCCTTGCTATAGACTGGTCTCTAGAAAGTTGCACCTCCGGTGAAGTTGATTCCAAGTTGTCCTCCATATTTTAAGAGGTCTTTCACGAGGACGAATCCTGGGAGGCTGATTTTGTCCCAATATAGAAAAATCCGGTGGCGTTAATTTTTTAGACTGTCAATTTAGTTTGCATGCTTGTTTAGTATTAATTGTTATTATTATCCACAGAATTTATTTTTCCGGTTGAGTATCTGCGGAGAAAGAATTATTAAATACAAATCTATATAAATAAAAGGCGATCTTCCGGGTGTGTGTGGACTATTTCTGAGGTTATTCCTGAGCTGATCATTTTCCAAGTTATACACTTCCTTAATAGATAGACATAGGTGGGCATAGGCATATTTTTGTTATTAATCGAGCTCTAATTAACTTTGTAAATTTATAAATTTTCGTAGTGCGAGCGAGTATAGACCTTCATGTTCGTATCACCTGAGTATCGATCTTTAGAGTCTATATTCGCTTGGCGTGATAAGATGCAAATTAGTGGTTTTTTTGACTCTTTGCGTGGTCAGATATGAAATTAGTCGCTCCTTTGAACTGAAAAATATACGCACGTATAGGGATGGGCAAAACGACTCATCTCAGGGATCTGATCTGAACGGTTCCGCTCAGCAAAGTGAGCCGACTCTTTTTAACGATCCACGGTTCACCATTTTGAGTCGTTCAAAGTTTGAAATTATTTTAGTGACCTTTTTTTTTTGCTCCTCGACCAAAAAAGTTGATTCCGGTAAAAAAAAAAAAATTCACCAGGATAAATTTTTTGTCGATGAGCTAAAAAAAAAATTCACAACGACAAACAACTTTTTTGACAAACGACTCGATAATTATCAAGAAGAATCGGCTCACTTTACTGAGCGGAACCATTCAGCTCAGATCCCTTAAAGAGATCACTAAAAATAGTCGACTCTTTTGCAATAATATACGATTCACCGAGCGCAGAGGTCGGCAAAATGCGGCTCCGGAGCCGCTCGATAATTATCAAGAAGAATCGGCTCACTTTACTGAGCGGAAAGCGCAGAGGTCGGCAAAATGCGGCTCCGGAGCCGAAGGGGTTTGTTGAAAGAAAAAATAATCGCGAGATACTTGCTTACCATCGCATCATTCATCAAGAACGCTCTGTCCGCAGACATTTCCAGAAGAAATTTGTAAAGTTATGGAATTGGTGATTACGATTATCAATTCCGGTTTAGCTAAAACTCTTAATCATCATCGCCAATTCAAAGATTTTTAGTCATCATCTTCAACGCCTGAAATAGTATTACTGACTCTTGCTGATCTTTCGCTTTTCGCTTCTACATATTCATGCGGACAATTTTATTCAAGCATGAATTTTAACAAGAGTAAACTACGAAGTCGTCTTATTGATGAGAACATGGAATTGTGCCTAAAATTAAGAATAACAACAAACAAACATGCATCAGGTCCATAATAACATACGGAATCAAAGCAAGAACAGACACTGTCAGAACCAGACTGCGACCTATTGTGGGAGAACCGTTAGAGATAGGATACCCAACGAATAAATTCGCAAATCCTGCAACATTGAAGACATAGTGAGATGGAGTAGGCAGAGACATCGAGAGAATGGATCCAGCAAGAATTCCTAATATCGTGATGCAAGAGACTCCAGAGGGCCGTCGACCACCAGGATGACCACCAAAGAGATGGAGAGAAGGCTGGTCGCCTTCATCACAGGAAGAAGTGTGAAATAATGTTTTATTCAGTGTACCCGTAATTGAATGAAGTGCAAAAATTATAATAAAGGTTATCTAAATCAATAAACATATTTGGCTCTCAATTTTTTTTTAAATCGTTGTAAAGTACGCATTTGGCTCTTTGGCTAATAATTTTGCCGACCCCCCTGACCTAGCGGATCATTGAGCTGCCGCTCTTTTTTTATGGATCATCGCTCACCCGCTCACCAAAAAGATTCGAATCTTTGAGTCGACTCGTGAGCGGATTGCCCATCCCTATCTCTGAAATGTCAAATTTGAATTGCGTGTTAGTTTCGTAAGTAAAATATTTATATTTCTAATTCATATATATCTTCAGTTTATTCTATTTTGCCGTTGAAATGAATACAGATTATATTTCCGCATTACATATTTCAAAGTTTTAGTTCTAAATTATATCGAATTTATATAGATAGAAATGAAATTACATACCTATCGTTTTACTTACGTATTATTTTAGGTTATGTTATGAATACATGGAAAAACGTTAAATTCTAAGTAACAATTCTATGAATTGGTATAATCTATTTTAATAATGTTATTTTATTGTGGGGAGAACCGTTAGAGATAGGATACCCAACGAATAAATTCGCAAATCCTGCAAGGAATCTGGTTCTGGTTCTGATTTAAAAAAAAATATTTGATTCATGTGGTGCTCCTGTCAATTTGGAGATATTTCCTGTATAAGTGAATTGTTTTGGTCAATTTGATTGTTGCCGCACTTTGTGATAGTTATTTGTGACACGAAATACGTTTTCACTCTTCTGATGTTAAAATAATACAAGTTTTTTCGTTTATAAAAAGAATTTTGACAGGTGTAAAAATAAATTTTTCATTTGTTCCAATGACAATTTGAATAAATTCTTCAATCAAATTTTCAAGTTTTTGCTGGTGTTGGATTGTTTTAAGTGCCTAATAAAATTAAAACAGTGGAATAAAAAATTAAATAAACACAAATGTCCGGATCGTCCAGCTGACGACAAGTGCACCATCTAAAAGAACATTATGTGTTAAATTATTTTTATGTGTTATTTAATTTTATATCATTGTATTTTGTATAATTTGTTTTAGATTTATTATGTAGACGTTGAATGATTGAAGTGTGCGCGGGAGATGCCTATTGGTGGCGATGAGGTTCGCAACCCATCACACCGCGTCTCTCGCGTTGGCGAAAAGAGAAGAATGGAGTGCAGCATCGATTAAAATGTTGCAGTCCATTCTTTCTGTCTACCCTTTCGGGGAAACGGCGTGATGGTTAGTTAGTTAGTTAGTTATTTTAATGTAAAATTGTTCTGGCAGGGCGATAACCTATATCTTTTGGATTAGACAATTTACTTCAGCTGTTTTAGTTTTTCTCTGTTATGCTGTGATAGGTAAACATATCCTTACATACAGCATTAGCTGCCTCAGTTGGAAAAATCCACTAATATAACATTTCCAAATGGTCTGATGTTCCCACGCCAATCTTACAATGATCGAGTGTTTTTTTTTTAAATATACTGCTCATTTTAATATAATTATTTGATTTTTGCAGAGATGCCGACGCTAAGGATGATACCAGGAAAGACTCTTTGAGATAGGGTGAGGAACACGGCTATCCACGATATCTCCAAGGTGGAAGATGTCGTGAGATGGGGCACGCAACGCAAGATACTGGCATGTATGGATCCCACACCCGATTGTTATATTTATGAACTAATTTTGAAATGGTATGTACAGGTTGGATTAATTGGTTTAATTCCACTATTAGAGGCAGAACAGGAGTGTCGGACATCATCGGAAGAGTGGCAGCGCTAAAATGGCATGCCGCTCGCAGCCCTGATGATAGATGAACTGCAACCCGAAACCCAGGACGTCCTCAACTTCGATGGAGGGACGACATTGGATGCGTTTTGCCCAGGATCGACAGACATTGAATCAGATGGAGGAGGCCTACGCCCAGGAAGATTGTTATATTTATGAACTAATTTTGAAATGGTATGTACAGGTTGGATTAATTGGTTTAATTCCACTATTAGAGGCAGAACAGGAGTGTCGGACATCATCGGAAGAGTGGCAGCGCTAAAATGGCATGCCGCTCGCAGCCCTGATGATAGATGAACTGCAACCCGAAACCCAGGACGTCCTCAACTTCGATGGAGGGACGACATTGGATGCGTTTTGCCCAGGATCGACAGACATTGAATCAGATGGAGGAGGCCTACGCCCAGGAGTGAACGGATATAGGCTCATGATGATGATGATACAAAACATTGAAACACCTACATGCAACATTTTAAATATTTCTGGAATGGGTAAAATTCTGCAACAATGAAAGTTCATTGTATGGAATGAATGCTTTAAATTATCAACTGATTTCTGTAGAATCACACTCCAAAGGAGAATTGATTCAATGTATATTTCCAGACATCACACAAATTTACAAATTTCGTCATTGGTTAAGTGAATGTGCATTATTAGCTTCATCTAATGGACATCAAAATCAAGAGTTTTGTTTCTCTAAACATTGTATTTCTAAGAGCATTATTATGACCTTGAATGGTATATGTATGAATGTTTCATGCAAATGTGATATAGTATATTTATTTGTTTTTTTAATTTCACTTAAAATATTAAGGAAAAAAATTAAGACTGGACGTTTAATGGTTTAAACATTAAGCTGAAAAAGATATATATTAACTTTTTTTTGGGTGGCATCTTTAGGGTAACATTTGAACTACACTATATTAATTTAATATTTTTCCTTTTATTTCTAGGTAACATGAAACGGTGAAATCTGCAAGCTGAAAGATGTCATGAGATGAGGCAGACAACCCAGAAGATAATGGAATGCGCGTGTGCAGAGGATGGATCCCACACCTCGATATATGCGTAGATGAAGTGCAACCCGAAACCCAGGACGTCCTCAACTTCGATGGAGGGACGACATTGGATGCGTGTTGCCCAGGATCGACAGACATTGAAGCAGATGGAGGAGGCCTACGCCCAGGAGTGAACGGATATGAATTGTATATGTATGAATGTTTTATGCAAATGTGATATAGTATATTTATTTGTTTTTTTAATTTCACTTAAAATATTGAGGAAAAAAATTAAGACTGGACGTTTAATGGTTTAAACATAAAGCTGAAAAAGATATATATAAACTTTTTTTGGGTGGCATCTTTAGGGTAACGTTTGAACTACACTATATTATTAAATCATAACGCGCTTTTGCACAGCTATGTTTAAGACCAATTGGCATCAAAAACTCATTTCAGACTTTTTGCAAACTTGCCACCTTGGTAATGCCCAGCCTTCAATTGTTCAATTCACATTAGTATTATTCAAGTTCACAGCAAGTTTGCTTGGATTAAACAAATGTTTTAAAGATATGAACTGAATTAGGATACACACATTCTTGCACCTATACACATGTCATTTTATCCAATAAAATAATTGATATTGAACTTTCATTGTATTTCTTTAATATATATTGGGTGTACGAGTATTTATATACTCTAATATAGCAATAGCGAAGCGTTGCCGGGTCAGCTAGTAAAATATAATCGACCAGCTCTGGTATGCGGTATATGGTATGTGTTCTTGTTCACGGACACACGAGTATAGGACTTTTTTTACATCACCTCTAGCCAAGTCTGGGTTATACGGATCGCTGCACAAATATACCGGCACGTCCGCTACCAGCGAATATTATATTCCCCGGACAGATACATACAACACACGAGTACCTACAGCACAAATCGGCATACCTTCTTGATCTACCCTTATTCGGATATAACGAACGAATTGTCATACATTTGTTACTTATTCAAAAATAATACATTAACACTACTATTTTAAGATATACTAATATATTATTAAATAATGAATCGGTTGGTGTGTTCCTTGTGCTCGTGTTCGAGTCCCATTGGAAGAAGTTTCTCCATTCTCTAGTTCAAAATCCTTATAGGCGGAATTCCAAGGTATGCATTAGTAGTTTGACTAGCCTGAACTATTATGTCTCAGTAAAACCTCTTAATTTATTAACACCGCGCCTCCTCTCGCCTGGAGCCGGCGCTGCGCTACCTCCCCGCCCCCGCCCCCGTCTCCCCGCCCTAGCCCCCCGCACCCGCATACATTTGCTCAATAAACTTCTTAAGCTGATTGAAAGTTGGAAGACGAAATTATTCAAATGTACATATGAATTTTAGCGTCCATTAGTTCATCTCAGAATTTTAACGAAGTTCTCAAAGAATCCGTTCAAGGACCTAAATACAATTCCCTATTATGCTCACATGATTTCCAAGACATTTTTACTAAAAGCGCATTTAATTAAATTTATTTTGTACTGAGCCTATTGACTTTTGACCTTATCCGGTTGAATTGATTTTCCAACTTTTTGAAATGTGATAAGAGATTGTGCGAAATATAATTGTGTTGTTTAACCATATATGATACATTGTAATCTGGGGTAGTCAATGATTATATGTATTATTTTTTTTTTTAAATGTAAAAAGCGCAACGTGCTGCGGCCTCCTTAAAGACGTTCCTAAAATCCAAGCTCCTGTCTAGTAACACCAAGCTACGCATTCATAATATTGTCATCGAGTGGCGATATATAAATCTGAATCATGGACAATGACTCGTAAAGAAGAAATTATAATCTACTGATTTGGGAATAGGATTCCAAGAATGATCCTGGGACAGGGTTGCAGCGGGAGCTTGGAGGCAACGTAGATAAGTAGTATCAACAACGCAATCAAGAGATCCGCACAATAACAAGGCCTCTTAATAACGAACCCCGTGAGAGCCGGTCGCCTGGCATGAATTGCCCACCTACGCAAAGTAGAAGAGACCAGAGCAATCTTGACCCTGTACGCATCGAGACCAACTAGAGAAAGACGTTGGGGAAGGCCAAGATAGCGCCCAACAGATAATTATCTGGCTGATCCAACTAAACTGAGCGCAAGGGACTAGCAGGAGCCAAAAGTACGCGATCGAGTAGCTTAGAATAATTATCAAGGAGGCTAAAACTTTAACGATGGAAGACGATGTTCTGGTTGAAAATAATAATATTTTTAAAATGTATAGTTACTTCCCACTAATATTTGTGTCTTTCGACCGGTTTCGGCAGTTCGCTGCCATCTTTTGGTGGAAATGAAACCGGTTGATAGATTAAAAAATCATAATTAGGTGGTGTAAATGCAAAATGTATAAGCATTTTTCATTTATTAATTAACATTATTAGTATTGATGGCTAATGAGGTTTTATTTTTAAATTTCCTACTAAAATGTGAAAAGCTCACAATTCGAAAACTTTCTTTCTCGACAGTTATAGAACAACACTCACTTCTGTAATAACGTTTCCCCTGTCTTTGGGGTAGCGTTCTGATGAACCCGGTGTAGACCGACATGTTCATGTTCATTGAATATTTAAACCCGAAAGCAATCGACTCTCAAATTCATTAAATAGAAACATTTCGAAATGAGCCGTTTCGTGTTATGAATTCAACGTGATCTGATAAAGTGAAGTTCTATGCCGAGCACAATGTCATAATTCAGGCAGACCCTTGGGGAGATTGCCGCCACATAACTCTTGTCTAGTCTTTTTCGATGCAAACACTAAGTGCATTAAAACTAACACAAGTGCGCATCATAAACCAGTACTTAAACTAATGCAATGACATCAGTGGAAAGCGTCGGAAAAGAATTTGCATTTTCCTGAAAAATAATCCGGTCCCGGCCCCCGCCCCTCGGGGAGGGTCTCGGGTTCACGTGTTCAGAGCTCGCACCACACTTTGGACAACTTCACCGGAATATGATTTCTCAGGCGGTGTTTTAACCATTCACTGCAAGTTTCCAGGGCGTCTTAGTCCCTTGACGAGGTAAATATTAATGACCATAGAAATACTAACGTTTTGCTTTTTTTTTTTAATGTTACATTATTTTTTAACTACTAAAAGTACTACAGAATTGAAACTGAAATATTTTTATTTATTAAGCTATTTTGAGGCATACATCATGACGACCTTCATTGCAAGTGGTAAAATGGTAAAAAAAAAGAACTATGACTGCCACACTGAAGGTTACGGGTTCATTAGACCTGACACTGCACTATAAGAGCAAGATACTCATTGAAATCAATTTAAAATATTACATATATTTCTGTCAATTTTGTTTTAAATTTGTGAATAATGAGATGTCTGAAAAGATTATAACATAGTGCAACCTCATATATTCATGAAGCTGCTAAGAAATTTTGAATGAGTTATACAGGAAAAAAAACTAATAGCTTTAACAACAGCAAGCTCCCTAGTTGCGATTTCTTTCAATTTATAATTAAGAGTCATTATGTTCCTTTCTTCATCCATCAGAAAGGAGCAAAGGATGCTTTGCAGCATCCAAGTTTGGACAGCCCTAACGAACTGCAGGAGTTTCACTGGCCGGTTTTAAGGAATATAGAAAAAAAGACGTATCCTTCTTCGTGATTAGTCCTTACCACTTCTACTTATTTGTAAAATAATGTTAGCACGTATCGTGTTTGAATAATAATTATCGTATAAATGCCACCTTCATTCGGACGGTATATTAAGTATCTTTTAAAGACAACAAGATTTTCAGTACTTCGTTCACCGCGAGTCATTTGATTGAAAAAGAAAATATCGCTCAGAGGAAGAGTAAAGTTTTTCCATTCAAGTATTGCTCTCCGGATCCCCAAACGGGACCAGTCTCGGGGATTGTTATTATTTTCCGGGAAACCTTCTGTCGGCCGTGAATTAAAGGAAAAGGGGGGCCTGATACAAAGAAGAGGCACTGAAATAAAAATAAAGTAGCATGCAATTTTAAGTATTAGAAGTAAATGAATAGTTCAATAATCTTGATAAGTCTCGCATGATCAGCACAGTGTCGTATAGACACAATTCCACCAACAAGATTGATTATTCATTTTTTAGCTTTCCGCCCACTCACGAACTTTAACAAGGAGTGTGCACACAAATAATATCGTTACACAAAACATTTGTTTTTATAATTAAAATTAAAATTTAACATCTATTTTGGACACAGAATTGATTTAAAGCTTACCAAACTATTTATTTGTGGTAGTTATAAGGTGGTGGTCTAGGGGATAGAACGCTTGGCTCCTGATCCAGGGGGCATGGGTTCAAGCCTGGACACGACCAGGTTCCTTCTTCATAATAATGAGCTATATTCTGCTCACATTGAAGATTGTAAAATAAATTCTAATATCATTGATATAAATCCTTGATGTTAGTCTTTTTTTTAGAAAAAAATAATAATAAAATACTTAGGTAATTGAAAATTAATTTGTTTAACCCACTAAATACATTTAAAAAATATTAAAATACACGACATGTTTCGGAGGATACCTCCATCTTCGGGTGTAAAAATATAAAAATATAACAAAGTTATTTTCAATTTCCTAAGTATATTACTATGGAATTCCACAGTGTTAATACCTTAGCGTTCAATAAGTTTAATAGGGTAAGTGTTGAAAGATGGTAAAATAGGAGGAAAATGTGAAATAATGTTTAAAAAATACGAAGACATTAATTTCATATGTATTTTTACAATCATAATAATTGTAATAATTAATAGAATAGGAGGGACTATTGATATATTTTTTTCATTTCCTCTCGACATGTCATTCATTGCGTCGGACGGTATTTTGTAGAATGTAATTATCCCAAATTAATTTCTGGACTGAAGTTCGTAGCGAGAATATTTTCGCTTTGATCGCCGTTGCGCGGAGAATAGGAGGCCTCCGCTTGTTTAAAGACTTTTATTCTGTTTCCTCTTATCATCTCACAAATTAACTTGTTATTAATATAATATTTAGCTGAGCCTTTGGACGACTTCTCAATAGAATTATTAACGAGTCGACGGTAACAGGCTGGTCTTACACCCGACAGCAGTATTCCCCGTTCAAACTTATTTAATTGCGTACGCAGCGTCTTTAACGTGAATTCAATTGAGAGACACTCTTTCAACGTTACATACACTATGTTCTGTGTTTTGGGTACAAATAGGTGCTAACTGTGCGTGATGGTGTATGAGGAACTTACATGCAGCTATATTTTTTCACTAATGAATATAAAATAACAAAACACTTATGGATATAAAATAACAACTAGTATTTAACCACGGTATAATATAATAATTGATGCAAACTAGTTTAGCTTGGATCCAAGCTTCATCAGGGCAATATCATCACTCACTATAGTAACTAACTAAAGGAATTATATTGTCTGATATTGCCTTTCCAAAGTTTTTTTTTTAATTGAGAATTATGGCTCCAGAATGAAACTCTGGTGTTATCTATAATAGAATGCAGAATATCTTGATGAGTAGTTAACGTATTTTATATTATATGAAACGAGTATGTATTGTATTATATTAAAAATTCAATTTTTAAATTTTACGTTTTAAGTTGGTATAAGTAGACTTTTGCATTCACAAATATTTCAAAATAATATATAGAGCAGTTGGTTGCATATAATTATAAAATATTTATTGATTTCAAACAGAAATAATTTGTTCGATAAATAGCATATTAGGAATTATAATTACAGATTAGGGTAGATAACGTTTAATGAAGTTATTAAAATTGTACAAATCACCTAAAATTGAGGCGACCTATTACATTTTAATTTTCGGTAAGTTCCGATCCCGAATCAGGCAAACGATCCATCACGTGGGACGCGGGCTGATTGTAGTAATTATTATAGCATCCTCCGCCACTTGACAATGTGGCATTGAGGAAGTGGGGCTCCATTGTGTGAGGGGCAATTAGTGCGACCTTTTTTGTGACCGGAATTTGGGATTCGGAAGGATTTTTAACTCCGAAAGTCACGGTCTCCGAATTCCCGGACCGACTGCGTCAAACCACTGCAACCAAATTGCTCTCACTGACTGAATTTAGAACGATGGTCACAGTACTATCTAGAAGCGTTCTAAGATATCTCATTGAAAACTTCTATAAAGACTTAATCAATTACTCTACGCTAGAAGGAGGGATCCGGGCAATGCTCACGATCGAATCTACTAGGTATTCATAATTATGTCGCTTCACCCACCGCTCTCTTCAATGTATAATAATATACGAATACAAAACTAAACTGTTAAAAAATTGCTACTGAAATATTTATCTGAGGACTTGGTCAATTTAACCTACTTTTGAGGTCAAATAATAAACGAATGATGATGAAACGATGATGCAGGTGAAAAACCTTCGAACTCAATATTGCGTTATAAATTGAATACAGCGTAGGTAAGTACCTAAAGCATCACATTGTAGTCCAATAAGACGCGAGCGACTGTGTCATCCGGTGGGGCAGTCAGCAGCAGGCAATGGGCCCAAATGCCATGTTAATCGGTAACCACATTTCCTTTCCCTGGAATATCGGATTTCTTTACAAAAAATATCTCAGTCCCTGCGACACACACTCCAAAAAGTTGAACTTTTAACCGAAATCAATCCCTTCCAGAAAAAGCTGCACCAGATATCAAAAATACCGATTAAATGGGACTACTTTTTTAATTATTGCCATAACTTTGAAGATATTTATAGTTTACTCAACATTTTAAATTTGACGCATTAAGCAGTTCCAATCTGTTAAAAGAAATACATTATTCATTCGTCGTATTTTTCGGTTCGAAGTGTAAAATATCACTTTTTTCGAGTTGGGAGATTCTCATGTTAACAGAACCATTATGAGCGAAGAAGATCGCGTGACCAGTTATCACTCTAGATAGTGACCACAGTTTTGGCACAACTTCAAAAATGCTCCCGAATTTCCCATGGTCTGCGGGCCAAGCGGATATGAAACATAAATGATATCCATGTAGGTGCATACGGTATGCAATGTGTAAAACCACACAAGCCTCACAGACGATTACGTTAACCATCACTTCTGGACTTGCACCAGCGTGCGCCGCCCGGTACATCTTCTTCATGCTCCTTATTCAGTCCAGCCAAGAAATTTGCCTCCCGCCACGTCCACGTCGTCCTTCAATCTTTTCCATCATCACGAATTGGAAGATCTCCCCTAGATTTGAATATTTTAGTATACAATTGTATTATTTATGATTAAAGTATCTCATTTATGTTTTAAAAACATTTTAATCTTTTTAAATTAAAATTAAAATGTTGTCTATTCCTGATCTAATCTTTGAAAAATATGATAAACCGATTACTTTGAAATTTTGACACAACGTTGCATTCGAATACGTGCGTGTTTTATTACATATAAAAACGTAATTGTTCTTATTCTTAAATCTCCGAAAGTTACTCACCGATTGTTTGAAATTTTGACATAGCGTTGCATTCGAAAACGCGCGTGTTTTTACGTTGGATATCGTCTTTTACGTTCTATCGGAAGCTATTCCCCCACATGTTGAATTTTTTTTCTTGAATGTTGAGGTTACATATTGTTGGATGGTTTCTTGGAGGATGTGGTGTGTTGGGTCCGGCATTTGGACCTGATTGCCCGGGTGGCCTTGGAGAGGGGCTGAGGTCTTAGGTGGAGACCGAGGGACGGCGACAAGGAGTGGCCATGGGTGGGGGCCGGTTGGACCTGGGTACAGAACCGAGTGGGATGAGAGTTACCATTGGTGTAGGCCGGTGGTCTCGGGTGGGAAACATTGAAGCACCATTCGGGACCATTTTCCATTTAACCACACAGAGCCCCAGCAAGGCGTGGCTGGGTACATCAAGTAAGTAATATTTTCCTGATAGATAGTACTACTTACATACTGTAAAATGTAACATTCTCAAAAGTGTTAGATAGTTTCAAAATATCTCACTCGCAATGGTATTATCGACCAGTTCCTTAAAAAGAAGGTAAGTCACGACTAGTGATCAAGTCTACCTCTGATGTATTCTCTACAGATGATAAAAAGGGAGGTATAAAATTTCCATTCAGTTTGTGTTACATCCATAAAGAAAAAAAGTCTTTCATATTTCGCACGTAAAAAACTAAGGTCAGTATCTGTGTTAACAACAATGTATGAGAAGTAAAAATTAGTCTCACAGAATCGGTAATTGTCTGCATTTCTTACACGTCACCAGAAGGCAGTTTCGGAGCTTTCGTAAAATTTGAAACCGCGCACCTCCTCGGATGATTGATGACTTGGTTCAATTTTGTCGCCTAAATATTTCGGTCCGTTTGCATTAAAGATTAGTTTATTCAAACGATACGGTTGCATTTTGTTACTTCCGTTTTTCTCTTAATACCTTTTGATGAAATTGTGATTGCGCAGTTTTTTTAAACCACGGTGTTCCGAATATTTTTTTTTAAATAATTTATATTGAAACTTAGGAAATTTGCATAATACATATTTTTAAAAATTGATTTTTGAACTCTTTGGGGACTTGTTTACAATAAATATGGGGTATTTTTGGTATTGATATCCCTGATGAGTTTCTCTCGAACGCACTCTGTGTCCATTCAAATACAGTGATTGAGAGATGGCTCTTATGGTTAAACTATCAAAGTGTATGTCTTACTGTCGAATGTTCACGGTGCGTGCGGAAACGGGTTGTGTCGATGTGTTTTAAATAAAAAGACAAGCCACGGAGAGCACGTCCTTCTGACCGCACTTTTAACACAGCCAGCCAATCGGAAACGTCTTAGCTTACTTAGCCTTAGAAAAAGATATATTACGCCAACCACCAACGTGCACCAAATAGTTGAATTTGTCGGTGTTGAATTCGTGCGGTCACAATAGATGAACCAGAAGTCAAAAACATCATTTTACTTACGCCGTACATGAGTAACCTACATAGAACGTGTTTATATGTCCGTTGAGGCTGACGATCCCATAATAAATTGACAGCAAACGTAAAATCGCCAAATTAAATAGATTCCGAATAAAACTACTTAATATTCATTTGACGAAAAAAATTACATTTGTACCATAACGCACGTTGTTCTCTAAATTCTTGAAAACATAAGTAAAATTTCACAAAAAAAACTCTATAAACTTAAAATGATGAATGTGAAAAATTGCGTACGAAGATTTATAGTGAATTTGTGAAAGATTAAAAATACGCCGTGTGAAAAAATACGCTTTTACTTAAATATTGTCTGGGCAATAACAAATAAGTGTAATTTACTAACAAAATTGATTTATATGTATAATATTATGAAGTGTTTTTGAATAAGTAAAATTGCGATTGTGCAATTTTCAAAATGTATTGAGTAGTTTACGGTAAAAATCCCAAACCACACTGTATGTTCAATTTTGCTATTTTTTAATTCAACCTATGTATTTATAAGGACAGAGCCGCTCCGGCGATATGGGGAGCTCTAATGTCATTAAAGTTAACTACATTGTTAACATTTGAATGGTTCCTCGGTGACATAAGGACAAACAAGCAAAGGTGTGATGAATCGGGACGATTTGTCATCCTTAAAAGCTATGTCCCATCCTAGTTTATAAAGACATCCTTGCAATCTTGTGCGAATATCTCCGAGCGGGGTGACTTCGCGGATTATGGGCCGTGAATGAAAAATAAATCGTTTGAGAAAGAGCAGAAGTCATTTATCAGCGCTCGAGTGGGGCAGTCCTGCGGGCCTGGTCGTTGTGTGTGTTTATTCAATGACAACTATTGTTCACGGTGAATACTCGTATGGAATTATTAACACGATCGTACATATAATATATTGTGTACAGTGACTAGTATATATTTAACGGGACAGTTCTTTCTACCTCTAATAGGTACGTTTATTTCATTTGATTATTGGAAGCAATATAATATGTTATAAAACAACACATTCATACAGCCCACACATGCACCCCGATTCATCCGACTGCTTACATGTTTGAACTTTAAATTTAATAATTTGGTCGTGTCATGTTTTTCTCGGTCTTTCTGGACTTTGTAATCGATTCACATTGTTAACTTACACTTTCGCAAGCATTATTTTTTATCCAATCGTTCCATATGTAAAAACCAAAGCAGTGATTCTTAGTAAAATTGTTAATACTTTCGTTTGCTTTATTTACATTATGCGATTATTCAATATGTATAGGTATGTACGCTTTACCTAAACATTATCTAAGCTTACGTGTAACCTAAGTTTATTATACATTTTAGTAAAATAAAATTATGAACCACGAGTAATAAATTTAGAGATGATCTGATTTCGAAACGCAGTATTTTAAATAAGAGAACTTAAAACAACGAATAAATCTCTTTTTTATAATACACACTAAAATGTATCGATTGACATTGTAATCTTTAGTATAAATGTTACAAGAAATGAAAACGTAATGGCTGCTTGATTAATAGGAGAGAAGAAGAGAAGAAGAGGTGCCTTAGTGTCACGTGAGCCCAGGAAGCCGGGAGCCGCAGCCGCGGGGACATCAAAAGCCCCCGCGACCGTTACATCAGGTAGGGGAACAATGGAATATTACGGCCAAGATTAATGAACACACGCTGCTCGTAGAACAATCCTCATTATCAGTTATATTCCGGGAGATGGCGCCTTCTCTGTGGACTAAATGGACTGAGCAGAATACTTCATTTAACAACGGCTCGCTGTGACGTCATTACAAAGTTATCACTCTACTCCACCCAGAACCGGGAAGTTGCATTCACTTGGACGCCTTATTCTCGACGTAATTAGAAGCGTTCATAGCGCGCTCGTTTCAGTGTCACACTGGCAAATGGCGAAAATGATCTATAGGAATGTTTTTTTTAAATAACTTTACCGACGAATGTTCTTTATAAAACCAAAAATACGCCCTAAAGATCGAAATATTGAAATCTATCAAAACAACGTTTTTTAAATAATAAAAAAATTGTATGTTATTTTATAAAACCAACAATAGAAAATTATTATATTATGTTTTAACTTGATTTGACCCAAATTTGAAAAAAATATATAAATTTTATATGACGATATCGCCATATATGTTGGACCCTATTCCATAATGTGGTGACCATTATAACTTTTTACAGGTCCATCTTAAATCATTAAAATAAAATAAAAATTGTTAATCTAGCGTCTGATCAAGGGAATTTTTTTTAACTTTATTTTTTTATTAACTATTAACTGTTGCAGTTTTTCTTAAGTAAAAATCCTTATGTAAGTTATCAGAGGCCGGCATTTTGTTTATTTTTAAATAAAAAAAGCTTCGATCAGGCACTAGATTAACTATTCAAATAATATATGTTTTTATTTGAATGATTTTAGATGAACCTGTAAGAAGTTATAATGGTCACCACAAAACACCACTTATGGGAAAGGGGCCAACAAATATGACGATAACTTCATATATAATTTATATAATTATTTTTTCAAATTTGGGTCCAATCAAGTTAATAATATTGTTGGTTTTATATAAAATAAATTAAATTGCTGAAAAATATTTAAATACGACTTGTACTTGTTTTTTCATACCTACGACCCCTTAAGGATTTATCGTAATTTATCTTATTTTTGAAAACACACACCGAAATGCATATACTATATTTTTCCAGTGATGCCATACATAAAATATGATAGCAAGATATATTCTTCTCAATTATATAATAATTAAAAATATTACACCGTCAATAGAAATATCCTTACATTTGAGTAGTTGGTTTTTGCATGTAGTGTTTTCAATAATGAATGCTTGAGTTTAGATAGCCAATATAAAGAATATTAATTTTAAATTATGCAAAGTCTCCAATGAACCTTACAGTCCTCGGTGGATAAAATTTATTTGTCACATAAGATGATTAAACTAGAGATTACCTATTTTACAAAGCGTGGGTTAATTCTTTCACTTTATACAAAGAAGTGAAGATATTTCCAGATTACAAAACATTTAGTGTTATTCGAATCGTAAAGGGGGGTTCAGTAGACTTCAGTAAATGTAATTTGTACACTCGTCGGGTGTTTATCTCATCCTGTTATAATAATAAGATGTGCGGACTTATATTATGATATCTGTATTCCTATAACAGAAATATGCCGACTCAAGCTATAATGCGGCGCCTACCTTAATAGCTAATTAATAATCGGATTTAAAAATGTGTGCAATGTGAACTGAACCAATGATACATCACATTATAAAGACGAAGGCTTAATGAAACTGTCAAACAATAAATATAGCAATTGCTGACTTATATTTCTATTAATGAACGCAAGAACTCTATCAAATTTGGTCTAAGATAATTATAAATCTTCTCGTGTTTTATTTGATTAAAAACATTTTTTTAATCACCTTCTTGGTTTAAAACTGTGGAACTGAAAATTAGTATAGTCACTATTTTTGCGCACTAGACTGGTCCCCTATAGAGTCACCTGGCGAAGAACCTTGCAGGACGAGGTTAAGGCAGCAGACCTCACTTGGGATGATGTTAGGCATCAGGCATTCGATGGAGTCGGTTGGAGAAGGTTCCTTGAGGCCCTATACACCACGGAGGTGTGACAGGACAAAAAGAAGAAGAAGATTAGCTAATCTCAGAGAAAGTAACACTTTCTAAATAATTATATTTGTAAATTCCATATTCTATTGAAGTCAAATATTTAATTCTGAATAATAATATTAATAAAGAAATGTGCATATGCAATATTTTTTCAGCAGCTAGCTACCATCTACTGGTGTGTAGCCCAGAAGATATCAGCGAATCGCAGAAGCCGCTAGAAACTAAAAGAATTATTAAGAATTCCTATTTTATTATTTACAAATAACCTTCTACATCATTTATCTACATTAACTAACTAACTGACCATCACGTCGTCTCCCCGGAGGGGTAGTCGGAGACTTATGGAACGACACACTGTTCTGTCCTGACATACTTCTCTCGATTCATCTACATTCATACATCTTGTCATGCACGGACGTCGATTTTTCCAACTACTCACGTGACCGACATTTAATATTTGATTGATTTCATCGTGCCATGTTTTCCTCGGTCTTCCTCTTTTTCTAGCTCGGTTCACGTCGTTTACATATACCTTCTTCACCATTCTGTCTTCACTCATTCTTTCCATGTGTCCAAACCATCTAAGTGAGCGGCATGCAGGAATAACATCCAGCTGAAGCTGAACAGGGTACAGAGAACGATAGGCATTAGAATTTGTAAGGCCTATAGGACCGTCTCTCTGACCTCTGTTCAAGCGATAGCAGACCTGATGCCGCTGGACCTGAGGCTCAAGGAGCTCATGATGATAGGTGATGTGAAGAGAAACGGCTCGATCGAACTCTTACCGGGGGACCGCGGGTACCAGGGAGTCGTCAAGTGGATGGAGCTGCCGCATCCTGTCGAGCAGACCGGAGAATTGACGGCCCACCCTGAGACATACAGAAGAGATGCATTCCCCTCGGACGAAATTGATATATACACAGACGGAAGCAAGACCGAAGGAAAGGTTGGCGCGGCGTTCGCAGTGTTTGGCGCGGCCGGAGAGTTAAAGTGCAGGAATCTGCCCATGGCGGATTACTGCACGGTATTCCAGGCCGAACTCTTTGCCATCGCAGAGGCCCTGAGATGGGTCGTCGCCGACACCTCGTGGAGGAGGGTCAACGTGTTGACCGACTGTATGAGCGCGACGAAGGCTCTGAGCGACGGCGCGCCCACCAATCCGATGGTCTTTCAGATTCAAAAGTCTTCCAAAATCCTTAGAGACCGAGGCACCGAGTGCAGCTTCTTGTGGATCAGAGGTCACAACGGACTGGAAGGGAATGAAAGAGCAGATGAGCTGGCTAAAGCGGCCGCCCTTAGGGTCAAAACTGCCAAGCTCTACTCTGAGTTTCGTCTCAGCTACGCAAAGCGCACTATCAGAGAACACATGAATCAGCTGTGGGAAGAGAGATACGAAAACAGCGCCACCGGAAGCGGGACCAAGAATTTTCTCCCCTCCATAAGAGACGCGAAAGAGCTGAGGAAGAGAATAGCACCTTCGTTCCAGCTCTCGCAAATACTCACTGGGCATGGTGCCACCCTCTCGTATCTACACAGATTCAAGATCAAAGACTCACCGCACTGTCCCTGTGATTCACAAACAGAGCAAACAGTGGAACACATCATCACCCACTGTCCAATCTTCACGCGTGAGAGATGGAAACTGGAGAAGGAATGTCAAAGAAGAGACATCCACATCACAGATCTCCCGGCCATCCTCCGCAACAAAGATATACTATGCAGTTTCGTGGACTTCGCAACCACGGTGGTGGATCGGTTGCGGGACATTAATAAATAATATATGTATTTTTACAGGTACGGCGCGTCCCGACTGAGGTTTTCCATGGTTCCCTCAGTTTTAAGGCAAATGTCGGGATGCTTATTAGCTAGTCCATGGAATCCCATATACAGCAACTCCACTTCTATTATTTTTCTTCTCTCCCCTCTAAACTCTTTCTTTCTTTTTCTCGGCAAATCTCTGCCACCCCAAAGATATGTTAAACAAGTCCACACCGCCCTGACAAATAAAATGCAGGGCATCAAAAATAAAACAACTCCAGTAAAAAAAAAAAAAAAATCTAAGTGATCCTTTCATTATTTTGTTCATAACCATTCATAACGCATTCACTCCATCAAAATATATACAGATTTAGTACACATTCGTCGTAGAGATCTCATTTCTATTACATGTATTCTACTTTCATCCTTATTTTGCCAGTTCCAAGCCTCACTTCCATACATAAGGGTCGGCACAAGAACACCATTATGCACTTTATCTATATTTGTTTATATTATTTTTTAAATATTATTTTGCACATTTAATATTTTTTTTTTTTTAATTGCTATTTACATCATGACAGCAAGAGCCAAATCGATGTAAGGGTATTATAGCTATCTTAGTGATTCTCGTGATATGTGATAGGTAGCTAATCTATCGTCATTTTATTGTCACGTGAATTCTACACCAGAACAAGGCAAGTGTGACAATCACACTACCCTCGCCGGGAATCGAACCCGGAACCTTCGGGGTGGCAGTCAGTGCACTTAACACTCGGCCACGAAGGTCGTCAAATAAAACCAGTTAGATAAAATTTGGAGAGCCAACTCACATTCAGTTTATTCTATTGTCTTTTATGACATCCTTGGATGGATTTTCAATGGAAAATACCAATTTGAAATTAAAAATATTTTTATTGAAATGTACAAAATACGAAAAAATGTAAAAGAATCGCGATTGGCTGAGTCAAGAAAAGTATTTCGATTTTAGGCGAATAGGTTTATACGCGTATGTCGGTAATGTCAACCATTTTTCGTAAGTACAATATAATATTATATATTGTAAAAGTGTGAAAAAACACGCACGCTGCCTCTGTAACCAAACAATGCAACGAGGCTCCGAATAACAATACAGCGGTACCGGCTGACTGCCATATTATTTTGTGGGTTGCGTGCGTCGAAATATAATAGGTTTTCAAAAATGATGCCAACTTATTTATTTTCTTATTCAATGCATTATTCAGATACACACGAAGTCAAACCTATTAAATCATTGAATAAACTTTGCGAATACTAAGTTCTTCCGTAAATTATCACACCTGTCTAATGTTGGGGTGCAGTTCCAACGCTTGCAGTCTACGACAACAGTGGTATCTCGGGGCTGGAGTAGCTAATGCAGTCATCTGAAGGAAAATACTTTCTGGCCACAAACAAGAGTGATGGCAACAATGTAAATAGTAAAGAAGGACAGGATACTTCATGCACGCAGTCCTGATAGGACACGACGCTTAATAAAATCTACATATTCATTGTTTCTATAACAATGGTGTAAAACTCCTTATTATATTTTAAATATTATATAAAACTTGTGTTTTTTAGAAGTTTTATTACATAATATAATATGAAAATTGTGACCTTCGTGGCCGAGTGGTAAGTGCATTGACTGCCACCCGAAGGTTCCGGGTTCGATTCCTGGCGAGAACAGTGTGATTGTCAGACTGTCTTTGGTCTGGTGTAGAATTCACGTGATAATAAAATGGCGATAGATTAGCTTCCTATCACATGTCACAAGAATCACTTAGATAGCTATAATACCCTTTACATCGATTTGGCTCTTGCTGTCATGATGTAAAGAGCGATTCAAGAAAATAATAAATAAGTAAAATTGAAAATAACATGGTTCGCTTTTGTCAACACAATTGATTAATAATATTTTATAATGCCTTAGGAAGCCATAACATGTCGTTTCTTATAATATATTCACATTTTTGTGAATGTGCAAAATATAATATAAATAATGTTATTTAATTTCTGAAAATTTTTATTTTTTACTGTATACCTATTCCAAATAATATTTTTGAACCGAAAACACAATATATAGATGAAAGTATATTCCTCACTAAAATAACCGTTACGACTTAAGATAACTAATGTGTTCCTTATCAAACTACGTTCACACAGTATTATAGGTACGACACGTGCAGGCATAAGGTAATATGAACCTCGGTATATAAATAAGGAATATATAATATCATAACTCGTGTGTGTGAGGAGCAGACAAGATGTTGCTAGCTCCGCCGTAAATATTCCTTTTGTTTAGATTCTATCTCTCGTCCTGCTTGTCGGATCTTGTTTTGTTGGTGCTTCTAGTGAGCTTTTTCTTATCTTATTTCGTCCGATTGGTTGTTCCGGAATATGATTGTCTTGCTCTATTTATTTCTGCATTGATCACGTTAAAGTATAGTCTCTTTACAATTATTTCTTCATTATTTCTATCTTTATTCCTCCTGTTTGATGTAGTATAATAATAAGAGTAAGTAGTTTTTTGAAAGTGTGGATGTGTGTTAAATATTGATAAAAACTCATTTTGTAGTTGTTTCTTTGAATTTTACGGAGTGACTTGGTTTGCATTGTTGGGGTTTTATTAAATTTACATTAAATAAATTTGTTCTGGCAAAGCGATATCTTTGACTCCCATAAATATGCTAATGGGTGCCGATTTGATAAAGTTCTAACATAGAAATAAAAATTGAAATAATACAATTAATATACAATACGTAGATCTAATATTGGTAGTGTTTTGTTTCGCCCTGTTTTGATATTATTACATGTATGTGGATGTTATTATAAAGCGTGTATAAATAGAACGTTTTCACATATCAGTTCCAGTTTGGAAGTTTTAATAAACAGATAATTAATTTAGAATTTCTATATATAAGTAGAAATATCAATGAAAGTGAGGGGTATTTAAAAGTAAGGTAACGGGAGTACTGTGGTTATGGGAGAAAGTCGAGAGGAGCAGGCGCTCGGTCCTGATAGCATCTTAATAGGTCCAAACAAACGATTCATTCTACTGATGTCTAACCGCACTGGTGATGTCATTTGAATATAATTATAAAATCTGTTTCATATCTGAAATTTATACAATAAAGTACGCCGCTCGGTCCCTTTTCAAAATTTGAATCGAAATTGCGGAAGCATAAAAATTAATGAAAGGCTCCGAACATGTTGTCCCTGTCGGGGGAGGTAATTAAACGTTTCCACTTTGGCCATGGCGCTCTAGCAGCGGAGCTCCACATTCTTCAGTGCGCTCTTCCGCTTCGAGGGAGCCTCAATACAATCGCGAGGAAACAATAATTACTTCAATTTCAGCGGACCTCGCGCAGAAAATACAAAGTTGAGAACTTTCGCTATCAATCGGCTGCATCAATTCGGGGAACTTTGTAGTCGAATGGAGTTATTAATTTAGCCATAAAATTAGATTTTCTCACGTGACTTTTTAACATTATTTTTTTTCAACCGGTAAACAATTTATTTTATAGGTATTATAATATTCGTAAGAAAAATAACAATTAAATACTCTTTTCCTATAACGTTCATTCCGCGAATATACCGAGCTCCCCTCTGCTCAGTTGAAGAGTATGTGCGCTTATTCCAAAGAGATTAAAACACAATTCCTAAGTTTTTAAAACGATTACATTTCGTGAGAATCAGTTTATGGTGTTTTTATTAAAATCAGACGTTTTACATTTTTGACTGTTTCATTTAACATTTCTCGATAAGATAAGAATTCAGATGGATTCTGAGATGAACATTTTTAGAGCTTCTGTGAAGGATGAAGTTTCGATAAAAGAAGAATTAAATGCTCTTTAATTATATTTTATATTTACAGTTGTGAAGAATAAACATTTCATAATGAAGTGCCCCTTATATCAATAATAAACAGATATTCAATGCAATATAAGATCATGTAAATGACATAATTAATACGAATGAAGACGTCAGTTTTCTAGAATCATGTCGTTCCCATAAAATATAATAAAACTTCTAAAAAACTGACGTTTTCAATCGTATTAATTATTTTATATAGAGTTTTACATCATTGTCCAAGCAACAATAAGCAAGTAAATAACAAGTTGGGAAAATTTTTATAATTTGTTTGAGAATGCCCTCGCAAGGCGAAACGATATTTGTCACTACTATTGGAAAGACCAATACTGAGGTGGATGGATGGTATGGAGGGGAATATCGGGGCAATTGTTGTTACAAACTGGAGAATGCGGGTGATCGACCAGGGAATGTGGCGACGAATTCTGGAGGAGGCCTGGGCCCATGGTGGGCTGTAGCGCCAATGTTGTTGTTGTTTTTATATAAATTTAATCCAAAGCCACTAAACAATCTGTATACTTTTATAAATTAATATTGATTAGAATGAATAAATTGATTTATTATTCGGTATTCACAATCCACTGTCGTGCTATTCCGGTAGGTAGTGATCTGCATATTACAATAAATAATACGCGTTGTGTCAATAACATAACATAGTATTTACTATCGATATTGGTACAAATTTGGGACGTGTCTGACAAGTATTGCTCTGGAAGCTGTTAACACGAGCCCATTTTTCACCTCGTTGCGCATAATAAATTATAGATTACACTCATTCATACATTTCGATGCTGGGCCAAGAAGGTAAAGGCTTCGACACTATTCAAGGGTTTGCCACTGAAACGTAATTATATCTATTATAGTTAATAACAACTAGTCCAGCTTGTTTCTTAAATCTTAAACGCCTCAATAAATATTTATTATTGAAGTCTTCTTCTTCTTCATTGCTATTGTGGTGGAAGGTCTGACTGACTGTGTCATTTCAGACGCTGGGTGTTAAAGTTATACATAGTTATAGTTATAGTATCGCTACAGTGGAGGCACTTTCCTTGCCCCCTATATATTAAAGTGTTTCTTGTTTTCTTAATATTATATGTTGAAAGGTGAGTTAAAGAACACATTTGATAGTGACTTAGAGGGGTGAATCTAATACAAAAAATATTGAATAATAAATTAATTCTTGTATGTTCACTTCAAGGAAAAAATATATCTTTTTTCACATGTTTAATGTGTAAATAATAATAAAATAAGACGATTTTTTTCATGAAACAAATTATTATGTTTATGACTAAATTTATTTATTAATTTGTATTTGTGCTCAAGAAAACAAATAAATTTATAATGCGTTGTTAATTTCTATACATTTTTTAGTCAAAAAGTTTTTTAAATACTCCTAACTACTGGACAGCTTCCGGTCACACATGTCTAATCAGCAGTAGATTAGTCGAATTATGCATAATATAGAAGTATATTTTAAATAATATAGAATCGTAAATAATGTTAAATCTTCGTAAACACCTGCTTGAAAAAAATCTTCTTCTTCTTTTTATAGATCTGACGATCTGTGACACGGGAATCATGTCTCGTAGGATGATGAAGTCCAGCTGTCCCTCCATCTCTTAGACGGTCTTCCAGGTGGGCGGTGTCCGAAGGGGTTTTCATAAGCCGCTGTTATGCGAGTCTGTCACTATCCATTCGAGATATAATATATGGTCCCTCTAGTATTTTCTTTTGTATCTACTTCATTGAACGGGCAGAACTGATCTTAGGACCTTCACTCCGATGTTCTTAGTAGACCCTTGGTTCGCACAGTGTCGGCCCGCGTCTCTACGGCGTACGTCATGATAGATCGCACGCATGTCTTATAAATTCTGACCTTGCTGTCGATACGCGTGTGGTTCTTCTTCCAGACCAGATTCTTTAGATACCCTGACACGGCAGAGGCTTTACTGACTTGTTCTCGTACTTCGGTATAAAGGTCATTATGGCTGCAAATCTCTACTCCCAAATATCTGAAACTCATTACTTGCTCCACTGGTGTAATAATTAAAATAATAATATGCTAACTTTTAAAGCGCCGTTTTTGTGATGTAATCCCCTCAAGAGCGCATTAAGACATGTTTTAAATCTAAATGTGAACGCTGCTTCTGATTAGTTATTCGCGATCTGTTAGAAAGTATGATAGAACAAAATATATAAGTTTTTAATAGGATATGAAATATAAAAAAGATGTGTTTTCAGCTTAGATCTGAAATCTTTCCGATCATTTCTGCATCTAAGGTGTGAAGGAAATTGTTCCAAGCTGATGGACCGGCTACCGCAAAGGCATGATCTCCAAAATTTGTACTAGGGCAACGCTTCGGTTCAACTTATATCCCTATTGCCGAGGAGTTCGCTGAGCGAAGTGTAGATTTCCTTTTATTTTGGCTGTCCGTTCCGTTTCCGTCCATTCCATGTAGCGCTTTGTCTTTGTGTAGCAAGACTGTCTAGCAGAGTTTATACTGGATTCTCTCTGGACTTTTAAGCCAGTGAAGTTTTTTGAGATGTTTTGTTATATGGGACTTTTTGGAATGCCTTTAATGAGTCTTGCTGCTGCATTGAACGCAGTTTGAAGTTTCTTTACTTAGTGTATCATCAACAGTCAGCTTACATCTTGTAGGTTGTCTAGATATAGTGAGACTTTTTGTTTTGCTGTCTGATATAGCCATATTTGGCCTTTGTGATACTGTGTGGAATTTGTACAACATTATTTGCAAGGCATCTTCAGACTCAGTTATTAATGCGGCATCGTTTGCATAGCAAATAAATGACGTTCACAGTTTTACTGCCCATTTTATAACCTTGTCTCAAGCCTCTTCTATGATTTCGTCCATTATTGTCAACCATATTTTTTGTTTTGCAATTGATATACAGGTCTTGAGACAGTCTTTATCAATTGTCCTGTATTCTTTCTTCCTATAGATTTCTCACAATGTCCCTTAGCAACACCCTGTCAAATTCCTTAATCGAATCGACAAAACATATATAGACTACTTTATTATATTCTAATTTATTATTTTCGTCAATAAAATCAGAAAGCTTTCAAAGAACTTCACCTCACAGGGATGGTTGTAACATAAGTTGGGTATGGAAAGGATGACTTTAACGTTACTTTGCTATCAGTATCTCGAGTGCGTTGTTCGGGCGCATTATAGCCTTTTTATTACTCCTAAACATTTTTTCCGGTATAACAATTATACGGAATTCGGTCACTTCCATTTTACTACACCACTTCGTAAAACTATTAAAGAATGCCTCTTAAATACTTATCCACTCAAACAAACGGAGCGAATATAATCATTTTAACCCTCCGCGCGCTGTAGAACTGCATTCAGAGATATCTCTTTAAGATGAAAGAAAATATATAATCTCGAACATTGCGATACACGCATTTAATGAAAGAGATAATGTTTAAGTATCAATTTACCACAATAAATCGCATATTATGGGATTATTATTGATTATTTCGCTTTATAACAGGAATATCGTAAATATATGTGCAGTCTCCATCATCAGAAGCACGACTTAAGATAATTATTAGTATGGGTGTGAGCTCGGCCTCCCGGGACTCGCTCAAGCCGGTAAGGGTTGACAATCCGTATTGTGTCCGATAATAACATACGTTGGATTAATTGTTATTCGAAACATGATATTTTATTAACTCATCCATTATCTTCTCCTCCAGCCTTCTTCCCTCCACGGCTGGATATAGGCCTCTTTAATTTTTCTGCACTCGTCCCTATTTTGTCCCTTTCGCATCCAGGTTTTCTCAGCTATTCGGGCAACGTCATCAGTCCATCTTTATGGTGACTTCTCGATACATCTATTCCTTATTCATTATTTTATAGTTTTAGTATTCTGGGTAGGTACCCATCTAGAACTGTCCTGTCTGACTATATGTCCCGCTCAACTCGTGCATGCTGCTCAGCACAATATAAGTTTTATAGGCAATTCTAAAACATTTTAAGAACCGAGATATCGATACACATAAGAAAAAATTTCCACGATAATGGAATCTACTGTTTTAAATACCCATTAAAAAGCTATCAAAAATATTCCTACCTTTTTGTTTTTTGAATGCTGGTATTGTCTTAACCTAACCGTTATGCAAACGAACAAATCAGGAGATTGACGAGCGTTGAACTTAAGCTTGGTATATGACCACTCACAAAACAAAAGCATTAAAAAGAATATCGACTTACAAATATTTTCATTCTAAGAATGATTTGGTCTTATCAACGATTAGGGTTCGACTCCGTATCGTCCCTCGATAGTGCCTGCCCTAAACTGTAATTTATTACTTGTTTAATACGCATTAACTCAGTGGCCCCACAACTCATTAAGTCTTAAGTTTACAACCTGTTATCTAGGCGGCCAATTAGGTAGGTACCACTCAATTAAAACACGCGCCTTATATTGTCTCCAACTCTGTGTGTACTCTATAATAGTAGGAAGACGGAACATCGCCGTAGTAATTTAATTGCTTTACACAAATTATTTACATTTATAAAACCCTGGGGCAGCGTTCATCACCGCTCCGGACCATCCTTTCCCTTATTGTTATTGTATGCATACGCAACAGGGCCAGATCTAGGATTTGTAAACTAAATGTTATATTTCTTCTATTTTATATACAACGAAAATAAAATTATTAAATGTTTAAATAAATAAAAACTTGGTTATGAATATCAAAATTGAATATAATTAGTCGCGACAGCTGTTTCGCTAACGGATGTTAGCATCGTCAGGTCTTACAATCAACTATTTTACAGTTGTACGATTCTAGCATCGGTTAGCGAAACAGCTGTCGCGACTAATTATATTCAATTTAGATATTTATGTTGAAATATCAAAATGTTTCCGCCAAAACAATGGATTATCTAGAAAATAAAATTAATAATTTAAAAAATCTAAAAACATACGTTTCATTTTATTCCTGTACTGGGACCAAAACGCTATTATTAAATTGGAAAATGGGAATACCTCACAAGGTATTCCCATTCAGCGAAGAGTCCGAAAGGGATGTGTTCTCACACCACTTTATTGAATCTGTACAGAATTATCAATTTTAATTCAAATGCAGTTTATGCTTATAAACTTTAAATATTAATGGTGTCAAAAGATATTTTCAGCATGGACAATTATGTATCAAACACTAACTATGGAAACAATTAAACTATACATGTAAAAATAAACAAATGTTGCACTCACAAATCTGTAAGTTAATTGTTTATACAAATACTTGATATATACTCGTATAATAAAAATTAAATTCAGTTTATCGTACATATATAAGACCGAGCCTTCACGGTAGCCAGCCCTTCAATCTGGAACCATCTTCCTATGTTTGATGTGTTTTTGGGTAACACCGTGTGATAACTCCTTCTCGACCGACGTTTCGGAGATCGTTGCAGTCTCCATCTTCAGGGTAATGAATGTGATATGTGTTGTGTCTGTTCAGACACATCAAACATATTGCTGCCAACCGTGAAAATCTACGCAATAACCATCTTCCTGCAGACCTCAATTACACTGAGAACCCGTCAGAATTTATATCGTGGCTCAAAGTGCAAATTCTTAAAATTAACAAATCCTGAGGTAAATATTGATCAAGACCAGCCCTCAAACTTTTAATGTTTAAATTAGAAACGCTGTAATTACACGTATCACAAATAATTTTATGAGATTATGGTGATAGCTAATTTGCTAACATATATTAGCATTGTCCGGTGTTGCGAACAAGTGTCAATGTTTATTTTTTTATTTTTAACTAGTTCATAAAATGGTGTAATTTCTACATCGCCATTGAGATGATTAATTCATAAAAACTATAATGAATACAAGCGTGACATTTTTGTCCCAAGTAATACATTTCCAATCCAGCTCTGCCGCATCCATGATTAAACGGACGTCGCGTATGCAAATGAAATAGAATTCGTTTTGCCCAGCCTTGCGTGCATTGGACCGAACCTTGGTCCCAACTCCTACTCCGGTCCTGTAGCCGACCGCGTCCACTTCCTGGGACCGACCGGACTGACACTGGACACAGGGCCGGCTAGACTTCATAAGGAATAATCCTGTTCCTACCATCCGGCGGATATCTAATGTACCATTTAAGGTAAAAGATAAAAACTCATTGGATTTTCAAGTTTCAAACTATGTCTTAAAATATTTTGAAACAATTTAAAAACTAACTTACTAACCGTTGCGCCGTTTCCTCGAAGGGAGACACACTGCTCCATCCTGTCATACTTCTCAATATTTCTCTATATTCGTTTATTATTATTATTATTATTTATTATGATTTATTTTTTATGTGCGCCGTTTTGTAAAATCAATTACTCCAAGTGCGCTTTCATACATTAAAACATGCACGCTCGTCGATTTCTGACTTCGAATGTGACAGCCTTTTAAAAATATCACATGAGACGATTATAAACATTTCATTCGGTTAATTATTGTTCTTCTACTCTTGGACAAAGGGTTCCATTTGCTTTTACCTCACTCTGTCTTGTGCAGTCTGCCTCCAGGCTATTCCGACATGTCTGTTCAGGACATCCTTCCACCGTAGTAGCGGTCGCCCTGAACTTCTCTTTGCCATCCACGGTCTCCGGGTCAGCAGTGTTCTTGTCCATTTTTCGTCCAAGCTTCTCGCTATGTGACCTGCCCATTGCCACTTTAGAGTCGCTACCCGGTGAATGATGTCAGTGACCTTTGTTTTTTCTCTCACCGTATCGTTTCTGACTCTGTCTCTTAGGCTTATCCCTAACATGGCTCTTTCCATGGCTTTTTGAGTCACTCGCAATTTATCGGCTTATTATTATTATTCTCCGGTCTCAATCTAATGATTGGTCTGCAGCAAGGCAACGCATCTCCTCATCCACTCCGCTCGGCTTATTATGAGTAGTCGAAATTTATTATTTGTTTTGATTTTATTTTCTAATAATTACGTAATTATTCGGAAAAATTATGTTTTAAATAAAAACACTATTACGATTTATAAAGTTAATAAACTTTGTTGAAACAAAACAAATTTAGCGTATTTTTATTAAAACAAAAATAGTAAAATGTGTGATGTGATATGCGTGCATTACATGATGTACGAATGTTGAGGAAACGAGAGAAGTAAGTCAGGTAAAATTGCGGTGGTCCATTAATTCTGCCTATTCCTTCGGGAAGACGGCTTGGTGGTTAGTTTGTTAGTGTAAATATAGTTAACATAATATTTTTGATGAATTTACATTTATAATCATTAAAAAAATTAAGACGTAAATACTGTGGGATTCCATAATATTGATTTATATATGAATTTAACGTTATTTTTACAACCAATTTTTTTCTTACTCGTAGAGATCTGTAGCTACAGTGGCCTATATGACGAAAAGTGCGAGCACAAACCGACAAAGCGACAGCCGTGGCTGGCTGCTTGCGCGACACCATATGGAGGAAATAATACATGCTAACCGAAGGTAAAGTCAATATATACGAGGCATGCGTTTACAGCGCCCTTCAGATTATCAATTCATAAAAATGACGCTCTATAAATTATTCAATTTATTATTATTATTATGCGTCCGCCCCATTATGACGTATGGAATAGAGGTCAGAGCCGATACCAATAGATCGAAAAACCTTCTTAGAGTAGCAGAAATACGAACTCTGCGTTCCATCGCAGACAAAACCCTCAGAGATCGGATCAGAAATGAAACGATTAGGTCTGGCTGTGGTGTTGAGGACATAGTGGAATGGGGAATAAGCAGAAGGCGCTTTTGGAGAGATCACGTGGACCGCATGGTGAATACAAGAGTTAAAGATGAAAACCCAAGCAGCAAGAGAATACTAGTAAGGTCGCCAAAAAGATGGAGAGATCATCATCCCAGGACAGCTCACCGTCATAAACAGGTCATTCGACCTAAACTAAGAGAAAGAAAAAGAAGAAGACTCTTGTAATTATACTTTCGGTATTAATATACCTGTATGAGATATGACGTGGACATTAGGTTTGAAGCTTGCCAGAGGCAAATAGCTATGCGCTCAGAAAATGTTGATAAGCACGTTTTCAATGATGGTATTGGATCATTAAAAGTTTGCGCTCTGCACAATGTAAACATGGCGGAGAGTCCCGAACTTCTGAAGGGTAATTATTAATTTTAGCAAACATTCCGGAATCTTATAAATATAATGTTGACATGCTTGGCTTTATAATTATGAGGCATAGCCCTGGGCCAATCTTTAGCAACCCTCGCCATATCTACTTCCATTATCGAATCCCAGCGGCGGCGGCTTGTAAATAAATCGCCTCTTTGCAAGATCAAATCCGCAGTGTTCAACTTTATTTACTTCAAAAACATGGTATTTTTAATGTGAAAAACAGAGAATTTATGAGGGAAAGAAACAACACAACAGTGGTATATTGTGTTGTCACGTTGTCTCTTTCAGACAGGTATCTTGTTTCATTTTTCAATTTTTAAATTTTTCGAGATAACGCTTATTCTTGCAAAGAGTCGAAATGCATATTAGGATATTACGCAGACAAACAAATAAAGTTTTCCTAATAAAAATCCTAAATTATTTCGCTTCTGTAGACCTTCTATATGTTTTATGTTAAAACATTAATGAAAGCTTAATAAAAACTCTTAATAAAATATTAATTGGGTATTTTGAATTTTTCTTTACTCAAACTCCAATTCTGATCATGTTTATTCAGAAGTATTTAATTGCTTAATGTGCCATCTATCATTGTATGACATTGTTAAAATTCACACCTAGCTCCCTTGGAAATGACATGGTCGACCAAACCTTCACCCACGATGGCAAGAGAATATTAAAGATATGGATGTCTCTTTACAGTGCCATTCCTATGAAACTAGCTGACATGAAGAAGATTGTGTATTTAATCGAATTTAATATAATTGCTAGAAATATGTAGACAATTAAATTGTAGTTTCTCAATCGATCAACTTAAATCAATCCAAATCAAATCTACCAATTGAAATACATGTATTTCATTAAATATAATTAAATACATCCATATCAATTTCTGATACACCATGTGAAAAAAAAATATTTTCGATAGTTTTGAGCCAAATTTTCACGGGGTATTTAAAAGTACTGTGGGGGGGTTATACTGTAGGTATATAATCCCTGTGTGAGCATCACCGCTACTGCGCTGCGGTGACTGGGGTATTGGCGCCGAGTGAGGTATCAGCCCCACTATGTATCGCGCTATTTAAGGTGAGGTTTATAAATAAGTGTATTAATTTTAGCTTCATTAAACTAAGTTGAAGGAAAACATGTTCTAATTTGTTTGTTGAAAGTTAATTTAATTAGCTAATTAATAACTTCCTCACAGGGGCGGCGAATACGCATCCATATTCGGTGCAAAAGTGTGAAGTGGGGGAGGACAATTTAATAATCGAGTGTTTAATTGCCTGCTAAATTTTAAATTCAAATGTGTATTTAATAACCTTCGTATTCCTTTAGGCGATTTTTATTAAAATTATTTTTAAAAACTGTTAAATTAAGTAAGTTTGTTTTTTTGTATCAGGTGTTACAATAGTATATTAAATGTCAAATTTTCGTGATTTTTCCAATTTTTTATGTGTATTTGTTCCCATGTCAATTTGAATAATTCCTTTAATATAATTTTGAATTTCAAATGATGATGTCAATATAGGTTGATGAAACAGCTATAGCGTAAAATAAAATACAAGTGTGATACAAAAAAAACAAAGTTACTTAATTTAACAGTTTTTAAACTGTTAAGGTATCATAGTGTTTCGGCCAAAACAATGGACTATTAAATTATTTTTAAATAAAATTAATGATTTAAGGCGGCTGACTATAAATTGAATTAATCTCATAGTAGTATTTGAAACTTAATGCTATGATGGAAGCTCATCCTAGAGAATAGATTCTAAAGAGAGCTCCTAAAATAGACTTCGTTGTCTTGATTTCGGAAGGGATATTGCAGATTAAGTCACGTAGCCGGTCTTGCGATACCGAAAGCGCAATTTATAAAATTTTATTATTATTCACGTGTTTTTTTATCTCTCGGCATCCCTCCTTACAAATAAGCTTTGCGATGCATTTAAAATAATTGGAGTTATATAACATTCAGAAAAATAAGTAAATAAATCTGAGGCAAAAAGCCGGCAGAGCTTGTCGTCGGGTCTGCGGGAGATCTGGAGAGACCTGCTCGGGGACAATCGCGCATTTGTCACTTTAAATGAAGCGAGCTCTCATTGGGATATGAGTTTTATATTCGGAGGTCGTAAAGCTAAGAATCCGTCATGCAGATTAGACCGCAGCCACCGCGGTGACGGCAACTGGGGCGTGTATTTGAATAAGATTCCCTCATTTCTGTAAGGGATCATCGCGGTCTAAAGGTTTGTGACAAGAATGAGAACTTATTACTTTGTTTTCAAGGGGTCTTTACTTTATTCTTATAAGTTTATAGGAAATCCTCGTGCTTTGAAGGATTTTATTCATGTTTAAAAAAACAACTTAGATATGAATACTATTTGTAAATTCGGTCATTTTTAATCAATTCGGTAACAATCGAATCTCAAATTATGATCCAGTTCAATAGAATCCTATATGGTAAGTACCTTTTTTATTTCATGCTGAATACATATGCCTACACTTGTAATAGTTTTATGTTCTGTTAGGCCACGGCCACACGGACGTTATGTTGTGATAATGCCAATAGAGGTTGGCGAAATAGCTGTAGTGAAAATTTCATAAAAATAATTTGTGATACGTGGTATAATAGTATTTCAATTTTAAACTTTTTGTAGTGTTTTAATTAATAAAGAACCATGAAATAAAAAACACTTAGTAAACGTCATGATAATAAAAAATATTTCTAACTGTTTTTTATGAATTATGTAGAATTAAGTCACGTAATTTTAAGTGAGAATCAAATCTATTTTAAAGTAAGAATGTGAATTAACGATGCCAAGTGAAGGTTAGAATCGAAAAATATTAAAATGTATATGATAGTTTAAACTATGTAGCGCACACACATGTATTTACATAATATTATTTGTACGTTTGAATGTATGCAAGGTATTTGAAGGATTTTAATGCGCTCTCTAAATATTAACATTTGTAAATAGTAATAAAATTGCGGAACACAACCTCCATCTATCGAAAAGTGTAGAAGGGATAGAAAGTGATACCGAGTTGTTTCATTTGTGACAGATTCTGTCAACATGTCAACTCCATGCGGGATCGAGGGGTAGAAAAATTGTATAAGAAGGAGAAATAATTTATGACTTTCTCACATTGTGGGCATTGTATAACAATAAAGGGCCTTCCTCCCCCCCCCTCCCCTTAGAACTCGCCCTCATCCCTTCTCCCTCCACCCTTCCCTGACAACTTCGTATCGCCGCAGAGTAAAAGCATACAGTAACCTCCGCTAGGTGTGATTGGATTGTTTTTAAAGTGCACATTCACCAATCAATTTTTAATTTAAATTTATTTCATACTTGTAAGGGGAGGATTTCGCAAAATTTTAGTACCCCGTAAGAGTCGCCCATAGTCAAAGTAAGAAAGCGCAATATCCATCCAATATATAGAAAAAGGCATTTGAAGCTTTCACCGTTGCTTATATTTTAGAAATTTCGCCACCAGCTTGAACAACTAGGTATAGCTATCCTTCTCTATCCTCCTGGCCGGCCAGTCTCCGGTTCGAATCCCGTGTCATGTAGTTTATTTTTATTTTCAGTAGAATGGCGAAGCAAGTAGTTGAGGCCACATAGCTATTGAAACTAGTTATTGAAACTATATAAAATTAATGGCAAAATATATAATACATAAGCACCGGTGAAAAGTTTATTGTCTTTTTATTAGAAATTGACTGGCTATGGCACTTTCTTACTTTGACAATGGACGAATTTTAGGGGTTTTTACAATCCTGTAAAATCCAAGTCAATTTTTAAGTCATGCCCTCCTCTTAATAGTTTTGAAAATTATCGAAGTCATAACATGAACATAGTCATTGCAAGTCTCATCATTCGGATCACTACCAAGCGGTTCAAGTTACAGGGGAAATATAAAAATTAAGGCCTAAAACGAAACTTTTCCAGAACACTTAAATGAAGCGCCAACACTTAATTGATAATCCTCCAATATGAACATTCAGCAATGACATCATCCCCAGAACACTCAACTTGTCGATTCCTGTCTCCTGACTCCGCCTCACGAATCCGACAGATTTTATACATATCCACCGTAAAAGCCAACATTGTCATAATAATGTAAATAACACATACGAATTAACGTAATTATTATTGCACCAGTCAGAGCAATACAGATATGTAGGAATAATTATTTATCAACGATAAAAGGCCCAGCAAATTGCTAGAGAAAATGTTCTGTAATTTGATATATCGAAGACGGACAGTGTTTGGGAGTAATCGGTATTCAGTTCACCCTTGTAAATTCTATGCCGCGTAATATTTTATTAATATTGCGGTCTATTTTTCTAGAATGCATTATGCCCTTGATACATGTAGAATAAATGAACACTTGAATGTTGAGTTTCTAGAGAAGGGTCGCCGCGGGAAGGGTTAGGGAAGGAATAGCAAGGGAAGGACAATAAGGGAGCGGCAGGCAGCATTTATCACTGTTTCAATCTGAAGGGGTGATACCGTTCCGAAGAAAATCCTTTCATAATCAAATCACTCATGCGAAAATAGTCCTTGAAACTCTCCACCGCTTCAAAACAGATATGCGCATTGACTTTAAGCGACTCGAAAACTTTTATTTCATACAAAATTTATTTGTGATAATAATATGCGATTCGCAGTATTAATTTTGGGATAATGAAAGTGCTGGTTACGTTTTGAAATTAAATTTGTTACTGCCGTATTGAGAATTTGTATCTTATCAAATTCTTGAATTTAATTAATTTTAAATTATTAGAAAAATAAAATAATAACAAATTTTAATACAATGTTTATATGAAAATGTCATTTCAATAGCATTCAAATGTGTTAAAAGTCATAGGGATAGTGATGTGTATTTTTTTTAAATGTTTTAGACGTATCATTATTTGGCATCCAATCTTAACCACCACAAAACTCATTTTAAAGCCGGCTTAGTTCTTAATATTTTATGTGATAATTTATAATATTTTGCAAGCGTAAAGTTACTCGTAATTCTTCCAAAGATAATAAGACTAGTTAAATTAAACAATGTTCGATGTAAATGGGTCCTTTAGAAAAGAAATAGTTTGTCGGTAATCTGCGTGTTTCTCTATGAGACTGTTGTAATGGTCCAGAGGACGATTATTCTCCCCCCGGTCCATTACAGTTTCTGTTTGCGCGATGCATTTGTCAAACGGCAAATTACAACAACTGTTGAATACAGAGCGTGCGGCCCGGCCGGGATCGGATGCAGCGCGAGGGGTGGGGGACACTTTAGAATGGAAACAACCAGTTACACCCGTTCTCTTTAGAAATGTAAAGCCAAAAGAGTTGAATTATACATTCAATCAAGCCGATAGGGCGGTTGGCGCCGAGCGCAGGGCCGCCCGGAGGACTATTTATTATTTTACATTCTACATCATCCTTTGTGCGAAGGGCCGTAAAAATGAATATAGGAAACCTGATACATTAAAAATGATCTAGGAAATATTATTATGATGATTGTGATCCAATAAATTCAAATCGAATCAAATCACCTTATATCATAAATAGACAATACAAAATTAAGGTTAAAGACATCTATTGAGAACAGGTAAAATGTTTCGAATCAACTTTTCCCATTTGACTCACTATATTTCGATATTTATAAAATCCTGGATAGAAATTTTTCTGTTTTTTTTTTCGTAAAACGTGCACATATCACAACAATTATTTGAATATTCTCATGTGTTTAGAGATGCAAATCTTTCAAAAAATAAGTGCAATAATATTATGTCTTTATTACAATATTTTTTTCAATATTACTTGAATGATTGCAAATAATTAATGCACAATAATGTTGTAATAATTGATTACTTACTTGTAGTTAGCCGCAATCATGGGTAGTCCTAGCCCGCTCGGTTCCGCAGACCAGAGTTGAATTGTGATTAGAGACGGGTTGAAAATCCTCCCTCGGTCCTCTACACTCGCCCTCCAACTCCCATCCTTAAAGCAGATGTTGTGTTTAGAAATATGCGTTTATAAACCGAGAAGAAATAGTACCTAAAAATATTCCAAATTTACCATTCATTGAATTCTTCTTCTCAGAGTGCCATGTCAGGTCCCCCCGACGTGGGCTATTACTCTGGCGTTGACCTCTCTGTCCTGTTCCAGCCGGAACCATTCCTCCACCCTCAGAATTGTATTTACTTTCTAAATAAAACAATCACCAAAGTTAATATAATATGTTCAAATCAAAACTGACAGATTATAATGTAAAATATTCAAATGGTGTTTAATATGTTTTGTAGAATAAATATTTATAACCCTCAGAAAATGTAGTATAGTTTTACGATCAAATTTGAAATTATGTTGTTTTCTAAATAATGAAATTTATTGGTCAGTTAAAAAAATGTCATTTAGACAGACGATCTTGTACCATGGGGTGAAAAATATAATCAAAGGGAATAAACGGCGTTTTACAATAATATCATTGGAAATCATATTCAATAATGATAAAATATTACGAACCGAACAAATAATGAAAGCAAGTTAAATATAAAATATGTTTTAAAATGTTGTATTTGTTGTACTGGCGGATCCTGCAATGCTTTGCTATTGCTTAATTTGTGTCGTTATATAAATTAAATAAATGTAATCGAAGTTCAATATCAATTCATTTACTGACTTTAAATGACACAGACAGAATGAAAAATATTTTTCCCGTTGGTTTTCATTGTTCTGTTTTCTCTCTTTTTATACAGTATATTAAAAAAACTTTTTAGTTTCTAATGATATTAAATTAAATTTATTTGTTTCATATAGTTACGAAATTCAAAAGTTTATTTATAAAATATAACATAAGCAGATCCCTAATTGGCCCTAAATATATTTTAAAAAAACTGTTTAAATTCAGATGTTAAAATACTAATACAAAATTTACTTATCAGGGAATTTAAATAAAATATGGTATTTTTTGTATTATCAAATAACGCAATTCAATCAAATAATGTTGCATAATATTTCCTAATCAAAATTATATTTCACATATTATTTGTAACGAGTCATATATTAAAAATTATTACATTACCGTAGCACGTATAGTGAATTGTCTTTATGTGTTGCGCAATATATTGAAATTTTCAAATTAAATGTAAAAAAATGATGAATAATTATCCAATTGTATGAAATTCTCTTACTTTAATCGTCATTGAACAGCAAAATCCAATTCCCACAAATGAACTGCCACAAATATTACAATTAGATATAAAAAATCTATTTAAAACAACTTCGCTCTCCAGAGTTGTCAAGACTAACACCGCCATGTTGGATACCAATAACACGAGTGGGTAATGAGTATTGTCGTATAACGTGTCATCACTTTCCTGATATTTTATTTGCCATTCTATTGGTCAATTTTATAAAACACTGTAGTGCGTGTTAATTATTATTTTAAACTTTTTAACTTTTCTTTATGCAATAATCAATTTGTTAAAAGTATTGTTATGTTTTTGTTTTATATCACACACTGCATACTTAAAATAAGTTAAGGTATTAATTTTTATGAAGCATAATTTTTTTGGTAACGGGCAACACTGCATTTATTCACTGTTTTCTGGTAGCACCGTCGCCTACTCTAGAGGGAAAAGATTTCTGGAACCAATCTACAACACTCCTGGTACACTTCAAAATAGCTACCAGATCTCGTTCCAATACCTAAATAACCTCGGTTCTAATATGATTATTTTTTAATTAGATTTCGTTATTTTTACCGATTGGTCAGAACTACTATAGAAGACATACAAGACGACTAAAACTAAAAACGTATCATAATCTTGAACTTAATAAACATATACTTTTTGTATTATAATATTCGTGAAACTTTTAAATTAATTTTTACAAAAATAATATAAACACACTTTGTTTTTTACACACCGATTTCGCTTCCGCCGGAGCTTCGTTATGATTACAAAAGACATAGTGTTGTAACACAACAACGACAAAGCTCCGGTGGATACGAAACCGGTTGGTTTTAACAAGAATATATAGTGGTGAAAAAACTAATAAATGTGTGTTAATATTATGTTTAATAATGCCACGCCACAAATTAAGTGCTTCATTCTTCTTCATGCTTAAAATCCTGAGAATTAGTCTGCAACCAGCTTCACTCGTTTCCTCCACTCAGTCCTGTATCCAGTCAGAATCTTCATATCTGTGTAGCTGCTACAGCGCATGTCCTTGCGCGCACTTGGTCGATATAGGCGTCCCTTGGGCGGCCTCTTCAGTTCCTGCCGTCGACCATTCCCTCTGCGATAGTAATAAGCAGGCCCGGGTGCCTGATGTTATGGCCTATCCAGTGCGCTCGTTGCTGGGCAATCCTTTTGAGCATTTGACTCATTTCTTCGGCCTTTCTCATTACCTCGCTGTTTTGGATGTGTTTCGACCAATGGACCCCCATCATGCATCTGTAGCTCCACATTTCAAAAGCAACTAGTCGTCTGCGCTCACTCTGGCCAATGGTTCATGTCTCGCAGCCAAACAGCAGAACAGTCCAGATAAAAGTCTTGATCAGGTTTTTTCTGATGCTCACATTAATGTTATTCAATTCAAATATCTTTGTCTTTTTATTGAAAGCTATTCTGGCTTGCTGTATCCCGCTTACGAGTTCTGCCTTTGAGCGCCCATCTTGAGTTATTCTGCTGCCCAGATATATAAACTTTTTAACCTGTTAAATGCTGGTGCCGAGTGCTTCATACGAAAGCATAAATTTAAAAAGCTTAATGATTGAAATACGAAAAACATGAAACATCACGAAAATGGTAGTTTTAATTTAATATGAAAGAAAATCATGCGCGGAAAGCTGTATCATCATTGTATAGTCACAAACTATTTCCCGTCACTGCGCCATTAAATCGACTTATTGATGAGCCATTCGCCCTTTAAAAAGTTCACATTTTGTAATATTTAAATTATTTCGGCCGCGTGTGGTCCCGATAAGGGGCTATATCACACTACCGCACACGCATACTCATACAATAGCACCCAGACAATACAAGCCATTTCAACGGGACACTCTCTCATTGTAACGTAGTAGAATTGACTGAAATCAAGGAGGGACAGTTGAGAAATTTAAACGTAATCCACGTACGAGTTATAGGTTAGTTGAGAATTAGTTGTAACTACATTACAGTTTTGAATGATTGTATGAAAGCTTTCTGGAATAATATGGAATGCGCGCACGGGAGCCGGTGGCAGGCTGCATCTTTTGTAGTGACGAGTTGCGAGGATAATGCGCATTAGCGATGCGCAATTGACACACCACAATTGACACACCGGCTTCTGAAAAGGGAGAAGGGTCACGTTTCTATTATCCAACGATTTGGCGGTTGATAAAAGCAACTACAGATGTATAAACAATAATTCCTCGGTGCTCTGGGAATAAGTTTTTGATTTTAGAATTCTTAAAAAGCATAATTAATAAACAATGTGTGAAATCATTCTAAGGCCAGGATTTCTTTAAAAACGCAATCTTGAATGAGGTCACAAATTTACTACAAACAAGGATATACCACGAATCCTGGTCCTCCTTTATGATGCCGTTCCACCTCCCACAACACGTCGGCCTCATATTTTTTTTTTCAAATAGATAGTCCATTATATCGAGGACGTAAATATGAAACGATGAAGAGGTTTCTAACGAAAAAGTGTGTAAATTTTCTCAATATTAGGGTAGATTCTACCTCTTCGCTTAATGTATAATTATTATTATTATTATTTTGTTAAATCGCTCTTTACATCATTGCAGCATGAGCCAAATCGATGTACAGGGTATTATAGCTATCATAGTGATTCTCGTAATATGCGATAGGTAGCTAATCTATCGCCATTTTATTGTCACGTGAATTCTACGCCAGACCAAATACAGTGTGATAATCACGCTGCCCACGCCGGGAATCGAACCCGGAACCTTCGGGGTGGCAGTCTTTGCACTTACCACTCGGCCACGAAGGTCATCTAAATTTCTAGATTTCATTGTTAAATACTGAAAAAAGGTTTTTATAAAATACTATATGCCAGAAGATGGTAGCAAGATGCCTAAAACGATTAGAACTGTTGGAAAAATATTGTATTTTTTTTATATTTTATTATTTACAAAGTGTATTTAATGCATTTAACTACAACAAACCATCATTTTTCGCAGAAAGGGTAGGCAGGGAATTTAACAATTTTGGTAATACAGCAATAAGTAAAGTGGATTATCAAAGAATGCACGAGATATAATCAAATAAAAAAATACAAAGGAATTGGTGGCTTTGCCGTAAAATGCAAGTGCAATAATAATTGCAAACACATCGTAACACACGCAGCGCCGATCACAATGCGGGCACTCTGACGCGGAAGCCATTAAATTTAAATTACACTATTTTATTCAATAGACTATAACTTTGCATTTCAAAGTGGCCCCTTCCACCGCGGCGCTATTACAGGGATGTGAGCAAGACTGCCATGCTGCCATGATGCCATGATGCCATGCTGCTGTACTACTCTCAGATCGGGTGCTGTCTATACGAGGAGGTTATAATTATGTGGCAGTATTTCCCGGTGAATGATTTAAAACAATCGATTTCATTATAAAAATTAAAACGAAACATACAAAGGATTCCACGACTCCTTGACCAGAAGACATGCGCGAATCACAGATGTAAAATATTTTTTTTATTTAGCAAATTGCTGAAAAAACTCTGCGTGATCGTGTAGTGAACACCACAATCCGAGGGGTCTGTGAGGTTCAACTAGGTATCAATATGTAAAGAGAATTATTCCCTCGAGAATACAGAGCTGTACATGGAATTGTAGTAGGACATCGTTCACCAGGGAAACCCCCAAAACGATGGAAAGATATAATAGCTGAAGTTCAGCATCACAGGAGGAGAATCTTGTTACAGACTATGGAGTATATAGCAAATTGAAAACAGCGAAGAAGAAGATTAAGTTAACGTTTCCATCACATATCCGGAGCTCCGAGTATATTTTCATTATTTACACTTTCGATCGTTCAAACAATGGTGTGCTCCTTGCTGTCGTCCGTGGTTCACTTTTAATTCCATTCTTCGGTTATTTACTAAGCGAGCTAAAGACGATTCTATAATTTGCATAAATTCTTTAAACCCTATAGAGTTAGCTTATCTACCCTTGCCTATAAACATTAAAACGCTCGACCTCTGGTGGGAACCGCCCGTTCCTTTGCTATATTCCTTTTTAAAATTCAACATTACTCCAGATCGTTACCTTGTTAATAGCTTTAAATAATAAATGACTTCGTAAGACATACTTCACAGATTTAAAATTTGTGTTAAAATATGTTATTCCTATTATCCTGGTAAATCAAAAGTATTAAACTATCATAAAAACGTTTATTCACCAAGTCTTACACACATGTCATATCAAATGTTACGAAATGTGTCACTAAATATGACCGTCTTATAGAATTACACTGATTGAGCTACGTCATGATATCCTTGCTTTAATTTTTTTATAAAAGGTGCTAAAATACAATTGTTTGTCTTAATACCTTTTGTTTAATATGCCAAAAATTGGGAAGTATTTGATTGAAAATAATATTTCCTAATATCATCACGCACATAAATTCTATCATTCATCGTCTCACAAGCTTCACATAGATGAGCTATTATATTGTCATGTGATAAACGTGCACGAATACACCGAATAAATACATGTTCAAGTGCGAAGGTTCTGGTTTATGTGAGAACTAATTATTTAATTACTCACTCGTGTACATACACCTTCCGCGGCGCTCTGAAATGAATATTATGACGTATGCTAATTACGCGTACAAGTATAATCTTATACGAGGGGAGTACATTTATTTTCCCAAATAATAACTAAGTTTTGTAGCTTATTTTTAACTTTGCTAATTATTTTATTCAATGTTTTATTTTAAAGTTCAAACCCTGTAGATATTCAAAGATTTAGTTTGTTATTATTTGTATTTGGAGAGGATCGTGCAAAAATGTCAAATACTAAATATTTTCTAAAATTATTGAAAGAATATGTTTACTGATTTACCGACACAAAAAAAACGCGGAATTAAATAAAATGTTTCACCACAATAGTGCCTAAACGTAACCGCGTATTTGTACTGCCACCAAAACAATTCAAATATTTATGTTATATATAGCGCGATAAGCAATATTGCGTAACATTGCAATTTTACATATGTGAGTATAAAGATCACGTACAATTTGTAGAGCAAGCAATTGTTATTGGAACATGAACTTGATACTAATTGCTCCTGGAGTTTTGGTTACCCGCATTGGAATAATGAACACTCCATTATCCAAAATGTGCGTCATGCATAAAACACGTGGCTACCCTTTAGCATTTAGGGAATATCACTAACAAACTCCACTTCCATAATACGACCTTCAAAGTAACAATCCGCGTTCTTACGATCACACTGGCTACGTTTTCTTCAAAATGCAACAATAAGAGAGCAGAAGCTTATAAAAATGTATTCCATAAAACGATAAGGATGCATTGCAAATTCATATTACGAGTGGTGGTTTAACTAATAGTAATCACGTCTCATGATACTGTTTTCGCACAAGTGCTCGTGTATTATACCTATCACTGTGGACACCCAGTGCAAATATCTTGTCAGTGAACTGCTCAGCCCTCGTGACCTCCCCAGGGAAGTAAATGTGTGCTGGGCTGCCTGAGAGATGTCTAACGAAGGAATAGAGATATGAGAACAGAGAGCAGATAACGAATCTATAAGACCTGTGTGCGATATATCCTCACTTATAGCATTGAGGCGAGGGTGAACACTTTCAAGAACAGAAGTATGCTGAGGACAACGTAAATGAGAACACTACGTGCTATCCGAGAAGTCTGCGCATAAGAATAAGATTACCATACACGGAATGCTAAATGAAGGGAGTCTACCAGGGAAACAACTAAAACGATGGAGAGATGGCTGGAGTTCAGCATCACAGGAGGAGAATCCTGTAATAATAGAATCTTAAGTCTTCAACAAGTTGAAGAAAACAAATAAGACTATAATAAAGGTGATTAAATAGCATTTAACACTTGTACATTTGTATTTAAATCACTTTAATCTTTACAACAACCAATCGGTTTCGCTCTCGCTGGAGGTTCTTCAGGGTTACAAAAGACCGCTCCGGCGGGAGCGAAACCGGTTGGTTGTAAAACTATAATTAATAATCTCACCACAAATTAAGTGCTTGATACGAAAGTGTAAAGGTGATTTTTGGTTCAGTGTCAAAACAGTTATTTCTTAGATGGTAAATTATGTTCTTAAAATACAATACTCCTTTAAATAATTGATTCGGTATGGAATTTAAAAATAATCTTGCGCTGTAAATTGTAAATAATTGCGCGATAACTTTTCTCTAGTAAAATAAATTGCACACCAACGTAGTTTATGAATATTTGACGCCACTTAATGCGAGCGGGCGCACCGCGCACACCGCACGCCGCACGCTCATTGTTCATCATGCAAATGCGACTTTAGTAAGCTCGATATTTCATTTTTCAATTTATACAAAAAAAACAATATTCAAACGTAAGAAGAGCTAGATTAATCATAATAAACTGTGAGAGTTTTAACTTCCTTTGTGCTCTTAGCAATTAGTTGTAAAGCAAAGTAAAAATGCCCCCCTTAAAAATGTAAAATATGATTCATATATGTTACTTAATTGCTGATTTATATTTTTCTGTACTAATTCAAAACTTTTCACGAGTCCTGTCTTAGAACCGTCACCTTTTGGAGAATTTAATTCTATGTAGGTTTGATATAATTATTATAATTATTATTATTTGGTTGAATCGCTCTTTACATCATTACATCCCAAGCCAAATTGATGTAATGGGTAAAGCTATCACATTGATTCTCGTCACATGAGACAGGTAGCTAATCTATCGCCATTTTATTATCACATGAATTCTACACCAGACCATAGCCAGCGTGACAATCACACTGCCATTGCCGGTAATCGAACCCGGGACCTTCGGGGTGGCAGTCAAAGTATAATACTTACCACTCGGCCACGAAGGTTATGTACTATATCTGACAAAAAATGTGGCTCAATATCTGGTGCACGGCTTAAACATATTTTAATGTTTAGAATATCCTCGACAGACGTAGTTAGTGTTAGAAAGGTAGGAGCATTCAATGTTCGCTTTCAATTATTATACCTATACTCTTGATCTACTCCCCACTCGGAGTATATACTCGTAATATATCATTCCAATTGAACGTGTTTGAGTATACTCAAGTAGGTGTGTTTCAATCTTCAGATAATTAAGACCTACGCTTATCATAGGTTTGTGATGACAACTACGAGTATGACTGAATACCGTACGGAAGTTTCAGCAAATGTTTGCGCATCCGTATGTGTAATATTGTGTGTAGTAATAGCGGTAGGTACCTATAGATGACCATATCGGTAAATTGCCCTTACAAGGCCCACTGGTCATTTCGTATGTATCGGAAGACCTTTAGAGAGTCCTCAGCTGTTTTCGGTTTACTAAAAGTACCCCGTTTTATCTGGCACCTGGACCGCCGATGGCATATGTAAAATATTACCCTTTTCGGTCATTCAGTATTGCTGAGGCAGATAATAGTGTAATTCTCAGGGATCCTCAACTCCGTTCATCTCTACTACGGCCACATAATTAGTATACACCAATGATTACCATAATGTACAGAATACCTTCATTGTATTGATTGTTTTTTAATTGTGAATATTTTTGATAAAAAAAATTGATTGAAACGTAGTTTTTCGGGTGTATTCTACTAGTATATATTTTAAAATGGGTTAGTTAGATCCTAATTAAGTAACTTGAATTAATTTTAAGTATTAACATTGCACACCGAAACAGTAAACAACCGCATAACGTACCAAAGCGTCACGAACAGTCATTATTTGGGCACGTGGAAATGAAGAATGAAGATATAAGCATCCGTTAATGATGTAAATAGATTAAGTGAAAGACTAAGATGAACATGGCACAACTTATATTATAAAATATTTAATTTTGGCTGTGTAAGTAGTTGAAAAAAAACTAGAAAAATTTGCAGAAGATACTAGATATGACTGTCAGGTTCAATAACGTGCCCGTTTATCCTCTCTGCCCACTATATACCACGTGTGGTTTAGAAGGATTATTGCACTGCCCGCGGGTATAACCTTATGTAGATTAGTTCTTCATCGTAGCAGGTGAAATAATCTATGGTGCTGTCAGATAATGGACGAGCACAAACAAAGTCATGTTATGACCGAGTTATGTATTCGACCATTAATCTGTAAAATAATGAACTCCTAAGTGAAAGGTTCGTCTAGTTGCTGGTGATGGGTAGTCCAGCATACCAAGTTAGAAATGTATCTGACAGCTAATGTAATAAATACAAAACCTCATCGTTTATTTGCAAAATGAAGTATTTAGAGAACTTCAAATAATAGAGAAATTTTATAACAACCTAAATAGGTTGGATAAGAAATAAATCAATTAAAGTCGATGGTTTTCTTCGTATGATGATTTTGTCTTGTTTTACCTGATTTGTGTATATTTTGTTTATCGTGTGCTATTGCCTTATTTTACGGGCTTTGTGTGTTTTATCTTTGTCTCGTGCTGTTGTCCTGTTTTACCTGATGTGTGAATCTTCTTTGTCTTTTGCTAAATTTGTTTCTTTGACTTACACTAATGTATTATTTTGCCTGACAATTGTTTACACTGAAGGGTGGTGCATGACGGTTGTAGTGCCAGTGCTATGAACTTGGTGTGCACATCCAACTAGGGCGTCTAATGTGATATAACGCATGTTTTTGTTACTTATTACTATTGCCAACAATAAATAAATCAATCAGTGTTTTCCATCCAGTCAGTAAGGTCTGACTATAATTGTAAAGGTTGTCAACTTCTGGAATGAAATAATCCCGCTGCGGGCCGATATCAGCTGGTGCTTGTATCCTCGCCGCCGCGCCGCCCGGGCGCGATGCCTGCAGAATACTGCTGTGCGAGTACCCGAGTACCCGAGTATCCGAGTACCCGAGCACCCGAGTACCCGCGCCAGCGACTCGTCACGGCGATGGCAATGTGTCATTGTGTCACTCGGACAAAGACAGGCAGAGCGGATTCGCTCATAGGGTGACTGTAGAACAAAAATGACGAATATTTTTAAACATAAGCACTTTATAACTTCATAGATATCTGTTGTAGATTCAGTTTATACATAAAAAATAAAACAATTGCTTTGTATTTAACCACGGCTAGTATTTAGAACTAGTTCTTATATTGGCCTAACAACGCTTGGATACGAGTGAAACTAGTAATTACTATTTCGCGTTTAAATACAAATAGTATTTTTTTATATTCATATATTTAAAACATCCAGCCACAAAGCGACTGCTTTATATGAAAATTTGAATAAATTCAAGTTGGTGTATTCTTGTAAAATAAAAGTTTACCGCCATATTTGGTTTCACCAATTTTTTTTTTTTTTTTTAATATTTTTTCATTATTAACAATGAACTATCACGAAATTTAAATTAAAAACATAAATATAAATTAATAAGTTCGATTTATATTAAATATATACAAGATATATTTAATATACGAGTAAATCACTATAATAAGAAGAAACCCTTCATTACTTAAAATTAAAATATTAAAATAATTTGATCTAACATCGGTTTACAAATATCGAATAACGACCTAAAATCATTAGTATATCTATGAAACAGTGATATATAAATGTTGACTAAAGTTTCCGGAATAGGTGTTGTTCAAAAACAAATAGGTAATACGTATATGTGATGGTGCCAACAATGGCATCTAAGTGGTGGTGCACATTTCAATATACGGGGAGGGGATGGGAGAAACAAACGATACTTTGAGCACCAGAATAAGTTTATTATCATATTAATAAAATATAATTGTGTCGTAGGTATAACGAAAGAACAGATTTTATTAATAAATAGTCGATGAAAAGTGTAACTTAATTACTAAACAAAAATATATAATATAATGAACCCAGTGTACAGGAACAATCACACGAATACTTTTGAAAACGTGAATGTTTTGTAATAAGGAAACTATTCTTCTACTTTGTATCGGCTATACTCTCCGTAGTATGTGTTCAACTAAACGGCTAAAACAATATTCTACCGCAGGCTCAATATCATCTCAATCTCACTGAACAACAGTGTATTGGATAAACAGATTTTAGGAAACAGACATTTTATTCACTAACATGAAGTTGCCATCATTATTTTATTCGTAATTTTTTTTTTTTAATTTCATCTTAAGAGTTCATTGTAAATAATGAAAATGTTTTTTTGTTGATAAAAATCTTTTTAAAATGTATATTTAGTTGAAATTCACTTGTGTTTGTGATTTTGAGCTGTTTCAGCGAGCTACCGAAACCGGTCGATTTTAACTAAATAAACATGTCAAAAAGATTCTTTACAAAAATATAACATTTTTTACAATTAACTCCTACCATGAAATTTCAAATAACAAAATTAATTTTTAAAGGTTGCAAGTGAAGTAGTTTTTAAAACCTTTATATAATTTTATTCATTACTTGAAACCGTGAAAACTGAGTAAACTACAAATACCTTTGTAAAGTTTTATTATTAAATGGCCTCAAACTTTTTTATTTTACGAATTTGATGTCAATACTGCGAATATATTGGAAAGGTTACAAACAAAGACAAATATGCTCCAGGGATCAAACCATTTCCCGAATACTTAAACATAAAAAGCAACCAATCGCTAAAAACACAAATAATGAAAAACTTATGTATACTTAAAATAAACGTCATGGTCAAAGTTTAAATGGAACTGTATTCAAGGTATGAAACCAAAATATGATTGAAAGGTTTTTCCCTTCAATATGAATCGAAGTAAAGAAGAAAACCCTTTTTAGGAAAAGCCAACCTGGCAGTGGTAATCAGTTAGTTCTCGTGTGTATGCGTTGCAAGTAGAGATGGAAACATTCCCAGAGACGTGGGTACCGACTTTCTTGTAGACTTTGGAAACAACAGGCCCGAGGTGGACGGAGGTGGCGTTAGGGGGTACTTGGACGCGTTCCACACCAACTTGCCATGCCGAGGTGCCCAGGCCATTCTTTGTTGTAAGGTCTGGAATGGTGGCAGGGATGACAATGAAAGTGTCATTGACTTATCCAGTAATAAATGTGGAATCTTTTTTTCTGATTTTCGGTATTCCAGAAGGCAATGAAGTCTTGTTCCGCAATTTCAACACTCCTGAGAATGGTGACGCTGAATTTCCTGATGATCCATGTTCTCCTGACGGTCTTTGTATAAGGCACCCGTTTTCATTTATTCTATGGTTTCTGAAGTAATAGCGACCTCAGGGGTAGACTTAATCTACTTGGCGAACCACGGGGCCAATGCGGCAGTCGACTTGATGAACCATTAACATCTTGATATGAAAATTCTGTTACGGTCAGTGATTCAAAACCAGCCATTTCTGATTGCGGAAACGACTTGTTTGATACTACTGAGGCTGAGGGCGAAGGTGGTACCGACTTACCCGGTGAGCCTTCGGATGAAAATGGCATTTCCGCATATGCGCAATATAACGAATTCAACTTCTCATCCATAGACGTTGACTCCAAGGGAAATGTTTCTAGTTCTGCTGAGTCCAGGGGCCACCGCAACTGCCACCATGGAGATCCCGGCACTCCTGGAGGCGAGGGCTGTGGCATGTCAGATGACCCTGAGGGTAAAGGCTGCAGCATCTTCCATATCACCGGTCGTACCTGGGGAATATGCGGACAAATGTCGACAAACTGAACAACTGGATTATAATGTAAACATATCATATTGAACTATAATTATATACATATTATTCACTCCAAGATAACTAATAGTACCATCAAATGTAGTAATATATTATATTGGTTATAGAATTTTCTTAGTAAAAGTTCATTTTCAATAATGGAAATAAAATATTTCAATATGTAATATATAAGTTATGCATATTCCACCTGTTCTTCTAATTCCGATCAGTTTGGGAAATCGGTCGAGACTTGTGGAACGATTATTATAAAACCAAATATATGCTATGAAGAAGTTTACGAATCCTTTTTTATACTTAAAAGATATTTCTATTATTTCTATATTACAATATATTATTTTACCTGTTGTCAATAGATGCCTTAAACCTTAATTTTGTAATGTCTATTGATGAAATAAACTGATTTGATTTGATTTTTTTATTAACATTTTTTACGAAAGTGAATTGAAATGCAAAAAATTAATCGTAGCAGTGCAATTTTTTTCATGGCATTCTATCTTTATGTATATTTGATCTTTATTTTAATTATAATATTATTGAAAATATATTTTATATGGAAAATTCCTTTATCTTTGTAGAAAGATATATAGGTAGAATTAGTTTTAGAATACTTTCGTAGGACCATTATTGCATACACGTCCGAATAAATGTACGCTTTTCTAAGGTAGGTACTCAAATTTCGTTTGTATGGCGAAAATACACACATTGAGAACCAGTCTAAAAATTTGACAGGCAGTGGTGTCGGTAGGAAAAATGAATAGTTTTATCTCTGAATTTAACCTATACGTCTGATACACATGATTGTGTATAATAAATTTTAAAACTAAAAGATTGAGATGAATATATGATTGGCGTTTCTGGAGAAAAGTATTTAAAACATGAAAAAATAAACATTGTAGTTTTTTAAGTGTTGTGAGCTTGCGATGTTTTAAAAAAATATTCAAATGTGAATCGACAACCCAACAATCTGTATGGCCAATATAGAAGAAAATCGAAATGATGTATAACCTTGATATAGAAAACAACTTACCACATATCTTAGTATATTACTATGTTCATCCGTGTGGCCTTTAGTACCACGATGGACGGAAGTAAAATAAAACTTAGCCACTGATTTTATAATCCTATTGCTGCCACTATGAAAACAAACAAAATTAATATAAATTTCTTGTATACCTACCCGATATAATTGATACAAATTTAACAAGATCGATTCGTTATTGATCGTTATCCGAAATCTGCAAATAATTTTATGAAACATAAACTGTTATGAAAATTGACCGATATGATATTCTCCTTCTGCTCGTTCGCACTTATAATGAGGAATACGAAAATTACATTTGTAAATCAACCAAACGCTAACCAAAAGTATGTTAATTTAAACTTCGGCAGGAGAAACCTGCATCCCTACTTACATTAAACACATTTAGAGTTATTTCCCGCGTTAGGTATTTCGCAACAATTTACAGTGTTAACACACAGCAATAATCTTAACTAAATAAATCAAAAACTGCATTTGCGTATAGGAAGACACCTATTTTCCCATCAATTCCCTACTAATACCAAAAATCTCATGTTAAATGTTTTTCTGACTTGTACAAACCATTATCGCTGACATCGACATAGATATGAAACAGATAACAAAATTAATAACCTATGGACAAGTTACCGAAATTTTCAAATTTTTTTCAAGTGGACTTCTGCTATCAAATGACGTCCTAACACCAACTGGAGTAAGACAAGGACATGGAGATAGTTTAAACTCGTTCCTCTTAAACCTAATCATGGATGAAAATACAGAAGAAGTTGCCAACCTAAATCTAAGGAACAAAATGGACGAACATATACTGAACATTTTGATGAGGATATCACCATCATAGCCCATTCAGATGAAGATCTGCTACGAATGCTTCAATGGTTCCGCGCTGTCTCCATGAGGTACAATATCTTATAATAAGTTCATTATTAATATAATAATAATAATGATAATTATTATTATTATTATTGTTATTATTATTATTATTATTATTATTATTATTATTATTATTATTATTATTATGTTTAATTGTTCTTTATATTATTATTGTTATAGTTGAATCGTTATAAAGGGTATTTATAACTATCATAGTGATTCTCGTGACACGTGATAGGTAGCTAATTTATTGCCATTTTATTGTCACGTGAATTCTACACCAGACCAAAAACAGTGTGACAATCACACTGCCCTCGCCGGGAATCGAACCCGGAACCTTCGGGGTGGCAGTCAATGCACTTACCACTCGGCCACGAAGGTCGTCGTTTAAGTTAACGTTTGCTGCCGAATATTAAAATGTGTTTATTGTTTCTTGAATAATGACGAAAAACTCCATTTTAAATAATTAATTTGAATGAAAACGTCTGTCTTCTAGGAATTTTTTGAATAGGAAATTGAATGCCTTAGAAGGGCGAAACATGTGATTTCATCTAAAATATAATAAAACTCCTAGAAGAGAGACGTTTTCATTCATATTATTTATTAAAATAGGTTGCTAGTAACATTTTCTTTTTACGTACAACTGATGTAAAAATACTTCGTATCAATGACTCATACACCAGCCTCTTTGTGCACTGGTTGAGTTATCTTAGATTACTATAAGCTCGAGTCCTGGTGGATATAATAAATGGTATTTGTGTGTAAGCAAGCAGAGTATCAAAGATTCACGTAACTTTGGGGTACGCCGCCCAGACACGCGTGGGTACGGTATATATTATATACAAATTACGTTATTGAGCTTCCGAAATTATACTTCTCCTTCCCGTGATTTCTCCATTACATCTCCAGCCCTCAGCCCCGTGGGGTGAATAAGGGAAGGAGATATTCATCATTCCAGGTTAATTAAAGGTTGCGAAATAAGGCAGGGGCGGATATTGCTGCATCATCGCTACTTACGTATTTGGCATGTGTAATGTGAGGGGCTAATAACCAAATAGTATACGCTTCATTGTGCGAATGATCCGCGGCTTATTGGAGCAGCTCGCTACGACTCCTTCCTCCCCGTGATCCGGAACCTTCGCTCCCTCCAGCGCCGCGCCGTTTGTACCATTTATACGAAATGTTATTGAGTTTAATATATAATACGTTTTATTTTCAGATCGAAAAATAACCGTTTGACTTAATTATTTTGTAATCACTTTAGTTTCCATGTTTTAAATGCGCATATTTTTTCATGGAATATTCATAACTTTCATAGCGCATGAAATTTGTATCACTCCGCGTATTAACGTTAAAACAGATTTATTTTCGATCAAAGGATTATATTCCATAATGTATTATATATTGAAAAAAGCTTTGTTACGTTAGTTAAACTATGCCTTTATAAAATATTGTCAGCGCGCTCATTGTATTTGGATATCAATAGCATTTTCCCTAACTGCGGAACAGCACAATAGCCATTGGTCAAATATCACCCTCGGTTGCGATATGCTAATAATGCCATGAGAAAATTCCAGAAGGGTTCAACCGTTTTACACGCTCGCGTTAATTACAATGCATGTTCTATTAATTCGAACTTAAAAATGCATACAAAGTTACCCCGCCGCGGTGTGAATGTAAACTTCTCCTGTTGTGTGACCCAAAGCGGGCGATATGCTCCCGGGACCGGTCACCTCGAGCTGAACACTGCCGGTCAGTATTGTGTTATTCTATTGTAAATAATTATTATTTTATGATGGTTAGCAAAACGAGAAAACTAACTAATTAACTAACCATCACACCGTTTCCCGGAGGGGTAGAGAGAGAGAGGATGACCCCCATACTGCTCTGTCCCGACATACCTCTCGATTTTCCTCTATGTTAATACGCTGACTCCGAATGTGGCCGCCTTTTAGTATTACTCGTATATTTGATTAATTTGGTAATGATATGTTTTCCTTGATCTTCTCACAACTTCTCTTTCAAACTGCTTATATACAATTTTTAACCATTTTTCTCTCGTCTAATCGTTCCATGTGTCCAAACCATCTCAGGATTATTTTTTTAATTTTTATTATGATGCAATAATCTGCATTAAATTTCTTCTTTATTTCAGCGATCGATATTCTATCATATATCATTTTCCCGCACATTATTCTCAGTGATCTCATTTGAAAGGGCATTTATTCTACTTTGATCCTTCATTTGCCAACCCCAAGCTTCATTTTCATATATAAGGGTTGGTACTAGAACTCTATTAGGTACTGTCATATTTTCTTCAGTGGATATATTTTTTATGACTTCGAAAGCGCCATTTATTTTATTCCCAGCACCAACCTTTTTTTCGATGACTTTAATCATGTTTCCATCTCATGTAAACATGCTTCCCAGATAAATAAATTCGGTAACTGGCTCCACAATGTGTCAAACATTCTTCCTTCTCAAATAGCATCACTTTAGACTTATAGTTTGGCAACGTAACTCAGCAGACTGATAGCCCTGTAAACAGGATCCCTTACCCTTGTATAGAGGCATGATAACCGCTCTCCTCCAATCAAGCGGAGTATATCCCTCATCCACACATTGGTTAAGGAGTCTGCATAGCCATACAAAACCACCTGACCACCACTCTTGACCAACTCTACGGCAACGCAATCATATCCAACAGCTGTACCACCTTTCATATTTTTAATGCAATGTTAATTGCATATCTTTTTTTATACACTTTGTATACAACACTCATTTTTTTAAAACAAATTAAAATTGAATTTCAAACATGTTTCGGACTTCCCAGCCCTTCCTCGGTGATATTATATAGATATTTAAAATATTGAAAAATTGTTTACAAATATGGTCACATGGTCAGTTTTGACAGATGTTATTAGATGTTATATAGCATCTGTCAAAACTGACCATATTTGTAAACAATTTTATAAAATTTTAAATATCTTTATAATATCACTGAGGAAGGACTGGGTAGTCCGAAATATGTTTGATATTTCATTTTAATTTGTTTAAAAAGTGAGTATTGTACTCTCGCAACCACCAAGAAGAAGAAATTCATAATTATGAAGATTTAAGAACTAGACCCGAACTCGGAGTACATGAATCGTGGTGATTCAATTTCTAAGAGATATAGCAACAAAATACGCGTCCGTTATAAAAGGTATTCGATAATTTATTCGTAAGTCGTCACTAATGGCAACTCTTGCATCTATTAAGTATTCATTATTTGCGTATAAACACTTCAATAAAACACACAACAGCGCCCCGCGCATCTCTCTTCATATGCGAGAGGCGCGACTACATATTGCTAACGGTTATAAAATTAGGAAGAGAATTTAAAGCCCCATTAACACATGATTGTACCATCTATTAGCTGTCGGCTCCATACGTCTCGCTCATTTCGGATAATTTTATCAGAGATCACCTAAAATTATTTTAAAAGCTGGCGGACAGTTATCGCCTCTGCCGGCAGTGATTATTACTCTCAATATACAAATGAGACGAAACGTCACATTTCATACGCCGCGCGCCGCATCCGATGTTCTCCAAAAGCTAGCCCTCCAGAATACACGAATAACCGAATAAATATTTAGGAATCGTTTACTTAGAATTTCATTTCCTTTTTTTCCTTTTAATCCACACAGTATCCCAAAGGCTAAATATGGCTATATCAGTCAACAAAACAAAAAGTCTCACTATATCTAGGCAACTTGCAAGATGTAAGCTGACTATTGATGATATACCTGTGGAGCAGGTGATGAGTTTCAGGTATTTGGGCGTGGAGATCTGCAGCCAAAGTGACCTTTATACCGAAGTACGTGAACAAGTCAGTAAAGTCTCTGCCGTGTCAGGATGCCTGAAGAATCTGGTCTGGAAGAACAAGCACATGCATATCGACAGCAAGATCAGAATCTATAAAACATGCGTGCGACCTATCATGACGTACGCCGTAGAGACGCGGGCTGACACTGTGCGAACCAAGGGACTACTAAGAACATCGGAGATGAAGGTCCTAAGATCAATTACTGGAAAAACGCTCCGAGATCGTGTCCGCAACGCAGAAATAAGAAAAACCTGCGAAATAGAGGATATCGTTCAGTGGAGTAGATCCAGAAGAAGATACTGGAGGGACCATGTAGCCCGAATGGATGGTGACAGACTCGCATATACAGCCGCTTATGAAATCCCTTCCGAACACCGCCCACCTGGAAGACCGCCAAAGAGATGGAGGGACAGCTGGATCTCATCATCCGACGAGATATGATTTCTGTGTCACAGATCGTCAGATCTATTAAAAGAAGAAGAAGAAGAAGAAGACGTTTATTAATTTTACTCGACCTTAACGCAGGGCTGACATTGCGTTTTTTTATTCGTTTTGTAATAATAGCTTTCAATCGGTAATTTTAAAGATACATTTTACACAGATTTTATTTTTAAAAATACAAAAATACTTTAAATGGTTTTAATTCATAATAATGATCATATTAGGATAAATTTGAACCCAAAAAATTATTTTTGCAATGCTAAATAAGTTATATAAGTGTAATAATATATTTTAAACTAAAGGTTATAGTTTTTCGGATATAAGCAATAGGCAGCCCTGTTTGTAGGCCATCTTGGAATGTAAACTTCATCTGTCTTGGCCCGGTTTACGAGGATTCCCGAAGTCAAAACAAGTCGTTTTGCTTTGGATTTGGAAATGTAATGGCGTCGAACTTCCTGATTGATAACCGGCGGGGGGCGGAGGTGATTTGTTGTGGAAATGTCTCCAGATAAGTCCCGATGAAAGGGAGTCCGTCCAATAATTCCACAAACAGAATTATGGCTTATTTTCTCCTTGAACGTTTGGGGAATGGCACTCGTCAGCTCGTCTTGTAGACGAATCTTCATAGAAACACTCATATTGTAGACAATGCCAGCTAGTAAAGGTTTCATACATTTAGCGAGAGCGTCTTCAGCAATAAACACATGTTTATAAGTATTTCACCTCAGCGTCCTCTTGCGTACTCGTATCTACAATATTTATATATCTAAATAAAATTATTACATGTACGAGTATGTTTACAGCAATAGTTGTTATATTAAGCTAGCAACTAAATTGATATCAAAACGAGTTTTCTTACATTATCCACTTAAATTTTTAGTGTCGCCAAAAATGCTTCCCCGCCACATTTGCCGTCATCCATCTTCCTAAAGATGGACATCATTTATATGAAAGTGTTCAGTGGGAAGACTGATTACTTGCCCCCGCCCCTGTGGAACCCTCGGGGTTCACAGTTTAGAAAGCGCAGGCCTAAGCGATTGGCATATTATTTTTCGAGATAAAATATATTTTCACTTTCTGCTGAATAATGTATTATTCGTCTGTAATTCACGCCACGCCAACAAGACAGCAAATGTTTAGAATGGTCGTTGATGTTTTATCCTGGCCGCAGTCGTCGTGCGCGGCGCGGCGCGCGAGGGATGTTCGATGCTTAGTGTCACTCAAATAAATTACATACTCAAATATTGTTTTTCCAATACACTTCTTCTTCTAACTTTTAAATGGAAGTGGGTAGAATCAGATAACCCATTTCTTTGAGGGAGAAGCTATGATAGAACACTGTTTTAATATCACAATTTATTTATTTAAATATTATGAAATTGTCGCGACAGCGGTTTCACCGACCAATGTTGGTGATAATACCAACATTGCTGCAGTGTTGTAAATTAAATAGTTGATGGACGAAATCAAATTAAGATCAGTTGAATACGCATTACTTAAATGTAAAACTAACTAACCATCACGCCGTCCTCCCGAAGGGATAGGCAGAAATATGTGTGTCTATACTTGCATACCAACAACTACCACGAGTTCGCAGATTGATTTCATTGGAATAATCCGAGCTTGACCTAACTAGATATAACAACTATTAAAAATATATTTGTTTTTCAGTTACTAACTATCTACATGTATAATATATTAGTATATTCTTCTCGCAAAGTTACAAATGTGACTGTTGTATTAAGTTTAATTTGTTATATTTGTCAAATATTACGTAACCACAAGACCCGACTCGAGGCGGCGTCACTTCCAAAAAATCGTTTTCTTCTCTATTATTGCTAATAATTTGTGATGCTTCATCGATAAAACCGATTAAATGAGCTTACTGTGTACCGCTTGATGGACTGGAGTAGAGATAAGTTGAGAATTATTTTATCGAGTTACCCAATTTAGGTTTATGGCAAAAACTCTTTTGGCTACTTTGATATCAATAACAAGATCCAAGGGCCCGCCTTCTCGGTTCAAAGTACATGGAGTAATTATTTGTTATTTCTGTAGGAATTGGTTTCGATCCGACAAGCCCCGCCCGATAGACATACACCGACTTCCGCCCCGCCGGAGAGCTCTGGTTATTAAATTTATTACACTACATTCGGTTCTAGTGTGGAGTTGTGCGTAACTCACGGAAACACATTTTTACGATTTTAGAGCGTTTTTAATTGGATCAAACTAATTTCTCGGGGAGCTACAGTAAAAAGGTATACCTAAACGAAGATTATTAAAACAGTGACATCGCGAACGTGTGAAGATAAACACCAGCGAAGAGCGAAGTGCGACATGCTCGGTGCTCTTAATGGACTGAATAAATATAGTAGACAGACGTTCCCAAGGACACTGGCATAGTGTACCAGCTGCTCCGCAATACCAACCACCGATACCTACTCTTATCCCCTGCACTCCTGGCGTCATGAAAAGGAGTCTTTACAAAAATGTAGGGCAATAGATAGACGTCCATTGAAACAGGAAATTATTTATACCGAGTATGAATAAAGGACTAAACAATGGGCGCTGATCCATTCACACGCGGCTCGAGTACACGGTTAATTCTTTACGCTTTGGGACTCGGAACCAATGGTGCATTTAGCAATATTCTGTAATGAGTTCGTTTCGTCAGCTGATTCGATTCCATTCAAACCGCCACGGCTGTTATACAAATGGATTTTGTAAGAATTTCGAGTACTTTGCCAGTACTTCAATCATGCAAAATATACAATATGAAGTAGGCCAATGAAAAGCTTTTTAAAAGCGTTCCTCCATCATCAAATCAATCTCGGATTTCTCAACCGTTTATGATATTCCTATATCGGTATGTTTGAATAACTTCCTATATATTTGTCATTTTACTAATGCATTCGAACTCGATTTATGACGATTAATTATTAAACAATGAATTAGTGTATGAATGTAAATGATATTATCAGCATTTTAAAACTAAGAAATACATTATCTATGCTCTACACTACATCTAGGAAAATAACACTATTAATTATAATATAAAGCAAATCAACCTTTATTGCTGTATTATTGGAGTGTGCTCGTGAAATAATTTTGTTTAACATATTGTACATTTTTATACTACTAATATAGCTCTATTCGTAATTACCACACACAAAAACTTCAAATTCTGCAAACCCGTTTATTATCAGTCGATCCATAGCAATATATTATACATAGAATTTTATTTGATACACAGTTTGTTGATTTTGTGTCCATGGATTAATTATAATAGCTTATGTCGGAATAAATTAATATTTTAAGAAGACATTACTAAATCTCGAGTTTTCCAAGTAGTTTGCGATGAGGGAGGAGCCGCCAGCGGACTTCCTCCATAACACGTAATCGAATTTTGTATTGTACGAGTACATTGCTCATTCACTAGCACTGACCAATATTTCTCAAACGAAGTATTAAAAAAACTAAACACTTCAGCTATTGGCACCTTTAAGGGAGCTGTCGTTAAAAGTTATATAAGCCCGCTCTCCTTTTTTTACCTGATCAGATGTTCAAAAATGCGAACAAAAAGGAGGAAGGACGTTGAAACTCTAGTAAAACAGCTGTTTAGTGCTCGCGAGATGCGGGCCGGACACCTCTTATTGCGCGGAGTTCCAGCTGCAAAGCGGCATCAGACAAAATCAGCGGTGTCTGGATACAGCTTTCACTCAATTTAAACACTTCTTACATACTCACGCCACATATTTTAAAATGTTTTCCAATAGATGTAGAAAACTGTTCCGGATAAGTTATAGGTGAAGAAATTGTGCGGTAGTAATTATGTACAGGTTATGTACAAAATCTCTTGCCGGAATGAATCACAACCTCACTTCCTCACTCTTCGACCAGAGACATGGCCGAACGAAACCCAAACTTGTACTATTATATATTACGTGTATATAGGTTATTTATTTATTTTAAGTTTCATTCCTAGGGATTGGTTTGCAGAAAATTCTATAAACTTCTTTGCTGGTTCTTGGGATGCCATTTAGGCCAGTTTTATGAGATAGTTTCCCGTTGCTTTCCACATTTTTTGTAGACAACAGGTTGTTTGAACCGAATTACCTTAAACATTTTTTGGCTATTGATTTTCATGACACGTGATACAGTTTAATTATCACGTGAAGAAAACGTGAGATTTTTTTTCACTCTGTCATCGCCGGGAATCAAAACCGAGACCTTCGGCATGCATTCATAGCTTTTGTCACACTGCCGCGAAGGGCGTGTTTATATTTTATTAACATATTTTCGATAATAGAACACCATAAGTCGTCTGTCATGTTTAGCAAAAGAAGATGTTGAATATTTAAGTACCTGTCCGTCAGTCTGCAGGGCGAGCGGTCCCAGACCCGGCGGTCGCGGTCGGTTTGCACTAAAATGGTCGTCTCACAAAGCCTTTACTATGCGCACACGAATTATTTGATACGGAAGATATGTTTCGGATACATTTATCTAATATAATATGAAAAGCGCATCTCACAGCGGATATCTGTAAGAATAACAAGCCAAAGAACAATCCCCCTGGGAAATATATGGAGAGCAACCATTTCCAAGAATGGAGAAGAATATTCTATATGTGTTCTTAGTATTAACTTCGGTGAACGATTTTGTTTTAGGCGCAGAATTTAATATACAGACTTCGGCAGAAACCTGAAAATGTTCAGATGTGTCCGAATAAAATGAATTGCAACTGTTTGACGGATATCGCAGGACCGAGTGTGTCTACCATATAATACTCCGAGTTGGGTTGTTCGTAACATCAATTATTAAAACCCTTTTTTTTACAGGTTTATCAAATCTATATTCGAGAGAGTGTCAAATGCAAATATAAGAAGTGAATGTAGTACAAAAAAGTGTTGGTGTAAAGTACAAAAGAATGAATAAAGATTGGACCCACGGAGAGAATGAATGATGAAAGATTAATAAAGAACGTACTTGTTGAGATGAGAAAAATTCGCACAATCAAATTAATCAAATATTTAATGTCGGCCAAATCGTCGGAGAAATCGTTGGAGAAATCGACATATATGCATGACACAATGTAACCATAATTTCGAGATATCGAGAGAAGTATTTCAGGATAAAACCGTGTGGTGTTCCATTATTTCTGCCTACCCCGTCAAGAAGCTGGCATTAAGGTTGATTAGTTAGTTTTGTATTTTTTAAATTTAGTTTAAACTTAGAACACAATAGTTTTTTCGTACATTTTATCGATAAGAAAATAAAATAAAATTATAAATAATTTTTTTTTTTTTGTAAACTAAACGTATTAACACTGGAATTCCATAATGACGAACTGTTTATAAATTAATAATGCCGAATTATTTAAAATACTAATTTTCCAATTATATTTTGATTGGTAAAAATATCGTTTTACAGAGATACTTATTATATGAGGCTTCATGTTTTACATGTTTTATTTCTAAAATTGTTTTATTGCAATAACATAGGGTTTTAAAATATTAGAATTAGGCGATAACAACTTTGCGAAATATCAAATTTTAAGACTGTTACCGCCATCTATGAGTGAATAATGAAAGTTTTAAACTTTGGAATTTAGCTTTCACTCTAAAATATATTTTCGTTTTTGTTTTCTGCTGTTCATATCTCAAAGCTGCTCACACTATTTATATGTTTTTGGATATTTGTGAAACTAATATGTAATGACACATGTAAACAATATCATATAAAATGGAATGTACATTCATGCTGAAGTAAAATGGGCACTTAATACAGAAAAAGGCAAATTATGCTGTTTTGTTCTATATTCCATATACAACGAAACTGCATGCTTAGTGTGATTTCTTTTTGTATTAAGTGTATATTTTACTTCAACCATTCATATTATAATATCCCAATAGAGAATTTTAATATGAATATGGTAAATATTAAAAAAATGCATGGATCAATTATGAGATATGTTGACATTTTATATAAATAAATTTTATCATATAATCCATATAAATAAATTTTAAGAGAAATAAATTTCCCCATTGTGGATCAACTGAACAATAAGCGCTCCTCACTAAATAGGTATAAATATAATATTTCAAATAGCTGTGTAGTCAAGCATAATTTGATCCCAAATATTTATAAAGGGCATGAAACCTTCTCGAATTACATACAAATTGAGGGCGCCAGCATGCAGGGACAGCAGCGCCGGGACCGATAGCCGTCTGCCGTCTCCTGTCTTCTGTGTCCTCGCCAGCATACTTGGAGAATTTCATGAACAATGGGGGAAAGTAGAAAGGGCGGAGAAACAACAAGAGGCGTTCCCGATGTTAAGTATCGCGGCAGCTGGGGGCCGAGTGCGGCTATTACAGCGCGGGCCACTCCTGTCTTCCTGTCTTCCTGTCTCACCGCGCACCGTCCTGATCTCACCGTCCCTCTTTGGTCAACTGCTTCATTCACGGAGCTGCAGTAAGAATATTGCACGGTTTACCCAACCTTTCAAATATGATTATATCTTCAAATGCTTATAAAACCAATATTTTGATTTCTTTACTTTGTATAACATTAGACATAATAGTTCTCTTCGTTACATCAATTTGATGAAAATGTTACAATAAATGATCAATATACTCGTGCATTGTTGGTTATTGGATTTATTAATATTATTCCAATTATAATATATTAATCCATTGAGAAATAAATGTTCACCGGCTACGATAATATTTTTGACATTTATATAACAGGTTGAGTCCTGTCACCCCAATATAATAAACCTTCTTGAAAATTCACGTTTTCGTTGCCTCATGAATTTTAACATCCCTGTTTCTTTTCCGTCTTCTTCGCAGTTTCAGTCAAAATGGTTGGTTTGCAGCAAAGTCTTGCACATCTTCCTCCATTGCGCTCGGTCGTCTGCAGCCCTCTTTAGCTCAACAGAAGAGACGCAGTTTATGTCCTCGCACACCCGATTTAGATACTCCCGTCAGAGGCGCCCCCTATAATTTATCCCCTCAACCAACAGTGCGGTCCTTCCAAGAAATTTATAATATTCTTCTGTAGAACCACATCTCAAAAGCCACCGTGACTCAAATCCGTACATTAAGATGCTCCCTACCTATATGTTGTTGAATTGTATGGATTTTGATTTCCGTTGTTTACGTATATTTGATTTTTGATTTTTTTGTTGCGTTATGTTGGTATCATTTCCCTTTCTTGTTCTGCCATGGTCGGCCCTTTTGAATGTTTAGTTACTTTTTGAGTTTTTTGCTTGCTGTGTTTTTGCTTCTTCATTTTTGCTATTCCGACAAATGGTTCTTAGTTTCTTTTTCTTATTTTGTGTTATTCTCCTAATAGAGTTTGGTCTGTTCCTGAAATCAGGCTGGCCTCTCTTGGGAGGTTGACTCCCAACTATCTCTCCATCACTTCGGCGGTCTTCCGGGGGGATGGCAGACGGCAGGAATCTGATGCGCCACAGCGTGTGGGATTCTGGTGGGATCCATCCTCTGCACGTGCGCATTCCAGTATCTTCTGCGTTGCTTGCCGCATCTCACGACATTCTCCATCTTGCACATCTCGCGGGTGGCCGTGTTCCTCACCCTATCTCGAATAGTCCTTCCAGCTATCATCCTCAGCATCCTCATCTCTGCCACCCGTACTTTAGCCTTCGTTCTTGTGGTATCCGCTCTGGTCTCAATGCCAGTATAGGCCTTACGCAGATTTGATATATTCTGACCTTACTGTCAGTTCTCATATACTTGTTTTTCCATATTATATCCTTGAGACAACCTGATACCGCCGAAGCCTTGTTGACTTGTCCTATTGTTTCACTGACAAGATTATTTTGACTAAGCAGATCCGCTCCCAGATATCTAAACTTTGCAACCTGTTCCAGCATTCTGTTTTTATTCATCTTCATATTATATTTTGCACTCATCACACTCTCTGTGGCTTTCAAAGCCTCCGTTAGATCCTCCTCACTTTTAACAATCAGAGCAATGTCATCAACAAGCATTATCGTATCCTGCTGTTGTTCGTGTATTTTACCCCTTCTCTAAAACTTATTCTTTCTCTAATCTCACTTATACTGCACTGTTCATATCCGTTAAAAGTACGAGCGATAGGGAGCATCCATGTCTGACCCCTTGCCTTAATTTGGCTTATTTTTGGTTATTTTCACATGTAATTATAGCAGTATCGTTTTATATAGCCCAAATCATATTCGTATAGCCCAAATCATATTTCAAGCCTGGACACGACCAGATTCCTTCTTCATAATAATGAGCTATTTTCTGCTCACATTGAAGATTGTAATAATAAATTCTATTATCATTGATTAAAATCCTTGGTATTAGTCTTTTTTTTTATATAAATATATATAATATATATATATATATATATATATATATATATATATATATATATATATATATATATATATATATATATATAGAGAGTATATATATATATAGCATATATATATATATGGCAGAGATATATATATATATATATATATATATATATATATATATATATATATATATATATATATATATATATATATATATATATATATATATATATATATATATATATATATATATATATATATATTTATATATATATATATATATATATATATATACATATATATATATATATATATATATATATATATATATATATATATATATATATATATATATATATATATATATATATATATATATATATATATATATATATATATATATATATATATATATATATATATATATATATATATATATATATATATATATATATATATATATATATATATATATATATATATATATATATATATATATATATATATATAAAGTCAATAAAGGTGATATCAATAAAGGTGTCAAACAAGGTTGCGTAATGCCCTGTGGTTATTTAATCTGTATATGGACAATTGTGAGAGGCTGAAAGGGTGAGGTGCCAAGCGGAATGCTGCGGGATGTCAGCCGTTCTGTACATGCGAAATGGTGATTGATGAATGTGTGAAGGTATGGCTTGAAATGATCGATGATGAATGTTCAAGAATGATTTTTGAGTTCGAAAGTAGTGTATTTGGTGAGCAGCTGATATCAATAAAGGTGTCAAACAGGGTTGCGTAATGTCCCTGTGGTTATTTAATCTGTATATGGACAAATGTATGAAAGAGCTGAAAGGGTTGGATGTAGGTGCCAAAATGAGCGGAGTGTCAGTAAGCTGTCTCTTGTATGCGGATGACGTTGTCCTTCTTGCAGACAACGAGCATGAACTACAAGTCCTGGTGAATTGTATGTATGAGGTATGCATGCGAAATGATCTGATGATGAATGTTAATAAGTCCAAGGTAATGATTTTGAAAAGGAAGAAACCATGACAGTCTGCAACATTAGCGTGAATGGTGAAAATTTGGAGCAAGTAGATGAGTTCGTATATTTAGGTAGTATGTTTACAAGAGATGGGAGTGGGAGAGGGATATTGAAAGAAGGGTTGGGGCAGGCAATGAAGCGGAAATTTGGTGCAATTTAAAGTTGTCATCGCAACAAAAACTATCCAAAAAGCTAGAATGGCAGTGCACAATGGTGTTCTTCTACCGACCCTTATGTATGGAAGCGAAGCATGGAACTGGCAAAGGAAGGATGGTAGAAATGTAGTAGAAATGAGATCTCTTAGACGAATGTGTGGATATTCTGTGTATGATAGAGTGTCGAATGAAAATATAAGAAGTGAATGCGGTGCGAATGATGGTGTCATGAACAAAAATAATGAAAGGATCATTAAGATGGTTTGGACATATGGAAAGAATGAATGATGAAAGAATGGTAAAAAAATTATATGCTTATGATGTAAATGGAACCAGAAATAGAATCGGAAGACCGAGGAAAACGTGGCTCGATCAAATAAATCAAATATTGAATGTCGGCCATGTGAGGAGTCAGAGAAATCGACGCGCGTGCATGACACGATGTATGAATGTTGAGGAAGCGAAAGAAATATGTCAGGAAAGAAAAGTGTGGCAGTCCATTCTTTTCTGCCTACCCCTTCGGGGAGACTGCGTGATGGTTAGTTAGTTGTTATATATATATATATATATATATATATATATATATATATATATATATATATATATATATATATATATATATATATATGTTATATATATATATATATATATATATATATATATATATATATATATATATATATATATATATATATATATATATATATATATATATATATACATATATATATATATATATATATATATATATATATATATATATATATATATATATATATATATATATATATATACATATATACATATATTATATATATTACATATATACATATATATATATATATATTTATCTTGTCCGTGTATTTTACTACTGATTTTTTAATTACTTCAAAAATTTTATTACATTTTACATACTACTCTATTAAAGACTTTACTATTTAAGAAACAATAAATAGTTTGTACGAAATCGCCTCGAGCACCTTCGGTTTTACAAACCTAAACAAGTTACAAAGCGAAGAAAGAAATCTTGCCACTTCTGGTGTAATTGTGTTATATGCAAGTTCATAGTTCCCCAACCCCCACCCCCGGCGAGAAAGCACGCAAAAATGCATTAAACCGGGTGCAACTCCGCCCAATTAAGAACGCATTACGCCAACTTGGAGGGGCTAAATTGTTATAACCTTTATTGCAGTATTTCTATTCGTGCTGTTCGCGGACTGTTCGTGCAACAGTTTATTAGTGAATTATGCTAAATATGCGTTACACGAGTGCTGGCCGTTCTCGCTGCTCCAACTACGAATACTCCTCGTAGCGTGTTCACCATTAGAGACTTCAGACATTAGGCTTAGTCCTTATTTCGTCCTTGATTATGAGTCGCATCACACATTTGTGGAATTTGTACCAACAAACCTTATCAAATTGACAATTTAGCGGGTTTTGCGAATGTATAGGTACAATAAAGTGGTCGGATATTGTGTGTGCCCTATATTTGACTGAAGAATAAAGCAGATCAAGTCGTTCCAGCTGTTAATTCAAAGTAGAACACTTCTCTACATTTGCCCGCATTCAGTATGGCGGTCTCAAGTTTACTTGTTAATTACTCCGATATTGAACATGCCCTTCAAAGTAAAAATGTTCATTTCAATCAAACGTCAAGAACCAAAACAAATTAATTTAGTCGACCTGTGTCTCGCCCTCGCACGCTCCCAGAAGCCAGAAGGGTCAACATCAGTTCAATTAATAAAACAGCTAAATTAAACGGCGCAGTCCTGGAAAATCTTCCTAAACTTATGAAAGTGCGGGACCAGCAAACGGTTGAAACAATTTGAACCATTTTCACGAATGACTTGGGATAAATTCCTCCGAGAATGTTAGTATGAGTATAAGATTATTTTGCATTCTTGCACGTGCAATAAAATCAAGTTATCGGGGTAGAGCAAGCGTGGAGGGTGCAGAGCAAATATTCGTCGGTGCATGTTTATGGGTTGCCGGGGGTCTCTTTAGATGCTAAGCTCTTCTTTTCGTGCTGAATTCGGCTGTAAGTGAACGGAGCCGTTAAGCACGGTTGCTTTATTATGAGAGATTTTATCTTGCGCATATTGTACTTGAGTCTATCGTTAGTCAGTTAATGTGTTTTCAAGCAATTGTTGTTGATTTCATTCAATTGGACTGTTAAAATTTCAGTCAATGTTAATTCTCTCCTGAAATCCGATCATCCCCAGTAGCTTATAACCCCAACATTTCACATCTCCAACACATATATTATGTTTTAAAGAGTTATTTGTGGCTTTGTTTACATTATAATCTAATCATCATTTGCACTTTTAAAATATTTTTACCTTCCAAAGCGAATTTTATTGAAACAAAATTAATGATAGTTTTCATATACGGTACTAGTGAATTGTGTGCACTGGAATGGAAAGGCAAATAAATTGTTTTAAAACATTTATGCAACTGCTTGTGACGGTTATTTCAAATTGTTTAACTTTAGTTAACGGGGCAGCTTTCAATATCTAAATAATAAATTTTGTTTATTAGGAGAGCACGTACAATTTTAAATTGTGTACAAATTGTATATGGTAAGCATGTTATAGTCATAAAGATAAAAGCAAAAGGACATTAAGCATTTTACATTGCAATTTATCGCTTACATTGATATACATCTCAATTAAGTACTCCCCTCCCTTCCTCCCTCTCCCTTGCGGACGTTATCGGGGTAGTTTAAAAGTTAATTACATTCAGCATTTACAGTTTAATAGCCATCAGGAGCGGCACGTGAGAAATGTAGGTATAGTATAGTGCACACACGATGCGTAGGCAGTATTTGCCAATAGTTGGTCAAATCTCTTATCTTCGCTGAAACACAAGACGGCGAATAACAAAAAAATTAATCATCTTCACTCGAAATACATGTGTTTGGTTATTTTAATCTATAAATGCGAAGGTTAACTGCAAAGGATTTAAATTTCATTTCAATATGATATTGTATAATAATATAAAATGGAAACGAATATAAAATCAAATAAAAAAACGTCGTTTTATTTAATTATTAAATAATATTAGGTCCTTACATATGAAATTGGCGTTTTGCCGTACTGGCAACTTTGATCTCAAATATCTTCTCTTTGGTTAGGAATTCCAAATTCAAATTTATACAGCTATTTACTCAAGTATTTGTGTTTCGAAAATTATAATTCATTTGTTTTTCCTCAATTGTTTTTTTTCTTTGCGTCACTCAGTTTACAAAATGGAAAACTTGAAATATCGCATTATTTACGAGTACGAGTTCCACCGTGGCACCAGTGCTGCAGAAACGGCTCGAAGGATTAATGATGTGTATGGCGACGGTGCGGTGCCGCAAAAGAAAACACAGTTCGTTTTTGGTTCCAACGTTTTCGTTCTGGAAATTTCGACCTGCAGAACAAGCCCCGTGGACGGCCGGAGACCAAAGTTGATAATGATGAATTGAAGGCTATTGTGGAAGTGGATCCATCGCAAACCACGTCCGAGTTAGCTGCAGTCTGCGGTGTTAGTGATAAAACTGTTTTAATCCACTTGAAGCAAATTGGGAAGGTGAAAAAGCTTGAAAGGTGGGTACCTCACGAATTTAGTGAAGCAAATCAACAAACGCGCGTTGACAGCTGCGTTGCATTACTCAACCGGCACAATAATGAAGGGATTTTGAATCGAATCATTACCTGTGATGAAAAGTGGATCCTGTATGATAATCGGAAGCGCTCATCGCAATGGCTGAACCCTGCCGAACCAGCCAAACCATGCCCCAAGCGAAAAGGGCTCCAAAAAAGTTACTTGTGAGCGTTTGATGGACTAGTGCTGGTGTCGTTCACTACAGCTTTCTTAAATCTGGCCAGACGATTACGGCAGATGTCTATTGTCAGCAACTGCAAACCATGATGGAAAAGCTAGCTGCTAAACAACTGAGGCTGGTTAATCGCTCTAGGCCACTGCTGCTTCATGATAACGCTAGACCACACACTGCACAACAGACGGCTACCAAATTAGAAGAGCTTCAATTGGAATGTCTAAGACATCCACCGTACTCTTCGGACCTTGCCCCAACAGATTACTATTTTTTTCGATATTTGGATAACTTCTTGCAAGGGAAAAAATTCAACTCCGATGGGGCAGTCCAAACCGACTTCAAAGATTTTATTGATTCCCGTCCGAATGGTTTTTAGTAAAGGGATCGATGAACTACCTATGAGATGGCAAAAGTGCATAGATAGCAATGGTACATACTTTGATTAAATAAATATATTATATTTAAAAAAAATCAACTTTATGTTCCTCCCATACAAAACGCCTATTTCATATGTAAGGACCTAATATTTATTTTGAATATTTTTTCTACAAATAAGGTCATTGTTCAATAGTTTTCAAGTCATATTTTAGTTCTTATTTGACATCGGCGATTAGATCAATGTCATCTGCAAATCGTTCCATATCCACATTTTAGTCGTAAATCTGATGCCTCTTCTATGCCCAATTCTTCTTAGTCTTCGTCTATCGCACATTTGATATACCCATTAAACATATTGGAGGGAAAAGCATTGTCTCACCCTGAACTATAAAAAAATCTGAGAACTATGGAGAATGCACTATATACTAAGTTCGGCATAAAAAAATTACAGCAAATGTGATAACCTTGGGCAGACACGAATACCAAATGAACATATTAATTCCAGAAGCTACACTTAAGAATACTTAAGGGTTTATCTATCTTGGAGGCAAAATCACATGCGATGACCGTAGAAAAAGGAAGATTGACAGTCGCATCCACCAAACAAAACTCACCTCTAATCAGAAATCAAATATTTTAGAATCCAACAATGTGAACCTAAAGCTACGTAAGCATTTAGTCAAAACATATGTGTGGATATGATGTAAGATTGAAAGACACGGGGTAAAGTGAACGAAAAATAATAAAGGCCTTCGACATGTAGACGTATAGACAAATCAGAGACCACATTATAAATGATAGCGTTCTCAGTGGAATCGAAGAAACTTGGCGCCTGTCAAACATCTCGTCAGAGAGGCGCGCAGAATGTTTAGATCGTATGCTGAGACATGAAAATTTCAAATTATTGAGGGATCAATTGGAAGAGGTCATCCATGCCGAGAGTATCAGGAGAAAATATGCCACGATACGGATAAGCAAAGCTAACGAGAATAGCTGAATACCAAGTGGATGGGAGGAAGAGATGCAAAGCTTTTCCGACAATTTTTTCCCAGGATTAAAACTGAAGAATAAGATCTGCAAATATATAGTCTCTGATATGAACGACTGATACGTATGAAAATCAAATCACAATATTTGTTGGATCTACAAAACTAATTCTAAGACATTCTGCCCCTTCGGTGAATGGTCACGCCGCCCGTGTGGGTCTCAAACAATGCATTTCGGAGATCCACCGCATGTGTGGTGAACTAATCCTGTCAAAGTTTAAACGCGTCCTCCCATAAACTTTACAATATCCTTGGCACATTGAGCTAAGTTATGGCTATACTTTGGATATGGCACAAGGATGTAATATAAATCGTATAAAATCTAAGTACACACGAGGATATACTTACTAGAATTTCTTTAGGACTCGATTCATCAAAAGGAATTTATGTATGTGTAAATATGGCACATTGCTGTTTACCCGGTTTAATGAATAGACAAATATTATTATAATACTTTGCAGGCGGTTAAAGTTTTAACCATCTTTTAAAAGAATTTTCCGCAATCAATGAGATGATGAATGATGAAGGTAAAAATTCTAATGAGGGGTAATTTTACATCATTCGTTGTGAAATGTTTTAGTAAATAAAATACAATATTGTATTGGATTTTAAGCATCTTTTTTTTATTTTTACTCTGGTTCGAGCAAAACCAGTTGGTCGTTTAAAAAACATAAAAAAGTAGTGAAAAAAGAGCATATTCGTATATTGGCGCATTATATAGAAATAATAGACTTAGAATAAGTAACTAACCATCAAGCCGTTTCTCTAAAGAGGTAGGCAAAAATGATGGACCACCACACTGTACTACTCTGACGAAATTCTTCTTCCTTCATACACCATGGCACTCACCACTCGCACTAATTGCATGTAGATTTCTGTTCATAACTATTCTTTACTCATCCATTTGTTCGTATATATAAAGCATCTTAGTGAAACATTCTTAATTTAACTTTTGACGCATTCCAACTGCTTTATATTCCTTTCTTATCTCTATGTTTTTCATTCCATTATATATCATTTTTTCTTAGATATTAGTATTCTTAGATATCTCATTCTACGGCATTTATCCTACTTTAATCCTTCTTCCATTCACAAGAGTTAGCTCATCTTTACTTCAGTCTATTGGCAGGAATGATTTTGAGTACACAATTCATTTATTTTATTCTCAGAACCAACCTTCCATTCGATATCTTTCTCCATTTTTCCGTCCCATGTGCACATTCTAGATATAATATATTTATATAGTCGCTAACTTGCGCCAATTTCTGAACATTTGTAAATTATTGTCTTTTTTCAAACACCACAACTTAAGACTTCGTACATTATCTATACTAAGATTTAAACATCTTGCATATTGTAAGCGATTAAAAATGCTTTTTGTTCTTCTTAGAAAAGATATAGGAATGCAGAGCCAAGTGCCAAGTTTTCCATCCAGCTCTCCGTATTTCCTCCTCGCACCTGAACAACATCGCATGATGAAATGATTTCCTGGAGTAAACAATTATCTGATTATTAAGTGTCAGTAAATTGTCATCAATACCATCACCGTCTGTCCCTAGTATCCAAGGAAAACTATCATTCATAGTTGCGGATCCTCGTGTGACTATAGAGTCAAATCCTGGACCCCACACACTCTGGAGCATCTAGAGAAGGGGAAAACGTTTGCGCTGGAACCGCCATCATCATCATTGGTCGTAAGCGACCGTAACTAGAGGGGTATCTTGTCTTTATTTATGCTACTTATATTAAGAGTTCAATATGAAATCCTAACTAATAAATATTCACCCAAGACGCACACTTTGAATGTAGATGGTTTTCTGGATCTACGATAACTTCTAATCAGAAAACATGTTTATGAATAATCAATACAAAATTATTAATTTTGAATACGATTAATTGATGTAAAATTATTGTAAATTTTAACTCGTATATAAAAAAACATATTTTAAATTTATTTACTATGAATAAAACACTATTTTGTAAGCGAAAAGAGTAAAAATGATTATTTATTCATTGTAGAATTCCAAAGTGTTAATGAAGGTTATCAAAGATTTGAAACGGTCTAAACAAAGAAAAGGCGTGCTGAAGAGTATTCCTCGTAGAGGGGGATGATCCGTGGAGCCGCGGACTCGAGAGACAGGAAATTGAACAATGAGTTAACGGGGAATATAAAAAGTCGCCGAGAAGACATTTGCAGCTCGGGATATGCTCGCCGCAACTTAAGTAAGGAGAATAAAAGTAGTCTAGAAGTGCAGGGACAATAAAATCGGAGTACACTTTTGTAAAAGTTGTAGGTACCGCGGAAATGCAAATTTCAGTATCTCGAAACGTATGGATCGTTACCCGCTGTTGGCTGGAAAGGGTTAAGCCCATTCGCTGACTTCATTTGTTTTGTCACTCGGCTGCTGGTGTGTTATATTGTGTCCCCGTATAGAAGCACCGAGCTCGTGGTGTATTGTCTTCTCCGAGAGGAATAATTAACTCGACCGTTATTCTAAAGTCACAATCTCGTACTTCTGGAGTTTTCTTTTTCACCTTCTAACTATATGGAGAACCACATTCAGCACCTTGTTCCTCTAATATTCCGTTCGATATTATATCTGAATTCTTTTTTATTTTCGGAACCGTCTTCCAAAATAAGTGCGCATGAACTACGTTACTCTTTGCCATTTTCAGTTGTATGGACAGAGAGACGTACTTAATTTTTATTAATTGGATCCGAATTTTATATTCAGGCAATGGAATGCAATTGGACAAATATTTGTACCTGCGAAAATGGGTACAGCGTGCACGCGCTTCATGAAACATGTATTTTGGAATAAAAACCGTTCAGCTAATACGTATGTTAAGTCGGGATCGGTAACGGAGAAGAGAAATGGCGCCGCCAGCGCAAGTAGTCGCAGGTAGCGATCATAATAATGGAATTCAGCATAAACAAAAATGGGCAATGGCAGATTTATTCTCCCAAATAATGTTTATTTTGCTGGAGTAGGTAATTTATATTTATGTTGATATAAACAAAGTTATGAGCCGCCTCCGGGATTTCCCTACTTTCGTATGAATACGCTCCGCGAATATTATTCATATCGGCGCCTATAAAAATATATTGTTTCTTATAACTTCGTCAGCAGGTGACAAAAACGTATGAAGCCGTAAATTCAAATGAACCAATAAAACCGACACACCTAAAAACGTATCAATACTGCGAACCTCAACCGCTCAGCCTGTAATCACAATGGAAAGGAATCGTCGCGTCGCGTCGGTACGTACGCACTGAAAAAGGTAATAATAAAACGCCCCCACGTATAAGTTTTTTATATCTTTTATGCAACGTGCGTATATCATTTTTCTTCGACGTGATATAATTTCAAAATATCGTGCTGGTACCCCCATAAGGCCGCGGTCTCGCCCGTCAGACAATGCTCCGTCCCTTCTTTGATAAACTCTGCTCGGAGATAAGAGTGTTGAAATCGCAGTACAATTCAATCACACCGATACGCGCTCAATAGGGGTTATATATCGCTTCTCTAATGGACAAGCATCAGGAAACATATAGCAACTGTGAATGATTCGAATCTCGGTTTTTAATAATCAGAGCTAACAATTACTTCTCATCCAATTTCGCTTTTGGTCATCGATAAGAAAGTTGTTTCATAGACATCTTATGTTTAAAAAGTTGAAAATCGCTTTTTGTGCGGAATAGCAATGAATCACGCTGATTCCCTTACATTGAAAAATTAATAGATAACAAGAGCAATAAATCCAGGACAAGTATACGTAGCATGTGCAGCGGAGAAGGCGAGCGTATTTCCCCGAGTAATTTATTTGAATGTAGAAATAAGTAATTGTGCTTTATCCTTAACTCCAAATTACATTTATGGACAGTAAATCACGCGCTTGCAATGAAACCGTTGCTAAATGAAAATTTTCAATTATCTTTTGTGCTCTTGCAATTGTGTTATTGTGTGTTTATGGATACCATTTGAGAGATGCAGCTCCGCAGATTGGGTTTCCTAATTCGGAGCACCCCATTCCGCGGGTATGCGCAATCATTATTTTATTCTTTCATTATTTGGGCTTTCAATACTTTACATACCCTTCCTGAAGCACCTGATATTGAGATTTCTTGGCTTCTGGCTAACGGTTCACGATCCCGGCGCGGGGCCTTCATGTGCCGAGTGATATTTCAGCATGTTTTCTTTTAATTAAGAGTTTAGATACATTACATCCATATAAAATCTAACAAAAACAAATTTAATTGGTTAAAAGGAACATGATATTGCGGCCTAAATATGTTAAGTCGCGAGAAATCAAAATATAATAGTAATATAATTCTTCTTCTTCTTCTTCGATGGCCCTACAGCCCATATCGAGCCTTAGCCTCCAGTATTCTTCGCCTCCAACTTCTCCTGTCCTCCGCTTCGACCCTCCAATCTGACACTCTTAACAATCTTGTTCCATCTCTCCCAACTTCATCCTCCCATCGCAGCCTTGGTCGTCCAATTGGTCTTCTACCACCTGGGTGCCACTCCAGCAATCTTTTGGGGTTCGCGATGACGGCATCCTCTGCACGTGACCGGCCCATCTCAGTCTATTCAGTCTGACCTGTGTGGAGAGACTGGGAGCTTTGTAAATATTGTACAGCTCGTCATTATGCCGCACTCTCCAGCCTTCATTCACAGGCCCCAGAATTCTGCGCAGCACCCTTCTCTCAAAAGTATCCAGTCGCTCTGCAGATTTCGCAGATTTCGCTCATTGTCCACGCCTCACACCCATAGGTCACTACTGTTCGGATGATTGTTTTATACAGGGTGATTTTGGTTTTCCAGTGTACGTTTCTTGATTTGAGCGCTGGTAGTAGAGAGAAGAATGTTTTGTTACCAATTGTGATTCTTCTTTCGATTTCCTTGTGATCTTCGTTTTCTTTTGTTATAGACGAGCCTAGGTAAGTGAAGTCCTCCACCATCTTAAAGTCGTATCTGTCCTTGAATCTGATGGTTCGCCTCGGGTTATGGGTTGCATTCCTGGTTTGTTTCATTATTTGTGTCTTTTCTTCGTTTATCTCTAAACCCACCTCCTTGGCTGCTGTCTCTAAAGGCTCAAATACTTCGTGTATGGCTGCTAGGGATCTTCCTACAATGTTAAGGTCGTCTGCATATCCTATGATCTGGCTGCTATGAAAGTATGTGTTGGGATTCGTGTTAAGGTGGTAAGTTTTCCTTATGGCATATTCCAAACTCAGGTTAAAAAGTGTTGGGGCTAAACCATCACCTTGTTTGAGGCCCTGTGATACCATGAATTCATCTGTGAGCTCTCCTCCTATCTTGACTCTACATTTTGTATTATCCATGGTTGCTTTTACCAGTCTTACTAACTTCGTAGGGATTTTGAAGTTCAAGAGTACATCATACAGTTTCTCTCTACTGATACTATCATAAGCCTGTTTATAGTAATATAATAGCAATATTAATCAAAATATCGACAACTTAAATAAATCGATGCAAATTCCTTCTCATCTCACTATGTAAAATCTAAGGCGAATATAAAATCTTCAAAAACCTAATAGCTTTCAGATTTGCCATTACGAACTCAGTGAATCACCCAATACTCCAAATTCTCCAGTCGCAGCGTAATTTTATTCGGTACTAAAAGATCCACGTACGCCATCCGTAATACAGGCAAGATTGCGATGAGACAATATACGGGAGGTGCCTGATAATCACTTTAATTCTCATTCTAATACAATGCCATCAACGTAACCGCTATATAAGATACTGAAAACTTTGTAGTTGCTGTACTTTGGACGTTAGTTTTTAATAATTATTTGTATTCTCTCGAAAGATTTGATCAGGCGACAAATGTCTTATCTGTAGGGAAAGTGTCTCTTCCTCCCCCTGCAGCCCCGGCGAGTGCAGTCGTACCCAGCGAAGAGCTAACGCCGCGCCCCGCTGTTCAAGTGCAGCTAATTCCCCGGGAGTTATGATAGTAACACAACATTTCGGAACAATTTCAAGTTATTACCCATTCGCGAAATGCATGTCGTATAATATTCACACTTTTACCTTGCACCTGACTCGAACTCGATGTCACTCTTCTTATTTAATTACAAAAATACTCAGTGGGTGCGGTGGGATACACTCTACTGAACTGACATGTATACACAATATACACAGAGAGAAGCTAAGATCTAAGCCTTAATGTATAATAAGAATATTTACCAGAACGAGGGGGTCTGAGTTGGATTTAGTTGGATGTCCATGACGAAGGTGACGGACGATATGCTGTAAGCAACTGGGAATACATTTCTTATGTTCAAAATGTGAATGCACTCCTATTTCCAGCGCCAAGAAGATTCGGGGCAAGATCCCAGCCGGCGCTAACTCGGGATTAACCCGGCCAAAGGCAGAGGTTGCTCGAGGTTTATGGACTCCCCTCGCGCTGGAGCGACTCTAATAAACTCAAATTATAACGGTAAATTGTTCACTCTGCGAGAGCATTCCTAATGGATTCTGCAGTCTCGTACAATTGTCAGAACTGGAGCACTTCGCGACTGTTTTCTAATCAACGCGTTTTCATTGGTATGTTAAACTAAATTAATCGATTCAAACGAGATAATGTATTGGCAGATATTTTTTTGAAGAAAATCGACTGCATGTCTCTTTGTGAATAATGTGATTACTAAAAATTAGTCAATCGGACTATCGAACACACAATGTTCATTTGTTTCAGTTAATAAAATCGCTCCACGGGATGATAAAATATTTGTATGGTTTAGATTCACATCAAAGATTTTCGTATTTTCTATGCAGAAATACATATTGTCAATTTTTATAACATACTTTTCATTATTTATTAATTAACTGACTAACCATCACGCCATCTCCCCGAAGGAGTAGGCAGAAAGAATGGACGGCCACACTTTTCTTTCCTAACATATTTCTCTCGCTTCCTCAACATTCATACATCGTGTCATGCACGCGCGTCGATTTCTCTGACTCCTCACATGGCCGACATTCAATATTTGATTTATTTCATCGTGTCACGTTTTCCTCGGTCTTCCTCTATTTCTGGTTCCATTAACATCGTTAACATATCATTTTTTACCATTCCTTATTATTTTTTATATTTCCCATGAAATAATAATAAGAATAAATTGGAAGATTTACCGAGTGTCATTTTTATGAATTCATAATCTAAAGGCGCTTGTTGGTGCGTGAAATGTATACAATTATTTTCCCGTAGATTAGAACTTATTCAGAAGTATAATATCTTAATTTCAAGATTAATGTATTATTACTAACTAAATCGTCCAATACACCTTCATTTTTGTGGTAACAAATCAGAAACTTTTAAAATTTTCTAAAATCCTTTGAAATGCCAAAATCAGCAAAACGTGTACTCAATAACCGCTGAAAAGAGCTTTAGTAATGTTTCACAATCACCAATAGCATATCTTAAAACAGTTCAGTTTTAGAAAAATCATCTCTCTTTGATTAATTAAGAAGTTTGTTTTCTATCTTTTGCAAAAAGCGTATTCGCTGATTGTACTTTAAAACGGGAAACAGAGTTTAAGCTGGACCAAAGCGTGTTTAATAAAGCGAAGTCAGCGAATAACCCGAAGAATTGGGAACTAAAACAAAACGCGAAGAAAACTTATCAATAAAGTGAACTTTTTGACTTCTAATCTGAAGAAAACTAAAATTAGCGGAAATGCAATAAAGCAGTCCACTGAATATGAAATATGGTCAAACTCTGTATCTTCATTCCGCGATCAGGTAACCTACATGTGTAATGTTATATACCAAGACCCTCTGTTACTCACAATCATGGACTGATCAAATCTTTAGTCTCTTAATCCATAGGTATGAATGTAAAGAAAACCGAAAATACAGTGACACAATTATTTTAATTTTATAAGTCTCCCATGTTGGAAGACTAATAAATTGGTAAAAAAACATTAAATAATAATAATATTATCACTATTATAACAGCTCTATATCGAAAAACCCAATATTCTATGAAAATCATTTGACTATTTCATTTCAAGATATACTCGTAAACCAGTCGCGGCTGGGAAGTTTCCTATTTCTGGTGATTTCTGATTGGCTCCATGGGGACGAATCGAGTTCCGCAGGCACTTACCCTAGAATTGCAACTTTAAATCCAAGGATTTATATTTTGTTTCACTACATTGTCTAAAAATTAATATCGATATTAAGCATGCGGAACCGATACACGTTTTATTTCATGTTTTAAATATTTAGTATTATACAAGTAATAATAATAATAATAATTAGGCTAATTTGTATAGAGCCGTTTTCGTGAATAGCTCACCTCAAGGGCGCTTTGCCAATGTTTTAGTCATGAGAGCTGCATGTGACACCAGCAATCAGGTAACCGTTGTTTACATTTTATGCGATATTTTGAAAAGGTGGGTTTTTAGGTGAGATTTAAAATCTGTCGGATTGTAAATGCATCTGAGGCATGCAGGAAGCATATATCAGGCGGACGGACCTGCCACTGTGAAAGCCCGATTAAAAATTTGTCCGTGGTTTGCGCTTTAATAATAATAATAATAATAAGAACAATAAAGCGCCGTTTTTGTGTTTTATTCACCTCAAGGGCGCATTAAGACGTGTTTTAAATCTAAATGTGAACGTTGCATTTGATTGTTATTCGCGATCGATTAGAAAACATAATAGAACAAAATATGCAAGATTTAAATTGGATGTGAAATATGAAAAATATGAAGTTTCAGCTTGGATCTGTCTTTCGGATCATTTATGCATCTGAGGTGTGAAGGAAGATTGTTCCAAGATGATGGATCGGCTACCGCAAAAGCTCGATCCCCGAAATTTGTACTGGGGCAACCCTTTGGCTCAACTAATCTTCCTATTGCCGAGTAGTTCGCCGAGCAAAGTACGGATTTCCTTTGTATTCTTTTATAATTTTAAATAATTTATTTTAAATTGCATCAAAATAAGATTATATAAAAAGATTTGGGTTGTAACTCCATTTTAAGCTATGGCTTGACATTAGGAGTCAAGATTCCGCATTTTCTTTTGCTATAAAATCCTTTTAAACTTTTTGAACCATGGGATTAATTTATTAGGCTGCATTCTTCTTATTATTCTGGTACCATGTGAGGTTCCCCCAACGTCATCGATCATTGCAGCGAAAGCATCTCTGTCCTGTGCTAGATGTGCGTAAAGTAACAATTTCATATAAATTGTACAATTCTTGAAATATTTACAACCGAGCAGCTATACTGTGCGTGTATACTATTGATAAAGAATGTTCAGTGGCGACAATCATTTGTAGAGCAAATTATTCGGTTCACTCGCAAATTCACATTTTTACGGAACGCACAGAACGCTACAGTTTTAGAGTTTTGATAATTAATTTAAAGTGCAACAAAAAAACGAGCGAGCTGCGAACAAATACAATCGCGCACTAGTTTTATGAGCGTGCTCTGGCTTATCTGTATATTGCACGTCCGTTCGGAGTATTTTGTTTTTTATTCAAAATGCCGCGCTTTAGCGGGAACTGCACTCGCCAGTGCCGTAAAGAGCGAGCTCCATTGCTAAAACGACAAATTAAATTTCATAGCATTTTAAGCGTGGAGTCCTGCCAAGTGCAAGCATTTAACAGTTGGAAATAATTAAAGAATTGTCACGGAAAAATAACGACCTGTCCGTATTTATTAGATCTAGAAACATTCCTGAAAGCGGCGGGACTTTTTTTAGATCTCGCTTCCTGTGGAATACGACCTTAAGAATTACTTTAAAAATATTACTTACGAGTAGCTAAGCTGACACTTATTGCAACGCATTCCTTCTGGCGTTACAAGCCTGAATCATCTCAAAACCGCCCTTACTGAATTAAGCATAGAACTTGATATTGGTTTAGACTAGCATCGATAGAACAACCCATCGATTTTTTTTAAATTCTCTAAATCATTTGATAATAATCAAATAATGTATTGATTGTTTTTTGATCTATGATTTGAAATCCCATATTTAAAAATGAAAATAAAACTATTAAAAACAAATTTTTATTATCTGTATATTTAATTTTATTCCGCTTGTTATCCTTGTTTCGGCAGCTCACTTCAATTTTCTGGTCAGAACCATCTTAGTCATCTTCATCTTCAATCAACATCTTCACCAGAAAAAAAAAACGGTCGAAACTAGAAGAATAAGCAAATGAAACGATGCATTTTTTTTAAAATCCATTTTTTACAATATTTCCTAAAAAAAATTGACTACATAACAATAATATTTTCCACAACATTTTGAATGTATACAAATTATTGAAGACAAATACTGGATTTTATCTATTAAGTTAAGTTAAGGCATAAAAATTGGAGAGACATCTCCAGGCGTAATCTAGTACTGTATGATAATTGCAAAGCCTTTCATAGTGCATTAATAAAGATTTTCTGCTTAATGCTTCCCAATCTTAATAGATGACGCTAGTGTTTAGTGAACATAAAAATGTAAAGATAAGCGTGGGATTCTAGCATATGTACAAGTTCCAAAAATTTGTCAGATGTGGTGGTCATAAGAAAAACGGAATGGGGAATTTTGTTAAACACAAATCGATCGCTCAACCCAACCAATGACAGGTCATAAGTCCTGTAAGCGCCTCGGCCACCATATTCTATTCCTAAAAAAACAATTTACATCTTCGTCTCTATTGAGATACAATTAATCCTTACAAAATAATATGTTCGTTAATGGTGAAGCGTTCGGAGCTAACGTTTCACTATTAGAGCATTATAAAATGATTTAAGTGAAATAAATTTATTATCAATATTTAAAAAGAAATCGATAATGATTAATTACTTTCCATGATGATTTATATATTTTTATGTGGACTAAAACACTAAAAACTTTATATTTACACATTTTTCGTTAATTTTAAATTTTTATATTTACCTTTCACGTACAAAGCGTATCATGCCTTCTCTAACTACAAAGCGAAATGGTAGACGCATTGCGTGCAACTTCTATGGCGCAGATTCAGCAATCCAGCAATTCCTTCTTCTTCTTCGATGGCCCTACAGCCCATATCGAGCCTTAGCCTCCAGTATTCTTCACCTCCAACTCCTCCTGTCCTCCGCTTTGACCCTCCAATCTGACACTCGTAACAATTTCGCCAATTGGTCTTCTACCACCTGGGTGGCAATCTTTTTGGGGCTCACGATGACGGCATCCTCTGCACGTGACCGGCCCATCTCAGTCTATTCAGTCTGACCTGTGTGAAGAGACTGGGAGCTTTGTAAATATAGTACAGCTCGTCATTATGCCGCACTCTCCAGCCTTCACCGTCATTCACAGGTCCCAGAATTCTGCGCAGCATCCTTCTCAGGAATTCCAAGTGGGAAAAAGGATTACCTAGGAAAGTAAATAAAAATCTGGTCTATACACGTGTTTTACAAATTTTGGCGAGTTCCTATATAATCAAACACTTGCTTGGGAAGAGGAGAATCAAGAGGGTAGTTTTTTTTTCGCGGTCTTGGTAAAATATACACCCAAAGAAATCACGCTCTGTGGCCGCCGAATCCCCGAATAGATTGGAAAATTCTCGACACCTGCTTGAGGTACCATGGTGCAACAGAATGATTGTTGTTTGCTTTTTTTCGGAAAATTTATACATATTTTTAAAGAAAATATGTATGCCACGCATAACCAACCTTTCCAAATTGGTTTTGAGATATCCGAAAAACTGTATTGATTAAATTATGAATTAAGTACTTTCTTCTGCTATATTTTTAAATACTTCATATATAATAGTTATATATAATATAATACTTAGTTCATATATAATACTTAGGTAATTATGTAATATTTTAAACCTTCCTTCATAAAGAAATTCAGAAATGTAATTTCCCAAGACAAAGTTTCGTGAAGTAATATAGAAAATAAGAATAATATTTCCACGTGAGCTGAGGATTCCAGAAGGTGTGAGATATTCTATGAAATTCTTGTTGCTGATGCAACCCCCCGCCCCACTATTTTCAGTTATGACTGGAGACGTCTTTTGATGGTACCTAAAGGTGTCTACGGCACTTACTGCTTTATATGACTCCGAGTCGTGACGTCACTTCCGAGCACGTATGCTTAGATGGGCTACAGGTGAACGAAAAAATAATTTACAAAATTTACAGAAATATTTTTGGTATTCTTGAAATTTTGACGAAACATTATCAATTCACATTTGTATTTGTACAGTTTGTAAAAACTTTCGAAATTTAGTAAAATAAATATAATCGAGTGTTAATATTTTTTTTACTAAGTATGATGATTCAAATGACTCGAATTTTATGAGTAATGTTGTAGATGTTAAATTCATTTATTTGATCCTGGGTTCGAGATTTAGATCCGAAACGATGTGAATTATCGATTGCGAAATCAATCTTGTTTATAATATATTTGTAGTTTCATTGGTTTAAAATGTTATTATAACTTGACGGCTCTCAGTAGGCAAGTCAGATTGGCATCACCCTGTATTTGTGAAATCTTTCTACAAATTCCAAACACTATATCTCAATATCTCAGTCAATAAAGGAATCTACGTGCTCCTAAGAGTGAAAGAATGTCTGAAATCATATAATTATATTAAAACTGGATGATGGACCGTGTATTAAAGTTATTATTATATTAAAGTGTCTGTTAGGCGTTTAAGATGTGTAGTAAATAAAACATAATAAAACTTCTAGAAAACAAACGTTTTCATTAATTTTAATTACGAGTTCTACAATTAGTTTTCACCTTACTAAGAAAATATAATGGTACTAACGGTCCTTAAATAGGAATGGTATCAGGTTAATTGCTAATAAGAGCACATTAGGTTTATGATAATAAGTTGTTGCAGTGTGCATATATAATCAGGGGCGGGTTTCGTTAAATGCCAAACATCGCCGGTTTTCTGCAATGTTCGGGCGCAAAGTTAAATCGACACGGAGGATGACGAGAAAAAACAATAAAAATGGTAGTAAAAACCAGCCTCAAAGCTAATTACGTTGGGCGGCCGCGGTCCTCTCGAGGGGCGGCGGAACATTCGCCGACCCCCCACCCCCACCCCCCCGCAATATCAAAGTCCTGCTTGCTTCCAAAAAAATGCACAGAACGCCATGCACTTGTTTTTATACTGGAACACATGCACACAAATACTCAAACTTGGGTTCGTACGGGTGCTCTTGCCACTGAACCAGCACTGGCTGTAACCAAAATACAAATATTAAAATAGAATTGTGTTTTATGCAGTTTCCCTTATGTCGTGTATTTAATCCTGAACCCGACGCGACGGACGGCAGAAAGGAGAAGCAGCAGAATGCCACGGTGTAATAAAGGAAGGAGGCGGCAGACACGGCTTCCGAACAATGCCCCGTCTTAATCCCTTCTGTCCTAACGAACCATTCATTCATAGTGTCATTAATTGCGCTATTTCTTTTAATTCAAAGGAAATATACAGAACAAGTTAGAGTAGGGACCGTGAGCGTGGCCGGAATTCTGTAAACGGGATTTGTGAGGGACTCCAATTAGTCCGCGGGCGGGGCCGCCTATAATTACTACGAGATTGATCAGTGGTGGGCGACGAGATGAGAATTTTATCACCGACTTATTTATTAACATTTTCGTGTAAAAACTCTCATTTTATGTCAAATTCCAAATTCTATATTATCAAATAATCGTGCCTCCTATGATCTGGACAAATATGTTAAAATAAGCATATAAAATACGCAAACCTTTTTTATTATCGATATGATACTTCGCAGCATTCGTATTTTATTTTCTCAGTATTAAAATTTGTATTGCACAGAGAGTTGATAAATTATGCCTCATGACTAAATAATAGAGTTTACACTTTGTATTGCGGGCATTCTCGTATTAAAGTAATGTGCAAAGCAAACATTATTAAACCTGTCGACTGAGTAGACGGGTTAAAAGTCAAACAGGGAATTGCGAAATAAGATAAGAAACAGACTTTAATGTGTGCTGTAAAAGCCGAGGTATCTTCCTTTATGTATAAACTGTACTTTACCCGCTCGGGTAGAATGCTGTTCAAGTTTCTCCAAATATTGGATACTAAAATATTGACTGCGAGTTATTGGAGAGCGTGGTACAGGGGAACCTGAGACAAACTTTACCATATTATATTCTTCTTCTTCCTTGTTGTAGACCTATGTGGTCTGTTCTCCAGAGTGTTGCTCCTCCTTCCATCTTTTAGGTCTTCCACGAGGACTGTTATTTACGATAATGTGATATTCTGACGTGAAAGCGCAAGATCAGCGCCATTATTAACCCAAAAGTTCATATAATATAAAATTCCGAGACTACGTTTAATCATATTTTACGAATATACTGGAACGTACTCAAGATCCTAGAGTATATAACTCTTCCAATCATGGCCGCTTTCTTACTTTAAATTACATTACAATTAGTGGTACTCATTCATTGGTGAAGCTGTCTCGTTTAACCCTGGATCACAGGCGACACGACCCCCACGCATTCGCTGTTTAGGTATGTTCCCGCCACTCCCCCATCCCGCTGCGCTCAGTACCCTTCCAAGTCAGTGTTTTAGTAAGTGTAGTGTGTGCATGCAATGCATCCGTATGCATTTTACTTCCGGAGTTTTGGCCAATTATTAGTCTTACAGACTAATGTTTAGTGATTACGCGTGTAAAGTTTTCTGCAAACCAAAGTAAGCTTTGAATTATTTTATTTGTTGACTGACTTATTGTATGAAATAAGTATGTTTATTGATTTCTGAGAATTTGATTGGTTTTGTAGTATAACAAAAAGCCAAAGTCGTGTATTTAATCAGTTTATATAGGAAAAATTATATATTTGAACATTATGTACAAGTGTTTATTTTCTGTTTTAGATGGATTTTGATACGGGATCAAGATACAATTCTGTACTTTTTTAATGAGTCTGACAGTAAAAAAAATGACCCAGAACTCACACGCCTATCTTGTAAGCTTACAGAAGATAACTAAAACAAGAAGATAACTAAAAGAATGACTTATACCTGTATAATCCATTGTTCTGGCGGAAACACTTTGATATTTCATTATTATTTATTGTTTATATATTAAATAAAAATAAAATTGTTATAAATATCACAATTGATTATAATCTGTCGCGACAATTAAGTCTGTTACTGAACCTTATTACTATTTTTTCCAATCTTTATTATAATTGTTTACAATATTGTGTGTAGTTTCTTCCCCTCCTAATAATTTTGTATATAAACTAAGTCTTTCTGATGTATTTTTTAGTTGATTGTAAGACCTGATGATGTTAACATCGGTTAGCGAAACAGTTGTCGCGACAAAATATAATCTATTGTGATATTTACAGCAAAGTTTTTATTTATTTAAACAGTTAATAAAAGGATGACCTCTGCGTAAACACTGGCGTAAGTGATAAAAAATCTTTGCTGAAAGAAGCTGAACGTCGCGCGTCGTCAGAAGTAATCGAAACAGATATATGATTTTACACTCTAGAAAATCAAAATTTTGCCGACGGTCTCATTATAACAAATTGTGGGAACGATAAAATTATGCAACTTTGAAAAACAATATCATGGTCCACTATCAAAGTTATCCTGAAAATTTAAAATATTGTGGGTAAGCATAGTCAAATAAAAGCAAAAAATGCGCAGTTTGGCTATACCTGAAGCACAGGATGACCAAAGTGTCATGCGACTCCTGTAGGAAAGCCATTTGTGGCGATGACACCATTCTTGCCTGCTAAGACTGCCAGATGGAAAATCTGTTAACATTGCTTGCCGCCCTCTCATCTTCCGAGATATTTACACTCTCGCCTAGGCACTATTGTACGACAATTTTTTGTGATATAAATACTCGTAACTGGAGATTTTATATTACGGGTTGAAAGTATCCACTATTAAAGTTCGTGTGATGCCCATTTATTCAAGCTTTTATTGACATTTTATATTTTAAAATGTGCGATTTTGAATCTGCAAGTTATACATTAATTTTGCCAATCGAGTTACGCCAGTTGATGTATTGCTCATAAAGATATGATCTGAATAATCTTTTACTGTATAACCATAAGTGTAAATAAATTATTGTAGAGTTTTTCAAAACATATCATTTTTTGTCGTTATATCGCGATAAACGGTTTGTAGGATAAAAAGAATTGAAGGCGGGAGGTAACTCACGTCAAAATAATGAAAAACAAATATAATTTTTTTTTAATTTATATTTTGTTAAAATTCACTCATGTTTTTGCCTTCGACCGATTTTGCTTGTTGTCATCTTCTGGTCTACACAGTGTCTTAAATCAAATCCTTGTGAAAGTTTTGAGACAGCCATGTTCACTTAAAATAAAAACGAAAGAAGTGCATTATAAATAGTTGTTTATATTTTATACAAAAATAATTTAAATAATTATATAAATAAAATAACTTTGTATTTAACCACGGTAGGGTTATTATATTGATGCCAACTAGTTTCGCTTGGACCCAAGCTTCATCAGGGCAGTATAATATAGTTATTATACTGCCCTGATGAAGCTTGGGTCCAAGCGAAACTAGTTGGCATCAATATAATAACCCTACCGTGGTTAAATACAAAGTTATTTTATTTATATAATTATTTAAAATGTCTATCCACAAAGTGAGTGCTTTATATGAAGAATCAAAAATAATTTAATGGAAATGATATAAGGAAGTGAAGCATTGAACTGGCAAAAGAAGGATGAAAAAAGAATAAAAACCACAGAAAAGAGATATTTAAGACGGATGTGTGAAAAATCTGTATATGATAGAGTGTCTAATAAAAATATAAGAAATAAATGTAGTGCGAATGAAAGTGTTATGAACAAAATAATGTAAGGATCACTTAGATGGTTTGGAGACATAGAAAGAATGCATAAAGACAGAATGGTAAAAAAGTGTATTAAACTACGTTCGTATTTGGCTTAGCATTTAGTTTAGCTTCTGTTAACCTAAACGCTAAGCAAAATACAAAACCTAGTTATATTCAAAGGTGGATAACATTTCAAGCAAAAAAAATCATATTTTTCTTAGTTTATTGAAGGAGCATTCCCCGTAGAGAGTTATAAAAATTTTACGAGACAAAGTGTGCATGAAGTCGACTACTTTCCTTATCTAAGAATGCCGGTTCATGCAATCTACTTTAAAATCAAATAAAGCGCAAATGTTTATAAGCACACCGATGGCAAGGAAGGGAATAACACTATTAGCTGGCTTTAGGATTCTGATACAGTCGTTATCTACCTCCAGCAAATAGCATTAAGACATAAACTGGGACATGCACTTTCTTTGCGATGTTAATTTGCATCTTGCATGCTCAAAAACAAGCCAATTACTTATTTCGAAATAATACAATATTTATACACGTGACTATTAAAATATTTATTACGACCATAGTTCATTATTGTAATGTATGTACAAAGATCCGAGGAAGTAGCAGATATATTACGACCTTCTTGGTCGTGTAGTAAGTGCTTTGACTCCCGACAATGGCAGTGTCAATATGTTTGATGTGTTTTTGGGTAACACCGTGTGATAACTCCTTCTCGACCGACGTTTCGGAGATCGTTGCAGTCTCCATCCTCAGGGTAATGGTCATTACCCTGAAGATGGAGACTACAATGATCTCGAAAACGTTGGTCGAGAAGGAGTTATCACACGATGTTACCCAAAAACACATCAAACATATTGCTGCCAACCGTGAAAATCTACGCAATTAAATGGCAGTGTCATTGTCACGCTGTCTTTGGTTTAGTGTAGAATTTACATGACAGTAAAATGGCGATAGATTAGCAACCTATTACATTTCACTAAAATCAGTATGATAGCTATACCTTTTACATAGATTTGGTATGTGCTGTCATGACGTAAAGAGAGATTCAACACCTAATAATAATATTATATTGATTACTGTTTTGAAAATAAAATAAGATCCGTGAAAAAGCAAATGTCAGAGAGAACGTGCAGATGTAAATGAAAACATGGAAAAAATAACTCTCGTAATATTCACATTGCAAAACATAAAAGAAAGCTAAATTTCTAGTTTGTGAAGGTAAAGGTCCCGCGAGAGCTCCCTGTGGGAGTGGTGTGAATAGGAAGCGAAGTACTAGAGGATGGTGTTGGGCCAGCACTGATTTACCATCAGCATTCGATCCCATTTCATTTAAATAATATTTCGTTGTTTCTTTTTGAACCAATTACCATTTTCCATGTACATATAGTCTGTGCCAACCACTACGAACTATCGACTAAATCAGATGTATAACTTATATATTAAATTGAAAAAAATTAATGCAAAACATGCGCTACAACTATTTGCTCAAACATTAAGAAAAAAATTCTCCACAGTGGCTAATACAGCAGAGTTTACCTTGTTAATTCCTATTTTCATAGCTATTTTTTCGTTCGGCCTCTTATTCGGCATACTAACAAGTAGACACAATTTAAAAAGCTCACAAATTATTATTTTTGTTTAAATTTTATGATTCATAAGATGGCAGCAACCCAACACCAGAAGATGGCGACGAGCTACAAAAACCGGTCAAAGACACAAACATTAGTAGATTTTAACTAAATACGTATTTTTTTTAAATACATTTTTTTTCATTTAAATTTTTTTTAATGAACTTCTACCATGAAATTTCAAAAAACAAAATAATTTTCTAATTATATTTGTCTTTAGATAATGTTGAAAGAAACAAATATATAATTGACATGTGAGGAAAATTGTTCAATAATTATAGTCAGGTATAAAATATAGTTTAGAAGTCAAAGTAAATCTGCTTATTGAATATTGAGTTTCCCATTCTTAAAAAACTACACGACATCCACCTCTGATCCTTTTCTACTGATGTACCTGATATCATGTGTGTATAATGTAAGCCAGACTTTGGTGCCAGCCTGGACTCGTGTCTTGCCTCCGTCCGCCCCCGCGCCTGGCGGCATCAAAGGATGCTATTTTCACTGCATGCTTTTCTGCTCATTGCGATGTTTTCTTACAAGAAAATGTTACAGAAAACAGTGGCTGAGTGGCACGAACTAAGCCTGCCACAATGGCAATATTATTCTTACACTGTCTTTGATCTGGTGTAAAATTCAAGTGACAATATATTTATATATTGACATATGTCATGAGAATCAATATAATAGCTAAAAACAAACTGTATGCAGTAATTGGGTTCAAGCGACCTGTTGTAAACAATAAAAATATTCCCAAAACAATTGCAAAAAATAAAAACAATTAGTGGTCCGACAAAAAATTTATATATCTCATTCATTAAAAAACTAATCGCTATCATTACATCAAAACGCCACTTTTCCAAATAACGACTTTATGAAATGTGATTTCCTATTTACAATAAGCAGTATTTAAAGAGTGATTTGTGGCTGATGGGAACGAGAAACAAGATTTTATATTTAATTTCATTAAGTGTTAATCACATCTTAACACTTTTTTCAATGTCAGCAGTTTCACATTTTATCATTGCCCTTGAAAATACGATAAAAGATAACGTGCCTTGATTCCAAAATAAAAATTATGTTACAAAACTATAATCTTGACCTACAAAAAAAATTGATCTTAGATTTTATACAAAATTAATGAAATTATACAATAGTATAGCGTAAACTGAACTCAAATCGATGAAGCTAAATAGCTCTCATTATCAATTTCGAAACCATTTTTTTTTTGTTAATAAATTTATTATTAAACTTGTGTTTCAATTGTATTATATTTTCATCATCTGGAACAACCGTCGCCATGAGAAAGGTTCTTCCCGGAAAAAATAGTTATGTCCTATAATTGAAATTATAATATTAAATGTGTTAAAAGAGAGTGAGACGGTGCTTATCCATCAGTACACAGTATTAAATTATTATTCACCTTAGTTTCCAATATAACTGAGGTTTTATTAATTATTTCTCGAAAAGGTCACGCTGGGGAATATTACATTCATTGCAGTCTTTATTGTTCTAAGGGTAGTACAGTATAAGCTATTCGTGTCGAATATTCTACCAGATTTATACACATTTGAGATACAAGCGTTGAGTGTACTCTGAAGTTTCCTCGAAGTGAAGTTATGAAAATATGTTTGTTGTGAACGACTCTTCTTTCATCAAAAAATTATTTTAATCTACAATTTATTAGTTAATCTTTCAGAAAATTGGAAATACAATTAAAATTTGAGCATTATGTAACATATCGATAAACGCATCTATAAATACTAACAATATCAACATTGTGCATTCAGTTAGGACAGCTGTTTTCTTGTTTGATGCGATTATAGATGGCATAATAATAAATTCAAAGAGTCAGCGAGTTAAAAAACCGATTCACTCAAACAAACAAGCAAACATTTCAACAGGCCGCAGGTACGCACATTAAAATGCATTTCAAAAGCGAGAAACTGCTATAGCCGAGTAACTAATTCCTAGTGCTAAGCGCATAGACACTCGTTTTACTGAATTATCTTTAAAACGAAGAACTCAGCAGACACATTTTAGATATTTTTGTAATATTAAGTTTTTAGCGCTATCTAAATGGATCGATATACGAAATGCGTATAAATATTATAAGTATCATTAACTCTATACTATATACTGTAGGATCAGAAAACTAACACTCGAGCGTTTTATTTTCGAGGTTATACACAATATATACCACAGGCGCCTTAACGCGAGCACACCCGCAATCGGCTTAACACCTCTTAATATCTAACGTTTCCAAGTCCTCGCGTCCACATTTATCGAAAGGAATATTCAAACTATGTCAAAGAAGTATACATATGACTACAACATTCAATACTAATGTACAAAGCAGAGAGACATTACTATATAAACATGAAATGGATGAAGTTACTCGTTAACGCGAGATATTCCGGCCTCCATTAATGAACACTTCCAGAGAAGCGACGCGTATGCTTAACAGCTAATTGACAAAACCTGCCGTGAAACTGCTGCGACGTGGCTCCGGGCTTAACGCAATTAATCAATCACTATAACATTATTGGACATTAGCCGATCTGCCCCCGCCCGGTATTGGGTATGATTAATTTTAATTTGCTTCAGCCGCGCGGGCTCATGTGGTACACAACTAAAACAGTATTAAATTAATGACAGCTTTCAAAAGAATGAGATACTGATGTCCGGCCGCGGGTGGGTCGAAGGGCGCAGAGAGCGCGGAGGGGAGAGAGACACGCGATTTGCCGAGCGCACAGAAAGCGCTGGAAAATTATCGTCATCACCGTAATCAGAGAGCACAAAACCCTTGTTATATTGCAATTAGTAACTATTCACTATATGCACTTTGAGAGCGGACAATTTTAAGAAACTAACAACAGAACACAGCAAACATAGCACTTCAACATTCTCTGCTTATGTTTCAAATTGAGTTTATCATTGCAGAATTTTGGTTATTGTACTACGGGCCACTCCGATCCTGCAAACATTATACGTTTTGAATTGCATCAGACTACATTTGCCGCTTATATTTGAATGTATCTAATAAACCTTTTTACATTAGTTCATTACTAGTAAATTGTACGCAATGTGATGAACTGGGACTATCTGTCTGAGCTATAAATGTAGCTTGGGACAACTTTTTTATTGCAAATATCCTAACCATATAAGGGGGGTTAAAATACTAAAAGATAATTAGAATGTATGTTTTGACCAAAAGTACTGATAGTGTGTTATCCTGCGGTCTATCTTATTTGATATTGTTTTTATCTGTGTAGGCACTGCTAACTTTTGGCAGTCTAGAACCTGTACAGGCCTTTCTATCTTTGTCATCCATATTGCGTTCCTCTCGCATTCACAACAGCTGTAACAACTTGTAGCTCACTCTATAAAACCCCTAATCGTAGTCTATGATATTATTATTAGAAAAAAATCAAATAAAGTATCCTTGTTAGAAAAAAAATTCATATTTGAATTAAAATATAACGAATGTGATATTGGTGCTTAAACATTTGGACTATACCACCATAGATATAACCATCGCATCACGTGGCGTAGAATAACGCACCATGCAAATAGATTCAATCGCATTGGATATAATGTCTCTTGACACGCCTCCCGGTACTCGCGTACTCGGGTACTCGGGTACTTGGTACCCGCTAGTGGTATGGGCGCGGTACCCTCCTGCCCACCGCCAACACGAACAGCGTAAAAGCTCCGAGTATAAATGTCCGACGATTATCATAATAACGATGAAAGAAGACTACAATTACGGAAGATTTTATTATTTTCTAAATAGTTTGATTATAGGTTTGATAACCCCTCATTGGACCACGGTGATGTCATACATTTTTGTATCATGCACATACCTATCGACTGCTGTTTTTTTCTATTACTGTAACGAGAGCTTTTTATTTGCATTGCAGAAACGATTTCAACCGACTTCAGACCTAGTGAAAGCCAATTGTTTTATATCCTTATCATTTAGATAATTATTAACAAAGCCAAACGATTGAGTTAATATCACTCCATCTGAAGTGGAAAAAATCACGATTATATTGTAAATCATTAGACATATAATAACTCATATGTAATAATGCCACGCTAGCTGGAGATGATCTGCCGCAAGCATTCACCAGTCACTAAAAATAAGAAGCTAACTGTTCCAAATTACTATTATACACTAACTGACACAAAAAAAAAACATTCTTTCACATGTAAGCTAGAAAGTTTAATAATTATCTAATAATAAAAATTGATATACTGACGTAATTTGAATATCTGACAGGTTTATGATGATGGGAGAAGAGAAAAGAAGAGTGCTTGAGATTCGGGATTTACGGTTTATTCTGAATACTCTCCATCAGTTAAGGACTATTTTTAACCCTTAATCGGATGAAGTTTTGCGAAACTCTTTATTAAGTATCAATTCCGATTCATTGCGTGAACGCTAGGAAGAGTTATTGTGATAAGTTTTAGGAACTCCGGGGAACTATTTATTCCTGCCGTCCCTCATTAGCGACGGAGTAAACAACCAAGATTTATATATTATAATATGTGGAGATAACATTCAACACTCTGCGAAATTATTTGATCTACGAGTATGACAAGAATTCTTATTTTCTTAATTCGTTACAAACGGTAGAATCCGACACGGAATGATTTTTCAATAACAATCTAATTTATCAAAAAATTATAAAGATGTTTCAAGGCACTTCATCTACAAATCAAATTATATTCCTCTATTTAGTTTAAGTTTTGAGCACTAACTAAGTTTCACATGTGAATATAATTTTGTTGAATTCAAAGTCTTATATAAAAATAACATTATTTAATCGCACGTGAGATCTTATTATAATTACGATAATTTTATTAATATTATATTTCAATCATAAATTTATTGTTTATCGTTTCGTAACTTATCTTTGAAAATTTGAGTAGAAGTTTGTACTATATATAAAGGCGTCTCTTTCTAAGCAGTTCCCACTTCCACCCGATGAAAGTTTATTTTATAACACATTGCACAATACACGCGCCATGCACTCGATAGGTGGAGCACACACCCGCGAGGATCGCGTGCCGTCCCTGGCACACTCTTCTTCCCACTTCTCGCATACTGGCCGGGTCATAGTGTGAAATGGACGTCAAACATGTGTTTTATTTTAAAGAAGAAAAAAAAAACATGTGCATACCATATCATGGGCGCCATATCAGATAAATGAGTTACTTAAAAATTAACATTGTTTCATAAAAGAAAGCTGAGCTCATTTTTGTTCAATCTGGAAATGAGGAAGAGATCCAATTGTAACAACTAGAATATATGATGGGACAGAAAATTGTTAATGTGGTCTGTTATGCAAGATGTATGACCTTTTCCAAAACACCATGTAACCTAGATGTAAAGAATCAACCTATAGAACAGATCAGAACCTTCGGATATCTAAGCATACTCGTAGACCTGGTTGTAGGAGCTGATCTGCGTTATTCTTCTTCTACAAATGCCTGTTCGGTCCCTCCAACGTTGGCGATCATCTCGGCGAACCTGGTAACCATGTCTGTCCAGGGAATTCTAAGCATTCGGCGATAGAGCTACATTTCAAATGCTTCCAGTCTGTTTATTGAGATGACTTTTAAGGTCTACGTTTCACATCTAAACAGTAAACAGACCACATATAGCATTTGATCATCCTCTGGCGGAGTTTCAAATTTATGTTATCATTGCAGATGATTTCATTTTATTAAATTATTGCTCTTGCCGCCTCAATTCTACATACTATCTCTACAACTGGGTCAAGTGATTGCGTTAGTATGCTGCCTAGGTATTTAAATTTCTCCAGCTTTTAAACGTTACGGCCGTTCAAATGCAATACTGACCCACTATAATCAAGCCGTCCGAATGTCATCCATTTGGTTTTACTGACATTTATTGTTTGCCCCAATCTTTCACCAGATTCGTCAATAAAATTAAGAAGGTCCTGAAGATCACTGACGGCATATCTAATATTGTTTATCACAACGCCATTAATTTTCAGTCCTTTCTCGATGTTGGTGAGGGCTCTTTTAAAGACGTAGTCGGAGTAGAGATTAAACAATAATGGAAAAATGATACAACCCTTTCTCACACCTTGCTTGATGGGAATTTCGTTTGATTTCTCATATCCATGTCTTATTTCGGCTGTTTGCAACCAGTATGGATTTTTAATAAAATTTAAATCGTTGGTATCAATATTGCACCCTATAAGCATTTTTATTATTTCAGTATGTTTTATCCTGTCAAATACCTTTTCGTAGTCAATAAAGCATGCAACTTTTCTTTGGTCCCGGCACTTTTGTAGCAATACGTTGATAGCTAATAGTGCTTCGCGTGTTCCAAACGCGTTCATGAAACCAAACTGAGTATCGTCCAAGTCTTGTTCATATTTACCACGTATTCTGGCATGTATTATTTTAATAAATAGTTTCAGGACGTGACTCATGAGACTAATCAATCTGTAGTCTCCACATTTTTCAGGGTGTTGTTTTTTAGGTAAAGTCACAAAGGTGGACTTCAGCTAGTCGTGGGTTATGTTCCCCGTTACATATATTGCATTAAAAAGTTTCAATAGAAAGTCAATATTGTCATTGTCAATGAGCTTCAACACCTCGACTGGGATGTCGTCTGGGCCGCATGCTTTACGACGGTCTGAGGTTTGTATTGCATGAAGAACTTTTGGTTTTATTATTGATGTTCCGTATAAACTGGTAGAAAAATCAGTATGAGGTCTATTGTCTTTCAATATATCATAGATTTATTTTTCCCATGTTTGCAAAGTATCTTTTTCATCCAAAATGAGTTTATTGGAATCGTCAACCAAACATGATGGAGTACTCTTTCTTGAAGTGCCGGTCATTTCTTTGAGTTTCTTGTCTAGCTTAAATGCGTTATGGCTACGATTGTACCTTTCTAGTTCATCACACTGTGACCTCATCCACTCCTCTTGAGCCTTTTTCCCGTTTGTATTGTGTTTCATTATTCTTGCATTTACGCCTCTCATCCATCAATTACGAGCTATGATCCGTAATTCAATTATTTTTCTTTCTATGTCCATCAACTTTCAGATGAGTCTTCAAATTTTCGCTGATTACTTTTTTTTATATACATCCCACTGTGTTTGTATTTCTACAGGTGGGTCTATTGCTCTGCGATTCGTATTTAAAAATGTGGATCCAGCTGCAATCTCTGGTGCTCTAAAATCTATAGTATAGAATAACAAACATGTGGCCATTGAGGGGAAGATGAGAATCTATAAATCATTCGTGAGACCAATAATAAATAAGATATAGCGTTAAAGCAAGGGCAGACCTAGTCAGGACCAGGAGAGCAACCCTCTGGAGATTAGACCACGTGGGTCTACAGCAAGTAAGAAGCAGACATAAAATACAAACAAATGTCTACGCCTCCTGTCCCATAATAATTACACCAAATATTTAAATTTTATTATATTATATAAATTTAATATAGGTATTCATATATGTTTACCTATAATTGTTCACAATGTTTCATATTTTTGTAAGACTCACCCCCTAATTCTTTTCCTTTAGGGGTTTTAAGTATATTTTTTTGTAATTTTCATTTAATAACAACACGTGCCCCAAAAGCAGACTTTATAACCAATTTATATACGAGTATATGGTGTCTGCAAGGTAGGTATATGAGACCTAGTTAGATAGTTAAAAATCAAATAAAAAAATAATATATAACAGGAATTTGCAAAAAAAAGACTCTAGAGCCCGCATTCGAAGTTATTGCCGCCGTTTTGTCTAAATTCAGCGATGAATTTTATTTTGACACTCAGATCATTTCACCTCCCAATTTCTTATGTATTTACAGCACAACATCATTAATATTGCTGAATATTACAAAAAAACATTCGTATCACAACAAACGGGAAACCTTTCATTATGACCGCCACAGAGTTCCCCCTTCTCCCCGCCCGCGCCTCCATCTCCTCCCAGATGTAATATAAAATGAACGTAATATAAAATAAACGCCCGTGCCATCCAATAAAAAGGATCGGAAACAAATGCCTCAAAATTAATCAAATACAAAACAAAACAATATTATCTTCGAATCGGATGAAAGGAAAACGTAGACATCTAAAGTTATATTACCGTTGCAACCAATGGTTATAAATGTTAAATTAACATTTTAATCGTGAGAATGATACCACATGAGTTTAGAAAAGCTCTAAAAAACTACGTTGTGTTAAATCGACTTGTCTGATTCCCAAAGCGGCAAGGAATAACAGTCTTAGCCTTACTATTTGAAGCTGACCGAACCGAGAAAGAAACTAAACCATTTTGGATCAAGATAAAGCACACGCGTGTGGTAGCGTACTGCGGGCGTTCCTTTATCAAATGTGTAATATTTAAAGAGTCAGCAGTTCCTCCGACATTCGCTATACACTGTATAAAATAAACGGGTGCGCCTAGAAGAATGGTTTGTTTTGTGTATTTCCAAAACACCAGTACAATAAACACACACCATTATGTGATAATGGCTGCCCGGTCCAAAAATAATGACAGCAAAAATTTATGCCCCAACATTGCGATTGTGGAAATTATTGTTGCGCCGCCCCTGGCTGCCGTCTTTATCAGCGGAGGGCACGGAGGGATGCTTCTTTATTACACGTTGTGCTTTATAGGATGATTCCGACGATAATTGTGGACAATACAATTAACGAGTTTTATCGCAGTCACTTCAAAGCGAGAGTTTTATTAGCGGATATGAAAAGTGTTTAGTTTTTGTATCAATATTGTACATTAATTGATAATATACTGCTTCCCTAAAACCTGCGTTACGAAATCTCTAATTTATGATAGAAATGTGTATTAGATTACAGATTATTACTACAAATAATAAGCTAAAATACACCTTATTATGAAGTGAAATAACAAATTGGTGAGGGTGTACAATATCAGTAGTACGATGTTTGTTATAATGTTATTACTTTCAATCGTTATATTCGGGTCAGTTGGATGAAAAACTTTTTTTTCTTAAAATAACTGTTAAAGGGAAAGGATGTTTTGGGGGAAAATTTTATTTCTCGGAGACTGCAATAAAACACTTTATACGTACCTTCGTTCAAACGTCAGGAAATATACGCTTAATATTTTAATAGACATCCCGTCGAGCTTATATCGTTTTAGGGTGCTTAAAACTTTTTTGGTAACTTTATTGAATGAATAGATTGGTCGCAATCTATCAATAAATCAAATGACGGAAATCTTTAGAAAGTTTTCCTCCGTTTGTTCAATTACAGAATTAGTTTTTAAGGGGGCATTCCTGGGGCCGATATATTTCGGGGTAATTGCCTATCGAGTAAACATAACTATAAAAATAAAAGCCATGATTTGCTGCCGCATAATTTATATTACATTTTTCACGTATTTTGACACCCATAAAATAAAGTTTTCTTGTATAAAAAGCTCAATTCCTCAGTCATTCGATTATTTTTGAAGGAAAAACTTTGGAACTAAAAGACATTAAGGTGAAAATTACCGAATACCGTGTTATCCTACAAAAATACGCAATTTGACAGCTATAAAAACTGTATCAAGATTGAGAAAAAACACGTTTGATTTGTTGTCACGTGAAAAGAGCGAAGTTTTCTCACAAAGCGAGTGATTTATTGCCGCGCGTAGGGGCCAGCGCGGACGTCAATTATTGCAATTGGCTACTCGTTAGCTTTATTAAATTGTCAATAATACGTCACCTACCTACCGATATCTCTCTCCTTCACTCTCCTTCTCTCCTTACTACTGGCACTGACACGCTTGATTTTAGATTCGAAATACACACCTGCATTGGATACTTATCGCTGTCGCTGAAACACAAGTCTTATCATGTTGTACGGGAATTTCGGGTTTTAAAATTCAATGTGTTGCTTTAAGTTTTTTGTGAATGAATTTGTCAAAAATCCGCTTTCTTGTGAATGGCATAAAGTGTTTCCCTAATTAAAAATAACGTGCACAATAAATATCAGAGCGTTACGTGCTAAATTTATTGCGTATATGAATATATCATATCCGTATTCCTTAATTGGTGCCACTTTCCTTAATAAATCCGCAAATTAATTGCGCTGTTTATGGAACCGAACACCGAACACCAACCCTCGAGGCCCGACACCGGAGTACGCTAAACCTCCGCCCGCTGAGCTACAACAATAGCGAATCAAATGAAATACCTCCGCGCCTCATTGCCCCTATTTCCCCTTTCAGCATACACATTACTCCAAATCAATCAATCGCTAAAGGAGGCCTATTGACGCGATCCGGGCGCGGGGTAAGAGGTAAGGGGTAAGGGGTGACCGGACAAACAAACGAATCCCGTTTATTTAAATCGGTATTTAATTATTACATCCGAAACAAATTGGCGCCATCTCACCCGCTCGGGCGCGCTGCCAGCAACATACATACACCCGAGTCCTTTTACTGTGGCAGATGATTCTTAAATTGGATTCCATATTTTTGCAACTTTAGGTAAATTTGTTCTAAATTATGATCAATTAACTTATTTACGATGTGAACCACGTTTTTATTGCAATCAATATTTGATTTCATTGAGTTTATAGAAGCAGTTGGAGCAGGCAGTTAAATGATATGCTACCGTAACGCATTTATTTTTCTAAAAGAATGAATCTTCTTCTCTTCTTCGTCCTCAGCCTATTCCCGTCCACTCCTGGACAAAGGCCTCCTCCATTCGCTTCCATGTCACTCTGTCCTTTGCAGACTGCATCCAGGTTATTCCGACGTGTCTGTTCAGATCATCCTTCCCTGCCCTGCACTTCTTTTCGCCGTCCACAGTCTCCAAGTCAGCAGTCTTCTTGTCCACTTTTCATCTAAGCTTCTGGCTACGTGACCTGCCCATTGCCATTTTAGAGTCGCCACCCGGTGGATGATGTCAGTGACCTTTGTTTTTTCTCTCACCGTGTTGTTTCTGACTCTGTCTCTTAGGCTTATTCCTAACATGGCTCTTTCCATGGCTCTTTGGGTCACTCGTAGTTTCTCGGCACTTTGTTTGGACAATGTAACAGTTTCAAGACCATAATTACCAACTGGCAGAATGCAGGCTTCATAGATTTTTGTTTCAGGTTAATCGGTATTTTCCGGTTTTTAATGACGTAACACATGTTTCCGAAAGCTGCCCAGCTTAGTTCAATTCTTCTTTTTAGCTCTGCGGTTTGGTTATCTCGGCCCAATCGAATATTGTGTCCCAGGTATGTATATTCTTGGACATTCTCAATTGTGTTGCCGTCCACGTTGATTTCAAGCCTTACCGTGCCCATCACCTTGGTCTTTGCCAGGTTCACATACAAACCTACATATTTGGATACATCGTTTAGTTCTTTCAACATTTCAGTAGAATAATAATTCGTTACTTGGTCTATTTTCAGCAGTCGTTGGCATCAAATAAAGATATTCCCACTTACACCATGATAAAACGGATTGATTACAGAAACAGGAGGCAGATGAAACAATCCTCCCCTCTCCACCCGTTGCCGCCCCATCCAACTACCGAACGAGAATAATTTTGTTAATTAAAAATCAGTGCATATTGAAACTTGAGCCTCGGGCAACTATGCGAGGCCGGGTGAGTATTGTATGAAATTTAAACAAAAAACTGATTGATTTTCTTTTAACAGCAGTTTTATGGTGCACTTTGCCAACATTTCCGTAACGTAGAGGTACGGCAGTGGTATGCTGCAGGAATTTTCAAATAGTTATTTTTACAACCATCTATTTTAAGGATTAAAAAATGGAAAAGAACTCACCGAGGAACTCGTTTATATCATGGAAAACCATAGAATTGTATATGACAACAGTGAGTGATGAAGACAAAATCTCGATTGAGGCAGGGCAGAGTGGAAGTTGTTTCAGAACATTTAACTCTTAATAATATCAATATAATATCTTCAAAAACTAAATTGAGAAATAGAAAAATAACAGTGTATCAAATAATAAAAATACATAGCCTAGTAACTTAACTAAAAAATGATGCGCGAGCCAGTTTACTCTTAAAGAGCGATTGTTTTGGAATATATATTGTACAATAGGCAAAGTCACTGAAATCGCGTATATTATTTTATTCATAATCATTTATATAATAAAATTTCAAAAGGGATTGAAAAAGGTAGTGTTAATTTTTAAACGCATTATTTTAGTACAAAAAATATTATTTCTAACACATTGATATAATTTATGAGCATTTAAGTGTCTCTTTTTATTGTGCACATCATCGCAAAATTTAAATTCAAGATGGCCGCTATTTTAAATAAATCATTATTATTGTTTGTCAACTATTCGAATGGAGAGAAAATGTTGAAAAATCTCGTAATAAATTTTCAGGAGTTTTAATTGTATTCATGGGTAGAAACACTATGATACTTCAACATTATTAACTGTTTTTTAATTGAACAGTTTATGAGAATAATTTGTTTGCCAGCCATGTTGGATTTGAAACGATGTACAAGGCGCCTTCTAAAAGTATACACGCGTTCAGTATAAGACGCGCGAACATGTTGCACGGAGGCGCAACATAACGACTTCACTTTTTGTTAACACCCGGTTTCGCTCCCCATCTAATTTGTGGACTGAATGGACCAAACGGACTACGAGTAAAACAATCCTATATCAATACTAGCAGAAGTTATACTTAATTACAAGAGGGCGAGAGGAACAAAAGGGACATTACATTATATTATTGGGCACGAGACAAACAAACTATTGGATGTATTGGTGATGACAGAATCAGTGCACACTGCGGCAAGGCGGAAAGCGCTCCTTGCCTGTTTGAGGAAAGTTTGACGCGGCGATTAATCAAGCATGTCTTCAGCAGCCAAACCCTGAACTACAATAACACACTCCACTCCATCGCTCGAGACTAGCTGCATGTTTCTCATACGAAAGTAAACAGTGAACAACCCTAGTCCGAAATCTTAATTTTTCATTACTTCTTCTGATATACTCGTATATTAATATTCACTCCGCCGATGAACCTAGAAAGTGAAGGCGCCAGCAATATTATATTATAAACTCACTGATCTATGCTAATGGGAAAAATACAAATAATAAAAATAAGTATTAATTGTTTCTTGAACAAGGATGTAAAACTCCATGCTAAATAAATAATACAAATGAAATCGTCTATTTGATACTGTCTCCCCAGAGCGAAATATAATAAAACTTCTCAAAAACAGACATTTTCATTCGTACTAACCATTAAAATAGATGTAATTGGGGGTGTAATATTCGCTGAATGTATATTTGAATTCACTAGCCGCTTGTTGTGGCACGTATCCCTAAGTTTGCGACACCTGACATCCCGCATATTCCATCAGGATGGCTGGCCACTACGGCGCGGTGGGCCCGGCGCGGCGCTTCCTGCCCGTAAACCACTTCGCTACGGAACCGTAGAAAAAGTCGGAATACTGTAAAATCAACACGGCGGCCACTGCGAAAATATTACCCGCGGATCGGAATTAAAACCAAATATTTATTTTATCGTTTCCGCATTCGCGGGATGGGTGAAATTTTATTACAAAATGGCTGCCGGATGAGCCGCGCGGGAAAATAGTTCTCGGGTGTTCCAAAAGGGAGGAATTTCACTATCGCAACAGGACAACACGAGCGGCATATTTCCGCGCGGAACTGAAGGCGAGCTTCATTTGATACTGATTGCGCCGGAATAAAAGTCTTTTCGGAGAAGGAGTACATTGCTGTCCGATTTGCAATCACGGATATTTCAATCAAACGGTGACCGCCCATCACTGCAGACGCGCGGCCGGCGCCAAGCAGTAAGTAGGTACACGTGTATTGTAAGTATCTATTATATAATAATAGATCGCCCTAAATCTTCGCACTGATCTGACTTCATCTATTTCTGAAATGTAATTACTCGGAGTCTCGCAGAACATTAGCGCCTCCCCATAAATTCGTCTTTCCGCCAAACCGCGTCCTTATGCTGGGAATTCTATTTAATATGAATCACTTAATTCTACTGGGTGAGGCATTTAACGGGAATGTTATCTCGCGAATCGTTACCGCGGCATATAAAACCGAGAGCGACAGAAACTCGTAAATTATACAAGAAAACATTTACCTCGGCTAAAAAATTCCTTTGATACGGCGGCTCGGCGGGGATATTAAATGTTTGGTAATTCTATTCGGGAATATCTACCGAGTCGTGCAAATTGAACATAATGCAAGGCCTCCATCGCACATTAATACTAATTAACCTACTCCTCTCTTCTCCTCTCCTCTCCTCGCTACCGCCGGATCCGATTTCTCATTGAGATTTATACTTGCATTAACATTGTTCCAAATATTAACACACACATACGAGAGTACGGACACTTTTAAAGTAATTAAACTGCAAAATTGGAAGTATTCGTAGCGTGGGTGAATAAATCACACAGAAATCACCTCAGGGCGAGTCCAGGAGAACGGCAGGAGTCATTGGTTCACTTGAACTTTACAGAAGCTATTATTCTGATAAAGCTCTAAACAAACGCATAAATGAATTATCTCATTATTTAAGCACAGATGCTGTTAATTATTCAAAACTCTAAGGAGATCTGTGTTAACTCGCTCTGAATATTCATGGCGGCGGAGGTTGCACGGGACACGGGACTCACTCTGTCGGTGAACGGTTGACGGTGACGGTGAACTTTCGGTCGAAAAAACGCCAATTACTTTAAGTAGAATATTTGTAATCTACGTATTATGCATACAAAGGTGCCCGATAAACTTACTCGCAGATAATGATCAATTGACACTTGTCATAGAACTATGGATGACGCAGACAATCGAGATGCGGAGATCGAACTGCCCTATATTATCAAGTTCAGACATGTGCTTCCTCCGAGTACTGACCAAGGGGTTTGAAACAAGAGAAATAATAAGTATATAAATCTAAAATTAATAACTAGTTCACCTTCCCCACAAAACTACCAATTATGTTTATTGTTATAATTATTATAATAATAAACGCGAATGTTGAATGGTTTTACTTGATTTAATTCATACAATTACTTATATAAATAGCAGTTACAAATTTGTTTCGCCTTGCGAGGGCATTTTCAAACAGTTTGAAAATGCCCCACGCAAGGCGAAACAAATTTGTAACTGCTATTTATATAAGTAATTATATGAATTAAATCAAGTAAAACCATTAAACATTCGCATTTATTATTATAATAATTATAATGGAGTTTTACAAAACAAAAACCTCAACAATCAATTTATTGTTATTATTCGTGTTAATGAATTTTGTGGATCCGTTTTTTATGAACAACCAACCCATTTGTTCGACAGGATTGTACTTTAATCGAATCTTTTCTGACTCGGTATTGTTGAAAAGCAATTACACCTTGCCACACATGATTGTTATTAATAATTCTTACAAAGAAAAAGGCCCGATTTAATTACATTGGTGAATTTCTTCTGGATTGTCCATGAAAATCTAAATATTGTCCTTCCTAAGACAGGGCACATACTCGCCGTGAGCTGCCATCTATCACCGCCGACTGGAAGGCACGGGGATGGAAACAAAGCCGTAATATATTTTATTGATGACCGCGACTGCTATCTCCACCCGGAATATTGAAAAATGCCGCCTCTTTCATTTTTTTCACATCCGAGGATTGATTCATGGGGAAATCAAAGAAAAACTGCTGCGCTCTCTCACTACAAGCGTACAAGCGGCTTACAAATCCATGACTTCAACAACAAATGCCGTATATTCGCACGTGCTGGGAACCACGTGATTAGCTTACGTTTACATAATTTGTTCAAAATTTATTCATATTTCAAAATATTTTCATGTCATTACACCTTTCTGATATATACATAATATGTCTAAGAAAATCTCATTTGAACGACAAAATATTGTAGCTCATACTTTTTTCTGGGAGGTTAGGGAAATATACTCGTAAGTTATTGCCGAGTCATATTCGTCCATCGAAAAACGGAATCGATTCACAATGTGCACTACATTACTTTTTTGCCCAAATATTTTTATTTCGCTGTATTTTATTGAATTTTTCATTTTTCATTCGATGAAGAATAACGTAACATAAAGATTAAATGATTTTATTTATTGTATAAAATATAATAATTCAGTCAATTAGAATGAAAAAGTTTATTTTCCAGAAGTTTCATTATACCTGTATTTTATGTGAATGACGTGTTTCGTCTGACTAAGGCATTATCAACTGACTTAATTTATTTAATATGGGGTTTCGCATCATTGTTCAAGAAACAATAAATAATAAATTTAATTTCATTATTAGAAACGCGAAGACCAAATAGAACAATAGTATTACAGCAATAAATAGTTTAGATTCAAATATTCCACCTTTCATATGATACTTCATTTAAACTTTCATAATCTTCGATTGAACTCAACTCTAAAGTTAAGAATCTATTTAATTATACACCGCGACAACAGTGATGATTCATCTGAATTAAATCGGGTGTTTCGTTTTTTAGGTTGCGGGCGCCGAGGACAATGGCAGGCTAGACTCTTCGAGATTGAAATGAATCACAAAATCTGCAAGCTGGGAGTCTACTTCCCAAAAGAGGCCAGCCTATCAACAGGAACAGAAGTATCAATTTTTCCTTTCTGATCTTCATCCATCTACCCTTATTAAAAATATATCGTCCTCTCACGTCTGGCCCCCTTTATGACCTGGAGCTGTGCGCCGATATAATTTTATTACCAAGTCGCAGATTTCTTGACCGTCGTTAATTAGTAACCCGAGCCGGTGCAGGGGTCTAAGTGGAGCTACCCACGAGCAGTCAGGCATCCGATTTCAATCCGTATCGCACGCACACCAACCAGCGCAGCGCCAGCACCCGGGAACTGCACCGGGGAACCTTTACTTTCAAATGTTTAGAGTATATTTTGAATTTTAAAATGTCACCTTTATGGCAATAGGGTCCAACGACTTAAGAAGCTAATTAATAATCGACAGTTTCAATCATTTTATTTACCCATAAATATGATCTTTGCTCCCGCGTGAATTTTGCAACACATAAAGTGATTACAATCGTGCCAAAGAACAAAATAAATATTTGTCGCCTCGGCGTTAAAAGTCAATCCTTTTCATTTAGGAAGTATGGTAGGTGCCAAAACATATACTAAATACAATTGACGCATCGTGCCTAGTGACTCAGGCAGCTCCAAGGTAAAAGAATGTTTGATAATAGAAATAAGTGACGAATATTAAATGTTAAATATGTACAAAAAGAAAACCAAAGGTGCGCAGACAGTTAGTCATCGGATGTGTTCTGAATATTGATGAAGCTCCCCCCACCAACTTTGCGGTCAGTTGTTCCAAACACTTTGGAATAAATATTTTTTTAACACCGAAATAACTCAAGTACAGTTAACTCCATAAGTAAGCGCAATATAGTTTATGCTAATACTCTCCATCAATATATACACTGTACAGCGTTCTTTAAACTAAACGTTGGTTCATAGTTTGACTTCGGCACTGATTAGTGGTTAAAATATTGAACCAATTAGTAAAAGGTGGCATAAAAAACTTCAAATAATATTTTTATTTTTATTACAAAGAGTTTAAAAAATAATTATTCAAAATATAGTAGCCCTTCGATATTTAATAGAAAAAGTGACACGTTGAAAAGAACACATTTTACCAATTATCGTATCTTTTATTAAATTCAGAACAAAATTTATTTCTTGTACGCTAGTATTTTCATCATTATTCGAATTATTCCACAACATAACATTATACAATCAATACCTCTAGAAAATATTTATGCCCATAAGTAATATGTATGTCTTACATTTTATATCGAATCTTTCAGATAAAAAGTGACAGACAGGCCGTGATATACATTATTAATGCATCGTTATCAAGATATAACTAGTTTTGGTTATCTTTAAAAATTCAATATATCACCGGTTTCATGTAGTATTACTCTCGTCCTCATAGAGGGAATAATATTAGAAATTAACTTTTTTTTTCGAACGACTTTTCATCTACCGCACAAAGTCAATATATTTTTAAACACAATATCCGCGATACTCGTTTTACACTTTTCATAAACATCGGATCGTGAATGCCCAACGTAGAAAATTTCGAAGGTTTTCGAAAAAAAAAATCCATAACGTTTTTGTTAAAAGTGCAAGAAGTGGTGCGAAAATACAATGTTTTGTAAAAGTTATTTGATGTGTGCAAATCCATAACACTAAATGATAACGAATAGAGAAGATAAAGGTTTTTTTATGTCGGTCATATATAATATTATAAATTCGTAGGTTTCTCATATTTACGATGCTTCGTTTGTGTAAATGATTCGATCTTATCTTTCAGTCTTCATATTACATTAGTATGTAATAGCTTCCAAAATATTTTGGGATTTGTTTTTGGAATGGAAAGGATTTTAAAAATTCAAAAGTCCCGAAGTTATTGTAAAATGTATGGGTAAGAAGTCGGTTGGAATTCAGTACACTGGTGTGGGCACCGCATGAAATGAAATATCGTCTGTAAATCGAGAATGTACAGAAATATTTCTTATGCTTTCTGTACCTCAAAGAAAACGGTTACTACCCCTGGCTGTACCCAACTGATTTCTTGCTGGGTTTGGTGGACTACCAATCATTGGAAATTAGACGAACTATCCACCTGATAACCCTGATATTTTGAATAACTTGACTTTGTTTGTCCCCGACAATTATCTGCGACAAAGGCAACACAGATTATTTCACTGTGTAGAACCAATCTACCTAAGGTAATACCCGTGGGCAGGGCAATAATCTTATTAAACTGCATCTCTTCGGATGTGGACATTTCTCACGATAGTGAGCCTACTCTCAGAAAGCATCTATCTCTTATGTATTAAATTGCTATTTGCTTCTCTTCTTATTGTACAACAACGTTTATTTTTACTAAATTGTTCTCTAATATATTTTTTAATCGTCTTCTGTTTATTTTCTTATTATATTATTTATTCTTTGATTACATTTTTATTTATTATTATTTTGTATATTGAGATTATAAACGATTCGGAATTCATATTATTCTGTAATGTTTATAATTTTTTTTAATAAATTGAAATTGAAATTGAAATTTGAAAAATTAAAAAAATATATATTTCTGAAATAAAACGAATCCGATACATTCAATTAAAAAGTTCTCTGTTTGGGATTAAAACTCTAAACATGGCTGGCACCGAGAGTTCGGCTACTCCGTTGTGGTGCAAAAGAGCAGCTCGCGCTCGCTGGAGGCGGGGAGATGCGTCACCTATGGTACCTGCAATTATCCCATTAGAGGTCCGCGCGGCACGCGACCGGGAAAAGGAGGTCAGCTACAACAAGTTGGCGGCGGTACGGGCGGTACAGGCGGTACAGCACCGTCCTCTGTGTTAGGTACATATTCGTTATAGACTTATCTGAAAAGTGCTTATTTACTTAAAACAAAAATATTCGCCGAATCCGCAAGAAACTTATTTACAACATCATCACTTGGGCGGCACTCCAGGGCGCAGGCTGCTCGGCCTCTAGTTCACTGTACCTATGTCTTTTTAAATAAAAACAAGCCTATTTCAACAACCAACCATCACGCTGTTTCCCCGTCATACGATAGTAGTAATGGACCGCCACCCTACTCTATCCTGACACTAGCTCTCTAGCTCTAGCTTCCTCAGCGAGTCATCCACACGCATTGATTCTTCCGACTTCTAACATATCTCGTCGTTAAAATTTGATAACGCCATGTTTTCTTCGGTTTTCCTCGATTCCATACTCTATTCGCATTTTTAACGTGTACTTTTTTACCGTTAATTCTTCATCCATGAGCTCGATATGTACAAAACCAACGCAGCGATACTTTTATAATTTTGTTCATAATACTTTTTTCCGCTGTACATTCCTTCCTATTATCAGCATTAGAAATTCTGTCGTTTATCGTTTCACCACACATTCGTCGGGAAATCATCTGTACGTTATTTATTCATACATAAGAGATGGAAACAGAAATCCATTGTGAACGGCCATTTATGCTTTTTTTATTGGTACTTTTGTTGTATTGTAAATGCAATAAAAAAATGTAGTTTATGCTTGTATAGTACAATAGATCACAAGAGTAGCGTGTGTACTACGCAAATATTATTTTATTTGAAAGTGATTCAAATAAAATGTCCTTGCCCTGTTAATAGAACGATACTCGTATAAGATGAATGTGTTGTTAATTGTATGTCTATACTTGCAAATACGCTCCTGTTTACAGAAAGGATGAGTAATCGCAATCAGCTTGCTCTCGCCGGTATTAGTAATGGAATGAATCACGGGATGGCGCACGCGCACTTCTCCTTTCTTCTCCAGTAGTGGACCGTGAGTAGCGAGACTCTCCGTCGTATGAATAACCTCATTTTACAATATAATCGTAATTTATGAAGCTCCCGCAATCTTCGTGGAATCAAGAAATTGATGTGTTATACATACTAGCTACGAATAGCTACACTACATAAACTTGGATCTTCTGGCATACGGAGATTCTGCTCTAATGGCTATTCCTCTTACGTCTATTGGAAATGTGATTTGGCAGTTGTTTTATGGTGAGGGCAGCCAAATATTTCTATGAACATATTACAATTACGTCGCATTTAAAATAATGAATATTGGAAAAAATTATAACACTGTTTTTAATATATAATTAAATAAATTTTATTAAATAGTGATGTCAGGAGTTCCACTAAGGAACACCAAGGAGTTAGTCAACCTCGGGAGCAAAATAACATGGGACGGTCGGTCTAAGAGTGAGGTCGACAGTCGTATACATCAGGCTAGGTTTGCATTTAATAAAAGGTCGAAAATAATAGAATCGAATAATATAGACCTAAAACTGAGAATACTCCTCATCAAGACCTATGTATGGAGTATCTTGATGTACAGCTGGGAGGCATGGTGCCTATCCGAAAGAGATAAATGGAGACTAGGGGCTTTTGAGATGTGGTCCTATAGAAGACTATTAGGAATTTCCTGGAGAGACCACATTACAAATGAGGAGGTTCTCCAAAGAATCGAAGGAGGAAGTCACCTGCTCAGGACCTTATCTGAAAGGCGTGCAAGATGGATCGGCCATGTAATACGACAAGAAGGCCTCTTGCATGCCATTGGAGGGTATTACCGAGAGTACCTGGAGGACCTGTTGGTGGACGTGCGCTGCTCATCATATGCAGATTTCAAAAGAGCCGCGCAAGACAGGGAAGAAAGGAAGAGAAGAATAGAGGAAATTGCTGCAAAACAAATCCCAGTTTATTCCACAGAGTTAATCCTTCAATAAAGAAAAAGTCATATTTTTAACTGAAATTTTACAAAATTACTTGTTAACCATATCTCGTAAGTAACCGTTTTAAAAAGGGGCAATTGAAGACACTTCTTCTAGAATGAAGTTGACTAAGAACAAGTGTTCTGTTAATACCGTATTCCTGTTGAGTGTCCCACCCTGTGGCTGGGCCCCGCTACCCACCGACCGCCTCCAACCCGAATGCAACGGTTAGAAAAATGGCTCTTTTGGACCGGAAGTAATCGCCCGTGCCGGGATGACAGTGACAAGTCCGCCTCGATCGTTCACAGATCGACATTGTATTTCTCATTCATATTTCTATTTATGATGCAAGAATCAAAAGCATTTTGAAATAAAATTAAGATCATGTTCATTTGTAAAATCTTTGTTGGGATCATAATAACAAGACGAAATGTTTTTTTAGATTATTTCGTTTAATTTTACATTTTCATAATATTTATCTGCGTTCTTGGTCTACAAGATTGATTTAAAATTTTGCTAAATTATGCGCTATATTCGTATTAACTTTCATCACAATATTATCTCCGTTCTTTTGTTACATTTATCCAATTATCCTAAATATTTATTTTACTTGTATACGTTTACCAAATTTAATGTTCACATTTATTCCAATTCCATTATTATATTGTATATTATTGAAAGAAGAACCGTTTTTTGTTTCACGTGGCATATGTTGTTGAGCTTGAATAGAAAGTGTGACGTGTAAATTAAGTAAAACAAAGAAATTCAATTAAGTTATTGAAAATCAACATAAACACACCACGCATAACATAAGATTCCTTCGCTTCAGTTTATCGAAATGAAAAGGTAAATAACATAAATTGCAATTCGTTTTTTTTTTTCCTTAAGCGGTCTTCTTCTTTATCCTGTCGTGGAAGATAGAAAAGAATAAAAACTATTGCAGCACCACCAAGAATTTTTCTGTTGTTTTTTAAATTTCATGGTAGAAGTTCGTTTTCTTCTTCTTTTTTTTAGTAGATCTGACTATCTGTGGCACGGAAATCATGTCTCTTGAGACAGAGGTTCAACTCTTCCTCCATCTCCTAGGAGTCCTCCTAAGAGATGTACTATTATCTCTTAAAGATGTTTCAAAGATGGTTGGCGTTTCTAATTCCGAGGTGATCGCGTCACCAATCGCAGAAAATGAATCGGTAACGTATTGAATTGCGAAATAGTCTAAACAACAGCATTAATGTACGCTCATAATTAGAGCTTTGTAGGATTGAGTCTCACTTGCCAGAAATATATATATTTTTTTAATAACCCAAATTAGAGGGTGTTCATCGTGCACTCCCTTACATGTACACGTTGTACCCGAATGGCATTAGTCATTTTGAAATGTGATTACATTATGTTTTCCTATGACACAACAACAATAAGGCAGCAGAAACCTCTTTTGTCTAATTAATTACGAGAGCGCCGCGCCGCGCCGAGTCACAAAGTAACGGCCGAAGATACGCACAGTCCGCGTGTCACTTTGCCCGTGATTCACCGGTGCTGTTCAGAGCGCGAGCGGTAGTGGTATCCGCACTATAGGAAGATGCGAACGGTAGCAGTAAATCAGAGAGGCTTGTATTGGTGTCGGATATTGAAGCAATACCAGAAAAGAAATCATGGACTGATATGAGTCATTATGTAGCTGACTGTATCATATTACAATATCAAACGATAATCATTGAATCCTTGTTCCATGAAATGCAATGCAATAGACTTACCTGTTAGTAAACTGTTAAATTATAAAGCTCTATTTTAATGTATCGGAATTTTTATTATTATTTTTCGCCACAGCTGTTTCGTCAACCTATGTTGACATCATCAGGTGTTACAATAATCAAGTGTTAAATTTTCGTGATTTTTCGAACCTTTGTGTATTTGTTCCTATGTCAATTTGAATAATTTCTTTGATGTAATTTAGAAGTTCTTGCTAGAGTTGAGTTAGGTACCTATTTAAAGGTTATAAAAAGAACGGATAGTTACTATTTATAGGAGAACATATTAAAGATATATAATTGTAACACCTGATGATGTCAACTTAGGTTGACGAAATAGCAGTCGCGCGAAGAATAAAAAAAATTAATACATAAAAACAGAGTATAACCGTCAACACAAAGTAAACTTCAAAAAGAATTATTCTTCAATAATATTTTATAATTTAACAGTTAAGGATGCTCGACGTCTGGTATATAGGCGCACAATGGGGCACCAGGCAAGCCGTCCACGTGATCATTTATCCGATCATTTTAAATTAATTCACATACCGCATAATTGTCTGTATAATAATTGAAATAGAACCTAGCAGGACTATTTCATGGATATATATTCAATGGAGTTCTAGTCCCAACCCTCATGTATGGAAGTGAAGCTTGGAGCTGTCAAAAGAAGGATGAAAGCAGGATAAACGCCGTAGAAATGAGATCACTAAGAAGAATGTGTGGGAAAACGTTGTATGATAGAATACCGAACGATGAAATAAGAAAGAAATGTAAGGCAGATGACTGCATCATGGATAAAATTAAAAAAGGATCCCTGAGATGGTTTGGACATATGGAACGAATGGATGAGAGTAGAATGGTTAAAAATTTGTACACAAGCAGCGTGAGTAGGAAAAGAAGCCGAGGACGACCGAGGAAAGGACCAAATTAATCAATTACTTAAAGGCGGCCAATTTCGAAGTCGGAATAATCGACGTGCGTGCATGGTACGATGTATGAATGTAGAAGAATCCCGAGAGGTGTGCCAGGACAGGCCAGTGTGGCGATCCATCCTCTCTGCCTATCCCTCCGGGGAAATGGCGTGATGGTTAGTTAGTTAGTTATTACATTGGATATAAGGTCAGCTATTAAGAACCCATTTTTTTTAAATGGTACCAACCAACATAAATAAATGCTCTTTAATGTGGAATAATAATATTATCCGTAAGAGGTAACATACTTAAAAAGTAATTACGGATTAGGCGAGTGGAGCTGTGTTAACGTAATGACAATCTTATTTAAAGAATTGTAATCTCGGAGCGTGGAGCATCTACTCTAAAAATCCGTAGGGTGGCCACGTTTTCTAGAACAAAGTAGGACATTTCCACAATAAGTTAGGGACGGTGCCCGAACCGGCAATGGCCCGCAGCGGGGGACACGAAATGGGGACACAAACAGCACCGCGGGAGCTCTCCTGGCAAGGAGCCTGTGACCCCTAAACTAGGGCTCGCGCAAGACCTTATCGGAGATACACTCTGCTAAAAGAATCGGTCCGTAGCTTAGTTTCCACCGTAACTATCTACACCTAATGTTATACCCATATCAGCACAAGAAATTTTTTTTCATGTAATACGATTTAAATAATAAAAACTAAATGACGTCATTCGGTGGAGTATGATAAACAGATTGATTACGCATTCATCTTAGGGATCTCATTTCTATACTACTTTAATAAATATAACCATAGTAGTTCTTAATACCTGTAGTTAAAATTTCTTGTGGTTAAATGTTCATTATTTTTTTTTAGTTTACAGATTTTATATTAGAATTATTTTGACATTCTTATAAAGAACTAGGTATCGGGCACATTTCAATCCCCTCCTCTCCCCTAGTTTGAGAGCTCTTGCCGCCTAGAAGTAAGGATCCTAAAATAAGGGTGTGGATATCCTTTGGCGAAAGCGGTAGCGCCGCCCTGCACTCAAATGTAGTAAAAAGCAGGAAAACCTTTTAGTCAAAAACTGTCTCAAACGCTAAGAGCTGATCAATATCCTTTCTTCTATTATCGATTCCTTGTTTAGCATTCACTAGCGAAAAAAATATGATTTTAGGATAGAGGTTTTTAATCAATATTTCCGTGTAAATAGATTTCTGAAAACTAAATGTATCGTTCGAATGTTTATAAGGGCACTCGGGGTCTCTAAACCAAATATTCTGCTGTCACGTATATTATATTTGGAATGGATTGAAACCTCTTCTTAAGAGAAAGGTTCCTTGAGACCAACTTCGTCGCTCTGGGGTCACGTTTTACATTCTGATCTCATGTTTGGATTTCAAAAATCAAATAATTTAATAAGTGCGTTGCAATCTCCAACAACTGTTTTCTTCTGGATTTTATAAATGATTGGGCAATCTCTTTTTTACTGTAATAAAACTATTGCCGTACACCTTTTGTCGTATCATACAGCTAGAAAGTATCCTGATACATAGTTAATACGAATAAAATGCCTTTTTTCTAGAAATGTTATTATATTTTACGTGATTCGCCTGTCTAAGACATTATCAAATCTCATTCACATAAAATATAATAAAACTACTAGAAAACAGACGTTTTCATTCGTATTAAGGATTTAATATGGAGTTTTACATAATTTATTTCTCTTTTTTCTTTTTTATATACTTGGTGTATACAACACTTATATTTTTTTTAAAAGTACATAGACATGTTTCGGATAAACAGTCTTTCTTCAGTGATACATATTATAAAGATACATTTTTTTAAATATTATAAAATTATTTTTTGTGAATGTATAGGTACTTATACTTGTATATGAATTCTGGATTTTCACCCATGGTGGGTGGTTAATTCAAATTTAATTGTATCTCAATAGAGACGAAGAAGCAAACTGGAAACTGAATACGGATGATCAAGGTGTTTACAGGACTTATGACCTGTCATTGGTTGGGTTAAGCGCACGCTTTATGTAATTACAACATTCTCCATTCCACCATTGTTATTATGATCATGCATGATAATTTTTGGAAGTTGAATATATACTCCAAATCCATGCCTATCTTCATCATCATTACAGAGATACAGTTAAATATTATAAAATTGTTTACATGATCTGACAGATGTTATAAAGTTTTATTTTAAAACGTTCCAAAATATTTTTTTATAACATCTGTCAGATCATGCAAACAATTTTATAATATTTTTTAAAATGTATCTTTATAATAATAACCGAGAGCTATATGATATCTATAAAGAGCCCGATGTGATCAGATCCATCAAAGTAGGGCGCTTGAGATGGGCTGGTCACATAATCAGAATGGACGACGACAACCCTACAAAACGCCTCACGCTCTCAGTACCACAGGGACGTAGAAGACCAGGAAGGCCCAAAATGCGATGGATGGACAGTGTCAACACGGATGCATCGGTGTTGCAAGTGAGAAATTGGAGAATAAGGGCATCAAACAGACAAGAATGGAGGAAGCTCCTGGATTCGGCCAAGGCCCACCCAGGGCTGTCGAGCTTAGGATGATGATGATGATGATGATCTTTATAATATGTATTACTGAAGAAGGACTGTTTGTCCAAAACCTGTCTATGTAATTTAAAAAAAATTAATATATGTGTTGTATATACAAAGTATTATATATAAAAAAAGAAAAAGAGAAATAAACCATCATAACAACACAAAGTATGGCGTATATAGAAGAAATTTTACATAATTGTTCAAGAAACAATAAATATCCTTATATAGCTCATTTATAACTGCGAAAGAAGCTCGAATGCACCCCGCGCCCCCCGCGAGATGTCGTACTTACTAACTCTGCGTGAATTAAAGTGTGAACATTTCAATAATTACATAATCATAACGAGCGCACCCAGCTGCCACGCGGTGTGCTGCCATATTTCCTTGCATGAACAAGCAAGGCAATATGGACTCTAAAAGTTGGACTCTGAGTCCGATCATTAAGGTCTATATTGGCCTGTCCTACGAAAATTATCAATTAGATTATCAATGTTTAAAGTTAATTACATTAAAACACGTATTATTAATATACAAAATAAAGCTATAATCCGTTTTGTTCTTCCACTCACACGACTTCCGAACATCAGGGACGTGTCTGACCTGATGATCTTCGAATGGCGATGAAGTGAACACAATATACGAGAACACAATATAATACACAATATACACTCGTACATCGGTGTTGAAGTTTAATATAATACTTCTACTCGAGCCTGCCCCAGCGAACGTTGTAATATGTATGCGTGTACGTAGGTATAAAGGGTCTCCCGCATAATTAAACTCAACTTCCTTGCCTTTAAAAGTTGCATCGTAACCTTAGGGGTTGTTTTATGACGGCCAAAGATTCATCAAGGGTGAACCAACATTACAACATTTCTTCATACCTCTTCTGCCAATTATAGAAAGGAAAGAAGTTTTTGCACCTTTAAGGTATTCAATTGACACCAAAATTCCAATTCCATTTACATGGTTTTCATCTGATACATTGCATCACTGCCCTACTAATAGGGGGTTCCTCTTTGAACGTGTTGTACTCTTATACCTCCAATTCAGAAATAATATTGTTTTTAGTTTATTTTGTGTTATACTACTGGTTAGGTTCGGATTTGAAACCATGGACAGCAAGCTACCGAAAACGGTAAGTTCTTACGTAAGTAAAAGTAAGTAATTAACGGTAAGTAAATAATTTTGATGAATATGCAGAATAAAACTTAACACACTCCACCTACCCATCTCCATATCCAACATGGTATGAGAGCTGATTTAGGGTCAATGAGAGCTACGAGTAAAAACAGGGATTCTGGAACAGGGAAGGAGTGTCATATTATTAAATAATTAAGAACTAAATATAACAATGGCGGGAAAATAAAATGTAATAGTCCTCAATATTAAAACTATTTTCTTAATTGATTATTTTAATGAGCATTTCTTAAATTATTCCATTCATACAAGTATCCATGTTTTTTTTATAATACTTTTTGTGAACTATTTTAAAATACCCTTTTTCATAAAAACCTGAGGTTTATATTCGTTACTTTGAAAATATTAAAATTAAAACACGACTCACATTATACTCGTACTGTAGAATTCCTTGAAATCCGTATTTTGGTTAATCGCCGCAAACTGCTTTCAAATTTAGATCCGCATTTGAATATTATTTCTATCGGATGATTTGATGCAAATTTGTATCCAGGAGAATGGTTTGCTAAATTCAGTTTTAATTTCTACGCGTCGATATACCTAATCATTTCGGCGTTTAGGGAAAAATGTAAAAATCAATAAGGAAAGTGTTCCGAAGAGAATTTGAAAGGCAACTGAGCCAAATAAATTAATGATATCCCCGGGGGTACGAGAGGGCGGCACGCTGTTTGGGTTTCCTATTTAAAGTGCCCCGATTTGATCTCCGTTTCGGAAGGACCGAAAATTCTATAAGCTTCCAATAAATAAAGTGGGCTTTCTTGAACCAATATCGCTTCTTAACTACCGCGGCCATTACGGCAAGTAGTATAATGAACGCGTATATCAAAGTGAAATATTTATTTATTTACGTTTTTTATTTGATAGAATTGAGCACTGATTAAATTACCGAGATTGCGGCTTCCGGCGGGAAATGAACTCCGCGGCAGTCACATGCGAGGACTTTCATTTGCTCTTTATTACCAGACCACTTTATTACATTTTCTAATAGTGCTTCAGACCGGGAAGATTGCCCTCCAGAAGGTTCGGTATCCTGCCATCGCGTCCTGCGGGATACCCCACTAACTGTAATGCGTCACGATCGTTTTGGTTGGAAAATTTTCACATACTAATACATTAGATTCTATACTCGAACCATTACGTAGTAAGCGATATCAGTACGAATGTTTCAGAAATAAATAATCCACTTATTTCTAAATGGTTTCATGAGGTACCTACTGGGCTTAAATTTGTTGAATTTAAAATTGAAAATCAGCAAAAGGGATACTGGTAAAGAATAATACACAAAATCCATTTAAAAAGACGATTTAATACATACGCACTCGCGACTATTATCCATTTTGTAATGCGAGTAGCATCCTATTGACGCGAAGACCTCGCCGCGGGAGTGACTGGCTTAAGTTATGGCGGTGTTCGATGTTCGGACTCATTTCTTTTGCAAAAAAAATTACCTCCTCAGCTGACGTGGAAGCATCTTATAACTGGAAAATAATCGAACAATCTTCAATTCCCATCTAATACACGTCATTTAGATCTTGATTGGGGAGCCCCCGGAGCAGGGGCGGGATTCAATTAGGGCTCCGATTAGAGCGGGATTTTTAAAGGGTGACTTCCTCTTCCTCTGGGGTTGCAGCGGATTTTTCTTCTCTGAATTTCATTTGAATAAATATTGTAAATTGAAAATAATATTTTGAAGATGTAAAATGGAATATGAAAGCAAAGCATCCTTAATTGATTACTGATTACGCGGAATCTACAATTCTTTCGGCGAATAAGTTGGTCCCGTTTCCGTACAAATAGAATGCTATCACGAGAGTCAAATAATCCAAATTGTACACTATATATTCTTAAAAGAAAATACTTTAATAGTTACTTGAATACTAGTTGTTTCTTGCTTGCTACACAAATACTGTCACCCATATTTTAACTATGAATGCATTAAATGTTTAATTGTATTCATTGTTTCTTTAATAATGATGTAAAACTCATTATAAAGTAATTAATACGAATGAAAACATATGTTTTCTACAATATTGTAATTTATGGGATTGATATTTTTCGACTTTCTGAGGCATTACTATGCACATTTGATAAGATGCATTAGAAAGGCGAAACATGTCATTCCCATAAATCATAATAAAACTAATAATTAAATAAAACGATGTTTTTAATACTTCCACATATTGTATTTGTTTCGCCAGTGATCTGTTTCTTTCTACTTGTATGCTACCGTTCACACTACTTGTAATATATATTTTTAACCATTCTTCCCTCATCCATTCGTTCCATATGTCCAATCCATCTTAGTGACCCTTCTTGATTTTATTTATCACGCATTCATCCGCCTTACATTCCTTTCTTACTTCATCATTAGATATTCTATCATACATTGTTTTTCCGCACATTCTTCTTAGTGACCTAATTTCTACGGCATTTATCCTACTTTCATCCTTTTTCTGCCAACTCTAAGCTTCTCTTCCACATAAGGGTCGGGACTAGAACTCCATTGTGCACTGCCATCTTTGCTTCAGTCGATATATTTCTATGCGGTAATGACTTTGATTGCACCATTTATTTTGTTTCCAGCTCCAACCTTTCTTCCGATATCTTTCTCCATTCTTCCATCTCTTGTAAACATACTTCCCAGATAAACAAATTCGATAACTTGCTCTAATTTCTCACCGTTCGCACTTATGTCACAATCCGTCATACATTCTTCCTTTTCAAAAACCATAACTTTAGACTTTGACACGTTCATCACAAGGTCATACTTAATGCATACTTCGTACATTCTTGACACTAGGACTTGTTGTGTGTGCATGCTGTCAGCGATTAAAACAGCGTCGTCTGCATATAGCAAACAGCTGATGGACATGTCGTTCATTTTCGCACCAGCGCACAGTGTACGATTTGACCAATCTAGCTGGACAAAATTCAGAATCAAAGCTACATGATTTTAAATGATCTTTCATGGCAATTTCGAGACATGGAAGTAAATAAAACAAAATTTTCTTGATTAAATATAATTTAATTTGACTTTAACAATGATTTAAAATCTGTATAATGTTTTATTGTATTCTTTTTTGGTAGTTTCCGCAACAGTGAAATGGTGGATCGGACGACATTAATAAATACTTAATTAAGTCGTAGTTTGTGCGTACACGAGATGTTTTTAATGTGTGACCTAATTTTACCTTCCTAATTTCTTTGTTTTTTGCCTCAGAAGCCTCTTCGGACATTTGACCTATTGGTATGATAGAATGTCTTATAATTTCTGCTCCATGTACCAGGATCTTATGTAATATAGCTGGCATGTTATACCATGGGTACAGAGTAAGATATAAGTCCCGAGTTTCCAAACAATATTGTTTAAATTTATCAGAGTCAATTTAATAGCCAGACGCCATTGCTGCAAGAATAGTACTGAGACGACAAATAAAATTTTCTTGAATACCGGTGATACGAGCCGTTGTTTTATAATTGTGAAAAAACGCTCTTGCGGTGTTGCCATCGTTACTTGTACCAAAACCTGGTTTAATTTTGTCTATATTGAGACCAACTTCTTTGAATTGACCTTTTATCATATCCTTCTTCTTTTTAAAAATTTCTTTATTTTCTCTCCCCTAACTTGCTACTCAGCTATTTCCATTCTATAAGTAATATTTAGCAGGCATTCTATTGTGCGGATATAAGCATGCAAGCTTGATATCCCAAACCTGTACATGTTTTCATCAGGTTCTCTTACGATTGTGGTTCAATTCGACGTTTTTCTAGTTTTTCGACGGGAGGGTAACTCTGCTCTTTCACTTCAACTAAATGGTCGTAACATGGGTATAGACGGAATCCTCTTTCATTCTACTCTTGTTGAATATTTTTTTACATCTGCACAGTGAAATTGTTTGCAACAAATAAAGCCAACGCTTCCTCCGGGGTGTAAGGACGTTGTTCTTTGTATATGGTAATTCTTCTTCTAGCTTTTTTTATACTCGGTAGCTCGTCTTGGCGAAGCTATAGGCACTTCCTGTATTAAATTAGCAGCGTCTCGTTTACCACTGCCTCGCACACTTAATTGTGCAGCAAAAGATAGCTGTGCATCGTTATATTCTTCCAATAAATGCTGAACTTTGCGCTGTTTCGATTTAGTGCAACTATCTTCAAAACGCTTTTTCGATCTGCCAACACTGGGATTCGGTTTCGGGAGCGGTTCGTAAAACATATTAAATACAATTTCATCATTTAACCAATCCTCGTGTGCACTTAAAAATAAATGTAATTGTCTATTTTTACGAAGCCATTTCGAACGAATCTTTTCGCATTCCCTTTTCAGAAAGATCTTTAAGGGCTTCTCTTGATCTTGTTTGAGGACAAAATTAACAAATCTTGACTTTACAAACGTTATAACTTCGTTTAATTTGCATTTGAACGGGGTAGAACGCCAAAATTCAAATAATGACTTTCGCGAAATCCGGGCACCTATAAATAAAAAAATATAAATCTTTATTCTAGCACATAATAGCAAAAACCGATTATGTTCTCAACAAACTTATATGATGCAAAAATATTTTAAGACCTAAATCATGACGTGACCCGGCGTGACTCTAGACTTTAAGACTATCCAAAGTCAATTTATGCGTTTTTTTGTGGTTTTGAAAATGATGTTCTTTAAAACAGTATCCCGAAGCCTTCACAAGTATTTTGGTGGATTATAATAATACAATAAATCAATAGTTACCTCTAGTTTAACAATCCATTACTAAAAAGCACTTGAAATCACACAGAACAAAGAATGACATCCGCACACGTCGACGTTCACTGTAACGCTGAACGGGGGACGGGCTACCCTAAGCCGAAACAGCGATTTCGCTCAACAACAGTAATGGAACTGTGGCGCCAATATTTGTTTGGAGTGCGCTATCGGTTGAAGAAAACATTCAAGAGCATAGTAATACTTAAGAAAAGCAATATTTCAACATAATGATTTCCGACTTTTGTCTAGCTAGATTGGTCGAATCGTATGTAGTGCAGCGCGGCGTTCTTGCCATCTAATTATTTCATACACTTGTCCATGTATAGATTAAACAACCACGGGAACATTACACAACCCTGTTTGACACCTTTTGTGATATCAAACCAGGAAGTGAAAGCTCCATTTACCCTGACACACGCGGTGCTTCCTTCATAAAGGGAAGCAACCGCTCGTATCAAGTTTGTGCTTACTCCATACTCGGTCAAGACCTTCCATAGCTTTTTTCTGTCAACTCGGTCATACGCTTTTTGCAGATCTACAAACGCGCAGAAAAGTTTCCGATCTCTTTTTTTTTTTATATATATATTATATTTATTTTTAGCACTACTGAATTTAAATTAACCTAACTAACTCACTTACTAACCATCACGCCGTCTCACCGAAAGGGTAGGCAGAAAGAATGGACTTGCACACTTTTCTTTCCTGACATATTTCTCGCGCTTCCTCAACATTCATACATCGTGTCATGCACGCGCGTCGATTTCTCTGACTCCTCACGTGGCCGACATTCAATATTTGATTTATTTGATCGTGCCATGTTTTCCTCGGTCTTCCTCGAAAACAGATTTCTAGTTCCATTTACATTGTTAGCATATACTTTTTTACCATTCTTTATTCATTCATTCTTTCCATATGTCCAAACCATCTTAATGATCCTTTCATTATTTTGTTCATAACACCATCATTTGCACCGCATTCACTTCTTACATTTTCATTCGACACTCTATCGTACACAGAGTATCAACACATTCGTCTAAGAGATCTCATTTCTACTGCATTTATTTTACTTTCATCCTTCTTTTGCCAGTTCCATACTTCGCTTCCTTACTCGGTCGATAGAAAAACACCATTGTGCACTGCCATTTTAGCTTTTTTGGATAGGTTTTTGTTTGCGATGACAATTTACATAATATAATTTTTAATTTTTCTTGATTCGCTAGTTGACCTTCCCTTCTGTAACGAAAAACAAATATTCGGCAGTTATTCTAAGAAAGTATTTTGTTTATTTGTACTTTCTCCTCTGTATACATCAAGACTTTTGCAAGAATAATTATATAAAATTTACCGAATATATATATTAATGCTATTTTGATAAATAAAGATAATAAGTAGAATTATTCAATAAAGAAACATTGATTTATTTCATTTCTATTTAAAATTAACTACCATCAAGAGATTTCAGTAAAATCGTAAGATTATAAGAAATCATCTAGAATACAGACGTTTCCATTCGTATTAATTACTTGTATTTAACCTGCCGTCAGAATAAGCGCGACCCGCGGCTATCCATCACCACGCGGTTAACAAATAGACGAAGGACTTAACGCACGTAGGTACGTGTATTTGTCGTAGATCTCCTCAGAGAATGTATTCCAGTTTTAAATAAGGGAATCCAAACACTAAAATATGTGGGGTGTAGCGGGGCTTGTTTGGGTGCGGCGAGAATCCCTGAAAATGCTTACTCCGGACCACGCGAGGGCAGGGGAGACAGGGGACATGGAGGGGGAAAAGCGCCTTTAAAAGAAAAAGGGACGAATCTATTACATATTCATTCTAGCGTATGCTTTGGTTTAAATATAATAGTCGACTATTCGCGCGTGGCGGGGCAGGGCAGTGCGGGTCCGGCGTTCTCTTTGATCTCCGTTTCGGCAAAAGAAATAAGGTTTGTGTATTTATTCTCGGGAATGGTCAATCAGAAATTCATTTCAAGTGTTTTATACAGGCTGATTGAAGTCCGCGGATACCACATTTTCCTAGCGGTATTTGCATTTTCAGGCAACCTAAGAGATTTGTGTATTTCTTTTATAGAGTTTATGTACTCAATGGAATATTTAATATTCAAAAAGGGGGGGTTTAAATAACAACATCGCTTCAAACAGGCTACAATTGCTATAAGAGCACATGAACTTAACGTATTATTTACAGATTCCGTGAATGTGTGACGTTCGAGTGTGTTTTGTGTTATGGGACATTCGTGTAATTTTGTTTTTTTATTATTATGTGAAATTTATTTTAATTCATTTATTGATTCATTTTTAAAAATCTTCCCGAAAAGCTCGAAGACTGACGGTGATAATAATAAAGCGAATAGTTTACGAAAACCAAGTAGTGTAAAAGTCATTTGTATGAGAGTAAACATGTCTTAACTTCCTTTACTTTTCACTAATTTAAAGGTATTAAACGACAATGTTCACAACCCCAAGAAATATAATGAAGTCTCTGAAAGTTTTTCCTAAATCGGTCAAAAACACCATTTAACCAGACTATTATGAATAGCCACAGTCTTCACAGAATGAAACAGTAAAAATATGTGTACGATACTTGTGTACACGTCAAATATTTATTTTCCCTAGGCTGGCGTATCTTTGCGAACACCTTGCAGGTGAGATAAGGGTTTGTCAATAGGCACATACCTTCTCGGGCACACTGGCCGCTCCCCGGACGGATGGCGCGGCGCGGCGGTCCCGGGCTCGCTGCTGGGGCTCGCTGGTGGCGCTCGCTGGTGGATGTGAGGCGGAATATTTAGTTACCTACATATAATGTGGCTAGTGAAATTCCCAGATGAAAGGGGTCCATCCCCGGAGAGCAAAAACTACACAAACACGCCGTAATTACATTGCAAATATTCACTCTATATTGTCGTAACGGCACCGCGATCTTTCTATTCCAACGAACATGACTTATTCGCGAGCTAATTCTTTCCATAAACAAATCCATGTATTGGATTTGTTTATGGAAAGCTTAACTTCTTAGGTTTGACTTTAAATATCGTTAATAATATAATCAATTTTAATATTTATCGAAAACCTACGTATACAGACAGAGTTCGCTTGCCATTTAATTGAAAATAATCATACATTTAATAAAGAAAACGGTATTGAAATTTTGCATGTTAATAATAAAAACCTAACTTTAAACAATTCATAAATTTTAGAAAATAAAAAAGCCATCAAAAATAATGAAAATATAATAAATAATAGTCCGCAAGATTGCATATCTGGGTCACGTTCTGCGAGGAGAGAAGTATCGCCTGCTGCATCTAATATTGAAGGGAAAAATAGAGGGCCGCAGGGGGCAGGGAGAAGGCAGATGTCCTGGCTGCGCAATGTGAGGGAGTGGACGGGAATCGGAACTGGAGGAGCTGTTCCGGACAGCGCAGGATAGGGAGGAGTTTACCAGAGTGATCGCCAACGTCGGGGGGACCTGACAGGGCACTTTAAGAAGAAGATAATAAATAACCAATTAAATTTAAATTCTATTCCCATGTTCGATATGTTCTCGTTACATCTCCCCTCTCCTCAATCCTAATTATACCCTTTCCACTCGATATGTTCCCGTTACATCTCCCCTCTCCTCATTCTTAAATATACTCCTTCCACTTTTATACATAACTCGATCTCCATTTAGTATATAAGTGACCGCTCTGTTTTATTTGATTGTTAAAATTGTATACATTGATAAAGGTTACTTGTAACCGAAACATGTCTGAGTTCAGTGAAAATAAAAAGTGTTGTAATACACAAAGTATTATATAATTATATTTATTCAAATATGAATCCACAACACAAAATGAAGGCGAACATAGAAGTTTTTTTTTTTAATTATAAATGATTGTCTCTTTTAGAGAAATGTGAAGAAACAACTTTGGTTCGATATAATGTACCCTTAGCCCACAGTTCAGCGGACTGATCAGGACGATCCGACATAGTAGTGGTTTGTCTTGAGATAGTCGGCTTTAACGAGTACTCAAAAGAGACATGTAGGATGGATCTAATACACCGAAAGTAATATCTCGCTCGAAACTAGAGCTTGCGAATTCAATCGGCTGCTAGGTGTAAACGATTTAAGTGTATCAAATATAATATTACAATTTTAAATATTCATTCACTTACGGAAATGTACGAGGTCCCCCTTTCAATAAGCACGTGCTTACTTTGCTTATAAGCTCAAACTAGCGCTGTAAGTTTTGCACCGCGCACCACTCTTCTGAGATTTGCTGATTATTCATACACAAATGCCAAATAAATGATACTCATAAAACCTTTCAAACTTATATTAATCTAAGTCAATGAAAATATATAATAATTTGTATTGTCTCATAGTACTGAATTGTTTATTAAGAACCAATCGGTTTCTTCATCTTCGATTTATTGCTGTATAATTGCAAAAATACAACTTTTGTATGTTACGCGAGCCGACGATATTACGTAAATTAGAAGAATTCTAAAAAAGTGGGCTTATAGCGTCAAAAGTCGCACGCTGAAAGTAGCGGAGTGCTATAAAGCGATATCAATAATAACTCGGGGAAGCCATTCAAGTTACGGTCATGCGATACATCACTCGGCCGGCCATCGGCGCGGGGGGCGGGGGGTATTGAGGGGTGGTCCGCCCCCGGGAATATCATCATCCCCTTGGAAATCTCAGAAAAGGGGACCCTGTCTCTTTTGTCGCTAGCAAATAGGAAAAATACACATCAGATCGACGCGACACTATCGCGAGTCCCGGGATGTCGAGGAATCGAAAATCATTGTTGGTGTTATAATGTATTTTCAGAAAGGTCTTTAATGAATAGGAGACCGTCCGAAGTGGGGGAGCCATCATTTCGCATGATAAGGGCGTTATTTTAATGGTCCACCTTTTTGAACCAAAACGAGTAAATGAAGTGCGAATTCAAATTAGCGGACTCATATCGTCCCTAGACAGGTTCGGAACTATTGTGTTCTGCAAACGAAATTTTAATAAAGCGATTGTTATCTTCGCTCCCATAAAAGTAGAATCTTGGTATGAATTACGCAATTACACGTACGTCGTTAAGTTTTAGGTTCGCACAACTTCACTTTTATATATAATATAATAATATACTTCATTCGTGATATCGGGCTCGACGCATTTTGCCAGGCGGGTCGCGGCATGTTCTCGTATAATACAAACAAACTCTATCCTGCAATCATCACCTCCTCAAGCTTAGGAAAATGAGTTAAGATCCCTTTCGGCGTTGTGGTATGGATACTGAGGGTTTCCGTGGCTGGTATCAGACTTGGACAGAATCGATTAAGGTTATAATTATCACAAACATTTCCATTGTCAACGAAATTATTGGCTGTAACGACGTATTTAAAGCATAGTACTAGCGATGGAATGAAACATTTAATATGTATAACGGATATTACTTATAAGCCGCATATCTGCACTACTTCTTCTAAAGTAATGACATATTTTAAATCATAGTTGTAAACAGTCCGGTGACCCGCGCGGCCGGTGGAAGCGGATATCATATTGATGCAGTACCTACCCATATTCACCCAGATCGGGCGGTGTAGGATTACGTTCTGGTGGATTAAGATGTTTATCGATAGAGGGAGGGAAGGGTTGCGTGAGGGGCTGCGTGGGACATGTGGAGAGATTCACGCTGCATCAGACCGTTGTTTCATACAAGAAACATTTTTAGAGATAGTACCCTTTAGGCGGCCTGTTGAACGTTGTCTTGTTATTAACGACCACATACATTTTGAGATAAAAAAAAAAAAATTTGACGACAACTGTTTCGCCATAGATAAATAAATACAAGTATTAAAATATGATTATTTTTGAAACGTCACTATTTGAGTGAGAATAAAGTGAGAATAAATGTCATATAGTAAGATAGTTTTTTAATGGTGAAGTTACTTTATTGTTCTTGAACGATTTATCTGTCATCTTTACTATCCGATAGTGTGCTTTTTATATGGTACATTGAACTAACACAAATACACTTCATAACGTATGTGTTAGTAAAAAAGAATCCCAGTTAGAATTTTATGATTATAGTATAATATAATATAATAGTAAATATGTTTAAAAACATGTAAGTTTTCTTCTATATTCGCCATTAATATGTGTTGTAGATTCACATTTTTTTTAATCATTGTATTTTCACAACACTTTATGGCACTTTTCACAAACAAGATTCGGGCCGCAGACGCCCCTCCCCGGTGTATAACATTTCGAAATTATTTTTCCAATGATCTTAAAAAATTACTCAAATGTACTCGTTCGCGTTATCTGTATTCTCAGTGCCACCTCAAATCACATCATATTCAGTAATTGAATGAAGCTTATCTCTTACAGATATACTCGTACTATACATATATAACGTACTCGTATATAGCAGGTTGGCCTTTTTTTTGTCCAACGCCCTCAGTTTTTTTCCAACTGTTTAGTCTTCCAGAAAAAATAAAGTCATTCCAATAATTCTAAATGGTACCCCAAAGGCTGAGATTTTCGCAAATTTATCTGAAAAAATTAAATAAAATTTTATGCATGTTAATAAACTTAATAACATCAAATGATTTTACTGAAATCTCTTGATGGAAGTTAATTTTAAATAATAATTAAATAAAACGATGTTTTTTAACTACTACAAAAGTGGAAGTAGTTAAAAAACATCGTTTTATTTAATTATTATTTAATAACATCAAATATATACCAAAACACAATAGTAAATAACCATGAGGCTGCTTCCAACAATAACTAGAAACAAGAAGGTTGACAGACTTCCAGTAATTATTTCCGCAAACGGTCAAGATCATATTTTAGGAGTCCCTCAATTGACTTCTTGCTTTTTACAACTTGTTTGCTGAAAATATTTTTTTTGTATACAATGTATACGGGAAGAATAATAGGTGCTTGCGTTTTATTATAATAAAAATCTAAACTGGGAAAAGATCTCTGATACCTATCTTGCAGACACCATGTATAAAAATTGGTTTAATAGTTTGCTTTTGAAGCATGCATTGCTACATCGTCTGGATACGAACCATCCAGATTTTTTCATAGGCAATTCATTTCAGAGGCAATAAAGGTATTTCTTAACACACTGTTGGATAGCCAATACCTTGCATCAGTTGAAATGTGAAAAATGCGCTATGGAGAGACAAATGCTTTACATAAGTCTGAAAGACAAAATATCCAATACCGAAATCAGACGAAAAGTTTGTCGATGTGATGAACCGTGTTACCAAGTGGAAATATGCAGGACATGCCTCTAGACAGAGACAGATAGATGGGCATCGAGAGTATTGGCGTGAAAACCATGGAAGCGAAAAAGGAGCATCGGCCGACCCCAAATGGATGGGATGACGACCTAATTCCAGTCGGGGGATGAAGACGAAGAAGATTCGCCCAGGATAGAGGAAAATGGAGAATGTTTGAAGAGGCCTACATCCAATGCAAATATTCATGATCAATTTGTTGTAAACATTATTGCTAAGGACATAGAGTGGACATTTGCAGTATCTACTGAAGAAATCGTGGCTGTAGAATTTATTGATGATACAATTCCTGTTGAACAAAAAGTAAAGATGACCTGAACATTTTTAGAAAAAGATACTACTAATTGTGGCTCCAAGTGTCCCCATTTTGATTTAAGGGAGTTTTCTAGTTAGATGCTATTTTTCGGGCACTATAAAAAAACAATAAATATTTTTAGCATCCATTTTTTCATAAATTATTTATTGATATTTCAAGAATATAAAAAAATAAAATGGAATGTAATCATATAAAAACCCATTTTTATGGTTGAGTAGTTCTAGGCATTGTTTAAGTTATTTAAATTATAAATATTTGTTTTAAATTTGAAACAAAATAAATAAAATATTTTTTGCGAAAATTAAAGAATTCAACTAATTTTGTTAAATTTTCACCCCCTTTGGCTCACGTGTTATCTATATAATTATAGGCGAATATGCTTTATTGTGTTTTGTGGTATCTACATGGATATACTGTAAATACTAATAATACTACTCATAACGGTATAAAACCTTCAATATTTATTAATTTTACTCCGGCGATTGTTCTGGTAAAAAAACAGTTGTTCAACTCACATAAGTAGTATTCAAGTTTTAAATTCACAGTAAGTTTACTTGGATAGAAACATTGTTTTATAGATATAAACTGAATTAGTATACTCACATTGCTGCACCGATACACATGGCATTTAATCCAATAAACGAATTGATATTGAACTTCAATTGTATTTGTTTAACACGTATACATTAGGTTTATTTATATACTCGAACATAGCAATAAGAAAGCTTTGCCGAGTCAGCTAGATATGAAATAAAAAAATCGAAAAAATACCAGTTACTTACTTGCTCAAAAGGAAATGAATTGGGAGATGAGACGTTTTAAATTTGAAATAAAATTAATAAAATAGTTTTTGCGAAAATTTAAGAATTTAACTCATTTTCTTCAATTTTCATCCCCTTTGGGGCACGTGTTATTATAAAATAAAAATTACAAAAAATACCAGTTACTTACTAGCCCTAAAAAAATAGAATTGCGGGTGAGACTTATAGGGTAAGAAGTACTAATGTTGGCACTCCCCCAATGATTGGCACTCTTCGTTTCAATAGCACGTAAGAGCTGTAAAATTGTCGAAATAATAAATTTCCGCACTGTTTTAAAATCCTTAATTAATATATTTTGCATTTGAGGAATTTATTTTTTCATGCCTGGTAAAACTAAAATTTGTCAATTGGAAATGGAAAAAAACGTTAACAAGTCACCTGATTTCAATGCATTATTTAATATTGACAAAAAAACTTAAACCTACTTCGGTTAGTACAGAAACAACCAATTTAGAAGTAGATAATGAGCATGATCCCTCTGAATAAATATATTTACTGTGCCAATAATTATACATTTACGTTATGCCAATCATTATACTCGAGGTGCCAATGATTATGTTTTTAGGATATTTTTTTTGCAAAAAAATCTACGACTAATGGTTATTTCAGAAGGATTGCTGTGTGTGTTTTTTATTATCTAAATAGTTCATAAAATATGAATTTAAAAAGAAAAAAATCATAAACATAATAAGTGAGACGCATAGACTTGAAACATGAAAAGTTTTTCTTAGAGTGCCAATCATTGTACTGCTTACCCTATATTATATTTTTTTCTTTGTCTATATGCAAAGGGCCACTTTAATATTATATTATATTCGTATAGGTATTATACCATATAGAATGGTGATGAACATAAAACTAGAGTTTTATGTGTTCCTGAATTGGATACATACCTTTATTTTTCATAGATTCCAAATTCGAATTTCGAAATGAGAAGGTTTCAGGTAATGGCACCGCTCTGTCCGAACAATTGAACCAAACAAAAAAATCATAATTTCCCGCCTCCGCCACCACTTCCCGCTCTCCGTCAACCGTTTCCGGTTTAACCGCATTTGTCCCATATTCAGCCATGTTCTCTGCTCTCTGCTCTCTATACATTTACTTTCCATAAAAATACGGAGTTATAATTTTTTTATTGATCTAATCTCAGTTGTGCGTCATTTTTCAAGAAACAATAAATACATATAAACTGAAAAAAAATATTCGTTCTCATTGTGAGCTTTCCATTTCGTAAGCAATATTTTAATTAACTAATTTTAAGAGGTTAGAGTGGAATGAAATAAATTCTCAGCCATAAGAGTATATTTTAGTAGTGGCTCGCGCCCCAATGATTCCTGACGAGGAAGCCATGGGCAGGAATAGGAATCTTGCTGGGCTTGACTGACTGAGGGAAGAGGGTAGGGGTGGTCCGCTCAATCATGCTTATCAATGACAGGGGATGAGATCAATAAATACGTGTGTTCCGGTGGCGGCGATCCACGTCTTTCCTTCTATCCGATGTCCAGAGACGGGCCGTGGCTTTCGTAGCCACTCATTAACTGAAACGATTAAAATTGTGATGTTGGCAATATTTCATGCTTTCAATCAGCATTTCATATAACTATCCGCAATACATTAGGATAGGCTCTATGTCAATCGAAATGTATTTTTTATAGTATAACACCCCACAAGAGGCGGATTAATTACAGTTATGTCCCGTTACATCCGAATATCATATTAAATATGGGCAAATCGGGGCCTAACTTGGCTGATGTAGTATATTATATATTAGAGTATAAAATAACCCACAGGTCACCGTGGGAGGGCGGAGGGGGGGGGGTATGTAGGGTCCTGCCAATTCTGTGTATAGATTGATACACCCTAAAGGAACTACCATACACGCGTGCACTTTTTGTTTGAATTCGTTTATTTAATTCGTATAAGTATAGGTAGCGGTTATTATTATAAAATAAACTGCTATTTTTTTCATATGTATTTATCACACCTCACATTATGAAAAATATTTCATCTTTAAAAAAAAAATCTTGAAAACCTGACATTGTGAATATCTCGACTTTCATATCATTATCAAATTGAAACCGTTTACGGAATCATTATCAAATTAAATCCGTTTCAGCATATACTCGGTTTTGAATCAGTCTTATTATTACTGCCATGGGGGGTGGGATAATAGTCAAAAACACCTAGCCAACCCAAATGTCCACCTCACCTGCACGCGGTCCCAAAAAGGAAAAAAAATGCGGACGTAGCGTGCGAAATAGCCTCGTTGAAGTGTAATTGGGTCGGCCATAGAGCGAGGACAATGGATGATCGATGGACAAGACGCACCCTGGAGTGGCGACCGAGAACCGCCCATAGAAATCCTGGGAGACCACAAGCCAGATGATCTGATGACATCAAGAGAGTGGCAGGAAGTCAATGGCACAAAGCGGCGAGAGATAGAGAGTTGTGGAAGTCGGGAAGGGAAGCCTATTTTCAGCACTGGACGACTAAAGGCTGATGATGATGATTACTTATCCTTAATATAAACATAAACAAAAGCTTATTTTAATGAAAAAATACTCTTTTTGTGCGCAGGATCAAATCCGTCCTCTGATCAAGAGCTGTTTTTTTTGTTTAGGTAACTACTCCAGAAACCTATTTCCAGTAGTTTAATTATTTCCTCCAACAATGGCTCCAGACTTATTTTGAAAATATCAATAACCATAAAGAAATCCTGTATTTCATAGATCCTATAACGATCGTACAGCATACGCGATTAACTGAAACTATAATAATATTACATAACTTATCCGCACATTTCTCGCCAGCTTTTCTCACTTGAAGCGGTATTTTTTTTCAGCACATTTAAGATTCTTTCTTGGTCCAATTCTGTGGTAATCTGGCAGTTTTTGGCATCTAAAATAGTAGACAATTTCGCACAGTCCAGTTTGGCAAATGGAAATTAAAGTTGCAGAAGCTGCGGCCCGGGAGAGGACGGCCAGACAAGCGGGCCGAGGACCGCCTCGAGGAGCACGACAGCGAATGTTTCTCTGCACGGTCCCCTAAATAGGCATCCGGGGAGACCGGGAATACAACTTTTTTCCAATTCCTATTTAACATTGCGCAAGCAATTACTCAATGAATACTGTACGAGTATGTACAATACTACAAGAAAAGAAAACATAACGACCAGTGAGAATTTTCTAAGAATGCTACAAACGATCTCCTGATTTCTTGTACACATTTCAGACATAATATGTAAATCAAACAAAGTGCGTACATACGCTTCGTTTGTCAATCACACCACCCTGGACAGTGAATTATGTAATCAAATGGAATGTAAAGACCATAATAAATCATCGTTGTCTTATTATCTTTAATATAACAGAATACCAGGCATTAAAAAATTAATAACTTTTGACAACACATTTCATTTAAGATATAGGTACATACTAAGAGACGTGACCTAATATAATTACGTGAAGCAGCTCAGTACCTACTCAGCACATGCGTATGGTCATTTGTCTATTTGGGGGTCTCGCGATGCGTGGAGAGAATAACGCCCGTTCATAACAAAATGTATGAAATGTCCCTGCATGTATTGTTCGCTGTTATTTATGAGTACATTAATAATGTTAATTGCTGTTAAATAAAACATTCTGCTCAAGTTTTGGTCAAGGCACCAAAGACTAAATAGATTTCATTTCAGATAAGTTTAGTAAAGATTTTCACTTTCCAGTAGCTAACATAGGTGCATTAGAATACTGTATGGTATGGAATCAATTATTTATTAATGCGCGAGGAAGTTAATCGCTAGAGGACAATGTATTCCATGGACCATTGCACGCAGGGTGCGTCTTGTGTTCCAGACCGATTTTGTTTGGCTCAGTTCACATTCAATTTTGTCAGTCGTGAAGAGTGGTCGCCTCGTCAACCGGTTGCTGGTGACATTTAGTCATCCAGCAAGCTTTAGTTCGGCCGACACCTACGTTTATGTTATTAAACATATTATTTATTTCTTCATATTCAAACAGAAATAGCTACAGAAGGGTACCCACAGCTTACCCGAGGGTGTTAAAGGACGCAGTCACGGTCCCCTAAATAGGCATCCGTTGAGACCGGGAATAGGGCGGGACTTCCTAGGTCCGTCCCCCAACCATCGTTGACAGTTATTTCATTTAAGAAAATCAAAGGACACCAGACCACATTTAAGCTATCCCATGTTTTCTCTTCTGAGGCTCAGCAATTACAAATACAAACTCTGTATATTACAACAATAGAATCACCTCAACTGCAATGAAATATAGAAACACACATCTTGATGTTGGGAGAGGAAATAATAGGCAGAAGAAGAAGCACCAGAAGTATTTGAGTAAACACGACATGTTAGAAAATACAAATATAGTTTCGAAGGCAGTTTAGACTTCGGGTAAACGGATGTGGAAGGCCATCTGGGGCCCATCACCGCACACATAGGTACTCCGGGTCAGGCGCCAGACCAAGATCGTAGAACCTGGCATGGAAATTATCGTGTCCCGAGAGCATCTGGACAACGTTATGGTAGAGCCACCTCCTGTACAACGAGAGGAAGAGAGGAGTAGGTCCACCTGCCCCGGGGGAACTCTTCTATGCTCCAGGAATGAGAGCGACAAGTCGACCTGTAAACGGAGGTATCGGAGCGAACTCTCAAACCTGACGCTAGATCCATTCGTACGTATGACTGGGTTTCTTTTCTGGCGGACATCTTGGCTAGGAAAAAGCAGAGTTTGTTTCTGAATACCCAGTTAGAGATATTCATCGGATACTCACTAAAAGGAGGTAATCGTCGGGAAATAGCTACCGATAACTACCTTCATTAATCGGATAATCTAAATGTCGTAGAAAATATTTTGGGATTGCAGAAATAAAAGGAGTGTGGAGGTGATACCTACACGAGCATGTACACAAAAGATCAATCAAGGGTAATCGCCCGGGAGCCATTAGCGCGACATGCAACACGTTCCCGTGTCATCCCACTAGATTAATTATTATTTTTAGAATACAACCATCACGCATCACACATTATGCCATACTTAATACGCGATTCATAGAAAGTACATTAAAACAAAGAACATTTGGGCTCTACCTAGCTCTTGTATTATACGCATTGCAAATATACCTACACATGATCTTCATGATCAAGTCTTGAGTGCCAAATAATATGTATATTTTTATAATATCGTCATTAACATTGAAAAGTTTCGGCATTTTGGTATTTCTTAATATATAAAATAAAATGGTAAAATGATAAGACATGCCACCGAACGAAATGATGTAATTGGGTCTAAAGCTTGTCAATTGGTATTTCTTCTATATTTACATATGTAAGATAACACAAAATTTTCATTAAAGAATATAGAAATAATGGCGTTGAATTTTTTTCATGTTAATAAAATAAATATAACATCAAATAATCATGAAATTTGAGAATTTAAAAAAGAACATTGAAAATTATGAAAACAATATAAACAACCTAATAAACTTAACTTAAAGTACAATTACTGATTGTTTTAGAATAAAATCAATTTCTCTAGACTAAGTCCCCATCCTATATAATAGTTTATTGTTAACGATATTGTTTTATTTTATTGTCAACATTTTTACAATGAGGATGGACGTCTGGGGTCCGAAACAAGTTTGTGAAAAGTGCACAATAGTATTGTGAAAATATAAAAAAAAAATTAGTCGAATGGTATATATTTATTGTTTCTAAAAAAATTACGAAATACTCCAAATAATCTATTAATGTAAGCGTCTGTTTTCAAGACGTTTAATGTTATTTTATAAAAGGGAAATGTTTCGTTTATAAAATGACGGTTGTTAATACCCTAGCAATGTGAAATATGTCATTCCCTATGGGCTAATGTAGCTCTTGCTGGTAGAGCTTGTCCTTGTCACCAGCCTTCTCCTCTTCTTGTCTTGTCTCCTCTTCTCATCCACATTTACAACGAAATGTTTTCATATCTTTCTATTGCGTTATAGGAAATGTTTTTCATTTAAAAATATCAAATTTCGACCTTAATCCAGCAAAAGTATAAACAATCAATAGATATTTTGTAATGTATAATCCAAGGAAGATTTATGCAGTTATGGTATGGAGCAACATAACAATCGCCCGAGAGATACGTGTCCGTGCCATACGCAATGGAGAGATGAGACGTGACGCGAGATGTTAGATTTTTGTAAATGGTAGAAATATTTTTCTTCGGGACGTATGACCTCTATCGCTTGCAAGATTTAACCGACTTTGTGTCGTTTTCAGAGACGCCAATTGTCATATTTTAGTATCTAACCCCACAAGTGGAAGCACCTTCCTATTCACTAATAACCATAATTATTTTGCAGAACTCTGGCGTCGTTCACGATAAACTCTGTCCTGGCAATGAGGCTACAACTTTTAATTCTAACAAACTATGATAAATCCAATGACATATTTTTTTATTTAAAAAAAATACACCATATATGTACACATGCAGAGCTAGTTCCACGTTTGATTGGTGAAAAACTTCAAAATGAAAGGCCATTGCAGGAAAGGGCAGTGGGGGGAAGGCTGGCGCCATGCGCCACTGCAGCGTGCGAGGAAGTTCCCAACAATATTTCCTAATGAGAGCCGCCGCATCTCGTCTCTAAGCCTGCCCCTGCATTAGAGGGTACTCATAAAATACGTCATCTTACAAAAATGAAACGGGGAGAAAAAAATGTCTTCATATTTGTCACGTTCACCATGTCCACTGAAAACACCCTTTATTTCTTTTCATATTAACGTGTTATTAATTTATTGATGTTTTCACTTACCGGTGCGGCGCTTTACTTACGCGTACGGACGAGGCCACACTAATGAACAAATTAGTGTAACAATTACCTCGGAGATCATTTCTTCAGAAATGTAAAAATGTCGGACTTTCTCTATCGGATCTTCTGCTCACGATAGAGACGTTAGTTATAAATGAAAAATACCATTTGTGGGCTACATATACAAACATTTTGTGAAGCTTTCACTATGTACTCGTAGCTAGATATTTTAAACTTTAATTATTATATATCTGTAAGTGTATATGAAATATTCCTAAAATATCAGACTCTATGAAATCAAAGACCGAAGGCTTTTTCATAAAAAATGAGAATTTCGAAAATCTTATTTACTAGATACAGATAATTGACATAAATCTAAAAAAATTTTATCACAGTCTTCTTCTTCTTCTTCTTTGCTAGCCTTCTTCCCTCCGCTGCTGATATAGGCCTCTTCCAATTTTATTACAGTAGGTAGTAAAAATTCCGGTATTAAAGCTAAGAATATTTAGTTCATAAAGTAAAGAATATCAAAGAATCAAATCAAATCAGTTTATTTACTCAAAAGACATTACAAACAGCATAAATATTTAAGACATCTATTGAGTACAGGTAAAATATTATATACATACAACATAATACCAGAACGCATTAGAGATGGTTCGACATTAGGAAGACAAGATACTTTCTAATGTCGAGAGTATTTGTCCTCTGAACGTACCTTCACTAATATGAAAGACGTCGATCTCTAAGGAGACCGCGTTTAGCAGACTAATTGCTCTTCCCACCGTTCTCACCAGAGGCAGATTGGTTCTGGCGGCCGGTAGGAAAACAATCTGTGCTGTCGCTGTTGGAGATATCTATCAGGTACAAAAATACCAACATACTCCAGCAAGGCCGAATTATCGAAATATCCCCTGATTAATCTAAAGAAATGGGTTATGAGATGTCCATCTCTTCCAAACTCCAGAGAATTGGTCCCGAGCATTCCCAAAATAAATGCCGTGGGAAAGAGTCATGGATAACTACCATACTCCCTCATTAAGAGATACCTCCGAATTTTTTTTCTGAACCCTCTCTAGCATAACGGAATATCTCGCCTCGTGAGGACTCCATATCACAAAACCACTTTCGAGTCTGCTCCGAACCAATGCGTTGGATAGGACTCTGAGCACATTAGGATCTTTGAAAACTCTTCCGGTCCGAACGATGAAGCCCAACATCCTCTCGATATGTGCACGAAAAATCAGTCTACTCTCATTCTACACTCAAGATAGTCGTCAAGATTGTTAATTTCTATAAATAATTTCAGATCATCGGCAAATAAAATAAATCACGAGAAGTTTATCACCTTTGAATTATAATTTATGAAGATGGTTTGAACCCTGTGGCACCCCTGAATTTACAAGAAAAGGTTCCGATTGAAAAATTCCGTATGAGACGAATTGTTTTCTCCCCTCAAGGTAACTAATGAAAAACATAATCAACTGAAAAGAGAATCACAGAGTTCACAGTATCAAAGGCCTTTGAGAAATCATTTTATGAACAGTCAACTTGGTGACCATTATCCAAGGCCCTTGTTGTGTAAGAAGGAATAAGAAGGAATATCTTATCGTAGATTTGTCGTAAAGACCTCTTATTTGAAACTAGTGTGGTGGTTCTGCATCATTACCATCCTAGTAGAGTCAGTTGTCGGCTGGTATTTTTTTCTATAATAATTTCTTGGTACACTGGACATACAAAGTAACAATGTTTTATTATTTAACAAGAAATGATGAACAAAGTATTGTGCGAATGTAAAATATAAAATTAAGTGATTCATTTACTTACTTGTAAAATGTATGTACCTACAGGTAGTTTCTCCGTCCTCCGACCCACATTCGCAATCTTAGTCGCTTCATTGAATAGCCCGGGGGTAAGACCCGAACTATATTTTACAAGATTAGAGATTTTTCTTTCAAAGTATGTTGATAATAGTCAAAGTATGTATGGATCAAATCAATTATTGTTTTAAAAAACAAGTTAAAGTAGTCAAAATGTTTGGTAGCCTAAAACCTTTCGTATGCCAATTCAATTGCGATGGTGTGATCTACTTCTACGTAGTATGAATATTGACAAATAGAACCGGCCTGTAATATGCTCACCGAGTCAAATTTATGTAAAATGATGAGTGACAGATCTGCGAAAAATCTATAGTAATTCAAGACAAACGTGAAAATCCTATGCTTCTCAAATGGCTAATATGTAATAATTACCCGGATATGTATTTAGTGTAATAAGCGAATGTCAGACAACTCAGCTCTGCAATAGCACGTCAAAAGTAGGCGAGGTAAAAAAAATATGCGAGTGGTGTGACTGGAGGGAGCTTTGTTCCAAGAACTCGAAACACAATCCGATTACAATTAAGGGGCATTAGACACTTGCGGGGGGGGGGGGGCACACTGGAGCTCTTCTAATAACTCAATTGGCGGAAAAAACGTGTTTTTCAAAAAGAGATTTCGGGGGATTGAGCCAGACAGCTGTTGGCCTCGTGCAATGAAACCTTTTATTTGATCATATTTATTTCTTACTAGACTTTATTATCGCGGCTCGATTGATTGACGCAGTAAACAAGAACTTTCCTTGTTATACGTAGTTACTCGTATCTTATATAATAAATTGGAAAATTCATTAATTTTGTCTGGTTAAGTAATCTGAAGATGCGCTAATTTACATTTTAATCGTTGACTGTCCATGACTGACTATACAGGTATATGGTTTAATTTAGATATTTGTTACACTAAGAACACAAATATGTTTCATAAAAGTGTAAATAATTATACTCATTGTCATAAATATACCTTACATATTCTTTAAATGAAACAAGGTGTAGTTATAATGTGTGTACATTACAAATATCGGTAATGTGATGTGTGCAGAAGCATAGCATAGACAAAATACGAAGCGCTCGATGTGTATATTTAATATTTTTCAACATAAGGAAGATGAGGATGCCGTGACTACAGCGGAAGTGCGGTACGGTGATGATTGTTAATTTGTAAACTTAATATTGAAAACAGAAAAAAAAGTTTTTAGAAAGAAAAATCTAATAAAACTCACTGAAATGGATGTTTCCATCAATATCATTATGTATACGAAATATGTAGGTATTGTGAATAAAACAAATTTGAAGAGATGAAAAGTGGTGAAAGCATCTTATGGCTGAATACTCGTATGTCCACAGCAGGGCGCAGCAGCACGCAGCACGCAGCACCGGCCCGGCCCTGGCACTCAGCGGGAGGGCGCCGTCCGCGAATCCCTTTAATGCATATTTATGTATTTTTAATTGCGATGTTTTAGTGCTGAGACCGATTCGGTACAAATCCACCCCCGGCCGAGTTAATCTCTGGGCGGCCTGTCCCTAATAATGCTGATTTATTCTCCCGCCAAAATTTTAAGAAAGTTCCGCCGAATTATTTATGCAAAACCGATGCCGCACCGTAAAGAGAAATTAATGTCTTCGGTATTCCGAGATAAAGCTCGTTATTTCGTCGCTCGGAGGCTACCGTGTGATTACTTCACAATTTAATTTACTTGGAATCACGTTCCGTTATTTATTAGGTACTTGAGCATCACGCGGTGATCCCAGTGGTAAGCTCACTCCTGAGAGTGCAGTGGCGAGGACTTGAGATGTGATTGCATATTTCCCCTTACAACTCTGCAACACACTCACTAGTACTACTCGGGTATCGGATTGTTTATCGCAGGGACCCGGCGCGGCGATGAGAGACTAATGCCAATCTAAATTCGGCTGCGTCTCCCATATAAGAGCAATATGGTAGTTTGATCTGCCTTCCAGATCTCGCCTCTCCAACTCTCTGGACCGGGAATATCTTATCTGAGGGGGCGTAAGACGAGAGAAATGATCGAGGAAGTGATGGGACCGGATATCCGGTCCGCTTCTCCGTGACAAAATAAAGAAATGTAATAAAGGCGGGTGATTCAGCAGCGCTTATTTCGTGTCCTACAACTTATGTGCACAGGGAACATTCATATTTTTACATCTTCGAAAAATCGCAGAATACGGGAGGACATTCTCGAGGGAAATTTATAATTTATTCCGTTTAATGTGCGGCTATCGTGGTATCTTATTGTTGTTTTAAATAAGTGTTAGCTTCATAAAATTGCTTTAAACTGGACATTTGGATGTTATGATAATTAACATACATACCTACTAACGATATTAAAGGATCCAAAACAATAATACATCAGAGGTTGTACCTATGTATATGTTGTAGAAACAACAATTCTATAATTATTTTGAGAGGTCTGACAAATACTTCACAGATTCTAAGAATAAGCAAAATAAAATAAAAACGGCGTACAAGTTTTGAGGAGTTTTAGCTTACTTGGTGATTTTCCTCAAAGCTCCTCGATCCTGCGCCTTCTGCTCCCAGCAGTCCGATTCGCCTAACCTAGCCAGATTAGCCAGAAAAGTATTATTTATAGTAAGAAAATTCTTCATTGTTCTTTAAGAGTCATTGTATACGACTCAGAACCATATGTTACCACTGGCTTCATGATGGTGTTATAAATGCGCAGCTTGGTGTTTCTGGATAGAAGCTTGGACTTTAGGAATGTCTTCAAAGGAGGTTGCAGTTCGGAGGCCTCTTTGAATTCTGTGTTCCAACTCCGCGTGGCTTCCGTCATGACCGTAACGAGATAAGTTAACTCTCTAACTTTCTCTATTGTATCTACTTCCATGCAAATATCTCTCAGTTGTGCCCCACGGCTGGGCCATTATTCTTCCTTGAAACACTCAATCACTTCGTTTTTGTGCATTGACTTGCAAACCAATTCGGGCTGCTGTATCCTTTAATTTTTTGTACATCTCTATTAACCCTTATTGTCCGGACGGCTACATTTGCAGTTCAAAAAAAATTCGCTTTGAACTGCGGTCTGTCCCAGTTTATGATAATATTTAGGAAAATTTAGTATAAAGAAGCATAAGTTAGAAGGTTTATTAAATTCGTTTATATATTAGCTACAACTGTAGACAGCTGCTGTGTTGAAACTATTTTTTGGACTGCAAATGAAGCTAACCGGACATTAAGGGTTAAATCATTTGTACTATCACCAGTCAGCACCAAATCGTCTGCATATCCAAAGACATTGTGAGTGCCACCAAGAGTAGTGCCCAGTTCCATATAGTATAGGTATATTTACATATTACATATTTATAATACCTTAATTTTAAATATAAAATTTTAAGTACTACAATAATACAAGAAATTGCTATAAACAAAATCAGTTTCTGACCCCATGTATGAATCGTTGGCTCGCTGTTATTTAGAATGCTGTTCCATCATTAATTTGGGACCACAGAGAAAAAACAATCAATTTAGATCTAGAAAGGATACAAAATCGAATATTAAGATATTTATACCTCAGATAGGAGTAGTTTAAAAACTACTATTTTTGTATCCCTCGAACGTCGGACTTCAATACTCTTACGAATCGTATAATCTTTTTAGGTAAGCATTTGAACTGTGCATTCAGTTTACTTTACCTTTAAATCGAACGTTTTAAACTGTTATTTACAATACAGGAATACTGAGAGGACTATATCTATGCAGAGCAAGGAGTCATATCTTATTTTATGTTCCAAATTGACGCACAGAGACACTTCGAAGGTCTCCTGTATTAAAGACGATTCGTCTTCTAAACGAGGTGGCATTCGATCACTTAGATGCCTCTATAACGAATTTAAAAAAATGTTAACTGTCGTATTTCCAATCACACGTTCTATACACATTTCCTGAAATTAAAACATGATTTTTCGGTTCGGATAATAAAAGCAAAAAGATTTTGAGGATTTTACATAATAGTTTATCCCTCTCTTCTTCTTAGCCTTAATGCCGATCGTCTGGGGTCGGCCCGTCTTTTGCGAAGATTCCACACTTTTCGATTCTGGCTCTGCTCATTTTAAATATAACTTATGATTTATACAATATTGTTTAATATTAATACAGCACACGAATAATAATATACAAAAAAAATCTGAAGTTTTTTCTTTTCATTGTGGGGTATTATTGGTTTCTTATACATGCTGCTTGCGACAAATTTAGGTATAGGTACTCGTATATTGGGAAATAAAGAGGTGTCTATAAGCCTGAAAACTAAAGTCGATGACCCTAGTGTCTTGCCAGTGACGGCATATGGCCTGGAAACTATGTCCCTATTTTCATTTGTGATATAGCTACCTGTACTTCTGCAGCAGTGTTCCGAGGCAATAGTCGCTCTCTAATCTGTAATCAATAATTCTGTAATCTGCTACTGACGAATACGAGGTGACATCGGCTTATCATGTTGTCAAGATACGAGTGCATCGTGTTGCACTGCTGGAATACTCGCTCGGCGCTTGCTGAATTATTCAACAATAGTTTCAATCAGATTTCAGCGACCCTCTGATAATATGCTGAGAGCCGAGACAATGTTGGTAAACGTTGAATAGTTCCGACTTTAATAAGAATCGACTTTAATAAGCACAATTTTGATCTTCCACACTTACTCGCCTCGGGCTAATTGGGCGCTTCGCTATTCCAAATTTTAAAAAAATGGTAATTGAGGTTTCACGCTCGCGAAGGTTATAAAGAAGAACGAAATGGTCCCATCTGCGAGGGCTACCGACATGACACAAATTGAGCGTACCTCATTTACCTCTCTAAGTCAGTAATTAGGAAAGGTATTTCCTTGTCGCTCTGCCACTTGGGAGGAAGGAGGGGGTACTTTTTTATTGGATTCCAGTGGAATCGTTTTGTAACCTTTGGGAAGAGAAAGAAGTCATCCACAGCTAATATAATGACTTTGGTGCTCATTTTAGCAGATAAAAATTACTTTGAAAATTTGTGCATAATATTTTTTTTTCGAGATATCGTTTTACAACTGAAGAAGAATGAATGGTGAGCAGGGACTGGTGGAGTCCGTCAGTCTATCGGAGTGGGTCGGGAGTGAGGGCTAGCGAGATCGGAATTGCCTTAAGACAGGTCATTCGACTCACCAAAATGTATGGAAGGCAACTCTGTACGGCAACTATGTATGGCTACCGTGGTAAGAGTCCCCGCGACTCCAAAATTTTATCGTTGCGCACATTTTGTTAAAGTTTGTGCGAAAACAACATACTCTGGGAGTATTTTCATATTTGTGCTCGCTGGTGGTTTTTGGATATGCGGACGATTTGGTGTTGACTAATAAAGATGTACAAAAAATTAAAGTATACAGCAGCCCGGATTGGTTTGCATATCAATGCACATAAGATCAAGTGGATGATTGTTTCCAGGAGTAATAATGGCCTAGCCTCACCACTGAGAGATATTTGCATGGAGGTAGATAAAATTGAGAAAGTCAGAGAGTTCACTTATCTCGCCAACGATATGCACGCGGAGTTGGAACACAGAGTTCAAAAAGGTCTACGAGCCGCAGCTTCCTTGTGAACGTTCCTAAAGTCCAAACTTCTATCCAGAAACACCAAACTGCGTATTTATAACACATCATCAAGCCAGTGGTGACATATGGTTCTGAGTCATGGACAATGACTCTAAAAGAACAACAAAGAATCTACTGGTTTGAGAATAGAATACTTAGAATTATCCTGGGACCCAGACTCGGTGTTGCAGCGGGAACTTGGAGGCATAGGACCAACCGAGAGATCCGTACGATGACACAGCAGCCCCTTATAACGAGCACCGTGAGAGCCGGTCGCCTAGCATGGATTGAGTACGTATGCCGAGCCGAAGAGACCAGAGCAATCAAGACCATGTACGCGTCTAGACCGACTGGAGTAAGACCTCTAGGAAGGCCTAGACAGCGCCTAATGGACAATGTTCTGGCTGACCTGGCTAGTTTAGGCGAATCGGACTGCTGGGAGCAAAAGGCGCAGGATCGAGGAGCTTGGCGAAAAATCATCAAGGAGGCTAAAACTATTCGAGAGTTGTTTGGTGATAAAAAAATAATGTTTATATTAGAAGACGTACAAATTGAAAATCGGCCGGGAAGTGGGTAATTAAATCTGATCAGATATCCCCGACGCGACGTCGAGCGAAGTGTTGGCGGGAATCCGAGGGCAGGGAGCGGTCACGGGCGGGAAATTCGGGCCGGGACGCGCCGCGCCATTCCGCTGCACTCGAGCGAGAACAATGTCAAGCCAAGGCTGCAGGACAAGACACCTTGACTCGGCAATAACTGTTCCTTCCCTCGCCAGGTTCAGTACCTATTACTCGTATATGGCAAATGCTAGAGAGCTAAATATTCAAATTGATTGATAGAAATATTGCTTTTTGAGATATCTTTTATGAAAACGCGGCGGGTATTAATTTATACGGTCAAGTTCCTAAATTTGCATTATTTTACATAATAATTCAACATTCCAGTTTGATTAGACCTCTAGAAAACCATCGATATTAAATATCAGATTGAATTCAAACTAATTTGAGATAGTACAACATTTCTTGCAGTTGCACGTTGAAAACCACGAAAATTGATTGATTGTCGGTTTATTTGATTGAATACAAGCAACAACCAATCAATCCTATTTAAGGTATAGACGACTACTAGTGATGCCAGGGAATAGTACCTACCTACCATATTACGAAAATAATAATAATCAGTTCAAGGAACAAATGTCATATTTCTCTCCACGGCGGATATCTGAAGAAATAATGATCATCATCACTGTTTTAATATTAAATGAAAGCTTACTATAAACCACGGACGTAAATGCCTCCGATTGATAAAAAAAAAACATATTTTTCCACAATGTTCCGTTTAAAATATTTTAAGGACGCTTAAACCGGGCTTAGGCAAATTACATCGTGCTCACTTCTCGTGGAGAAGAAAATGTGTATTCTTGTAGAGGAGCGCAGTGAGGACGGAACCACCCGGTAGGGCTGGCGTCTAATTATCTTCCTCCGTACCGACTTACCGAAAAGCGGTGTAGTATTTAAACCATGTTTTGGACATGTTTCTTCTTGGATTCAAAAGAAAATAATGAGAGATTTCGTTAAAACGCCACATCCTGCTTCACGGTCGCGTGCCCGCGACTGAGAGCTGAATGTTTTTGTCCCTGGCGCATTGTTCAAACAGAGTTTCGTATATACGGAAAACGCGGATTGTTAACTCAAATTTAAATGTCAAATTACACGTCTTCGGACCTTTCTGTTACCGTAATTAAAGTGTTCACAGGCGAAGGGCGCGATGAGCTCCGACCAGCCGACCTCTCGTCGATAGGTACCTACCTACTTACCTACCTACCTACTCGTAGCCGACGGCCGCATCATTCGTTCTCTGAGAGGCAATTAGCGGAATACCTTGTTCCAGGGAGCTCAGTAATACTAATAGCCGCGAAAGAGACGTGCAGAATGCACCGCGACTTCGGTTCGCTTTATTTGCATATTGCTGAAATTAATTCCTTTAGTGTTCAAACTTATCACCATATGCACTAAAATTGAGAATATTTAAGATAAGTAATTAATAATTCGAAATGCAGTAGAGCTCATAGATGAACTCATGGTATCACGGGCTCTCAAACAATGTGATGGTTTACTTTAGCCCCAACGCTTTTTAACCTGAGTTTCGAATATGCCACAAGGAAAACTTACAACTTTAGCATGAATCCCAACGCATAATTTTAAAGTAGATTTTAGGATATGCAGATGATCTTAACATTGTAGGAAGATCCCTAGTAGCCTACAAGAAGTCTATGAGCCTTTAGAGACAGCAGCCAAGGAAGTAGGTTTAGATATAATCAAAGAAAATACAAAAATAATTAAATAAACCAGGAGTGCAACCCATAACTCACGCGAAACATCAGAATTAAGGATAGATACAACTTTTTACGGTGGATGACTTCACTTACCTGGGCTCGTCCATAACAAAAGAAAACGAAGATCACAAAGAAATTGAAAGAAGAATCCACAATAGGTAACAACATATTATTCTCTCTATTACCGGTGCTCAAATCAAGAAACATACAAAGGAAAACCGTATAAGACAATCATCCGGTGACCTAAGAGTGTGAGGCGTGGATTATGACACCGAAATCCGCAGAGCAACTGGATACTTTTGAGAGAAGGCTGAAGAGTGCGGCATATGATGAGTTGTACAATATTTACAAAGCTCTCAGTCTCTACATGCAGCGCAGGTCAGACTGAATAGACTGAGATGGGCCGGTCACGTGCGGAGGATACCAGAGTTGCACAGGTGATAAAGACCAATTAGACGCCCAAGGCTGCGGTGATAATAACGTAAACAAGGTTAATAAACAGTTGAGCAAAAAAAGAAATAGAAGCAGCCCTAGGTCCTCGGTTTGAACCCTGATGGATTGCAAAGCTCGACTTGAAATTATCCGATTAGTGTTGATTAAATATTACATACTGATTTGGGTAATTTAAGTACGAGGCAATTAATCGCAATAGTATCAAATACATTAGGTATATGAGCAGTCAATGTTAGGACCTTTGTCACATATTATTTGATAATCATGAGATTGGTTATATTGATAATCAAGCGAATTTTCCTAAACCCGGGTTGCTCAAAAATTATAAAAGATCCAATTCTAGGCAGAAACAATTTGTGAATAATAGGCTTGAAGACTTTGACCGGAGCAAGCAGTATTGCTATAGGTCTGTAGTTTTTGATTTTGTATCTCAGGCTACTCTTGAAGATGAGATTGATCTTGGGAGTTTCCATACATTTGGATATGTATTTATGTTCAATGGCAAGCTAAATGAAGAGTAGGCACCTACAGGGAGGAATGAAAAACTCAGGACAACATTTTAAAAAGAAGATCAAAACTTTTCATAGTGGAAGTCGAACCGGTTGCATCGTTAAAATTGAGCGGAATATTGTTATTGGAACTTTCTCCTGATCCCAACCTGAAACCACTACCCAGTCTCCGACCACTGGCGTTGTCTACATAAGAAGAACTCGGATTGAGCTATGTTTCGGTGAAAATAATTACATTCGCGTCACTCCTACGATACAGAATACTCAACTTATATTTGTAATCGAGCAGCTGAGCACAAAAAGTTGGGGAGCCGCAGCCGCCACACTTGACCGCCATTCCATGATGAAAAACTGCCGTGGCCTGTACTTAAGATTTAAGATTTCTGACACGGTCGATGCTGCACTTTCTTCTGAATAGAAATCGGTTTAAGCAGTTCCTAACGCCACTGCGTTAGCGTAGACAATCCTGATATAGGGCAGCACTTAGCAAAGCATTAAAATTAAGTGATTTTATTTTACAATAATTTTGTTAAAACCCTCTGTAAAACAAAGGCACTATTTGAAAATTTCATTTATTTTCTGAAAGTTGATTGAAGCCAAGTTTGAACTGCATCAGCACCACCCAATAGGTAACGATAGTAGTCAGCACCTGAAACATACAAACCATCAAGGGTAGGCAGAGAGAATGGACCGCCACACTACTCACTAGCTGCAGGAAGATTGGGTACAGGAATACAAGCCTGCAGGAAGATGCTATTATAATAACAATATGCGTAAATGTATACATACCTTGGTCAAGTGTTGACGATCGAGATCTACATATCCGCCCAGAGATATAAGTGCGGGGTTGTTTCTAATGGCCATTAGGAACTGATCGATCCCCTGCTTCACCTTGGGGTGGTGCGGGTGGGTCGTCTCCCAGCACAGCTCGTCTATGAACGCTGCCTCTACCTGCCAACACGAGGAGAACCTCAGAGCTGTGGGCGAGTCTTTAGCACCCATCGAGAAGTCGAGATAATACCTTTTTTCTAGCCGAGTGCGTGGCGTGGCTTACGTGCACAATGAAGTAGGCAGAAATTAGGGAAGCAACGATTAAACCAAATCCCTCCAGAGACACTATGTGCGCCTCGCTACTTGATACTATTTTTGCAAGCAGACGACTGAGATATCCGTATCCTAGAAGTAAACAACATTGATATCAAAACAAAATAACCAGGTACTCAAGAGTGATATGTTTCTACCATATGTGCACAATAAGAATCATTGAAACAATACCTGAAACCGTGAAATCTATGAAGGACCCCAGCATCATTACGAAAGAGTAATTGAAGAATGCCACTCCGAAGGATTGGGTAATGTTGCTTAAATCGAGCCACAATCTTTTGTAGGTCGCAACGATGTCTTGGGTGAGAGGATTTCTCCGAAAATCCTAAAAGAGGTGCAATCTTCAATGGTCTTACAAGGGGGAAGGGGGGGCACGGCTTGGGGAATTGGCTCGTCTGTCAAAGCAAGAGATCACACTTACCAGCCAATTCACAGAAAAAGGTTTCAAACTTTCGCCCCGTTTGATTAAACACTTCTGAAATTTTACTAATATTTGTATTATATTTCGATCAAAAGGACAATATAAGTTGAATTTGTTCATCCGTTACCTTCCTCATATTCTGAAACAGTTGATCAGATGCGCTCTCAATGGCCAAACAGTTGAGGTACATTAATCCAATGTACAAGAAAGCCCCAGAAGATGATGGAAAATACCCAATGCATTCCTGTAACCTGTATGTCGGCAGCGTGAACAACTGTCCAAATATCAAGCTCACAACTCCCAATATGCAGATCAGTACCACTCTGTTGCTCATGCCTTCGAGTTCTCCCAACACTAAAGGATGGCCCAATTTCCTCTTGAATGAAGCCTGTAAGTTCACCGCAGTTAACCGTAATATATTGTGATAAAAAACAAAACAATGATTAGCACACACATGGAGGAATATGAAAACCACTACCTCAAAGCCTGTCCACATATTATGGTAAACGGCAATATTCTTGCCAGCCAGCCACCCGCCGAGCGAATAAAAATATTGTGTTTTGACAAATGATAAAAACATAAAATTGTATATGAAGCTAGCAAAATCGTTAAGCAGTGTCATCAACTTGTACAAGCGCTCAATAAATACCACCTTAAAACAAATAGACGAGAGGAAGGTGTACATTGCCACAGAATAGAGCATCGTCCATGATACCAAATTGAAATGCATCATTCCTAAAAAAATTATTAAATCCTCTATATATGTAACAGAAAAATACAATTTAGAGATATTTAATGAAATTTATTCATACATATATCCATATTTCGCTTAAATAATCATGAGGAATGTCCCATGTTTTATACCTTCATTGATCAAACCAGTTGTAAGATCATTGTTTTGGAAGGGTTTCCCTCGTACAGCGATGTGATTAGTATTATACATACAGTCAGTTTTAGTTTATTTCATATTCAGATAAGGTTTTCCACGTCTTCATTCTATCCACAACATCTTATGCTTTATGATAATCGACAAACGCACATTTTTTTTTTTTGAGAATTACATATTGGTAAAAATGACAGTTTTCTAGAAGTTTAATTGTATTTTGTGGAAGTGAGATGTTTTTCACCGGTACTAAAAACCAAAAAGTTAGTATATTCGTAAATATAATAAACCTGGCTGTACATGTGCCATTACTGCATAGATTATACATTCCACCTGTCTGTTCGGTCAGTCATTTCCTAGTGCGCCCTTGGAGTAATTGATTTTACAAAGCGGCGCACTTAAAATACAAATCATCATAATAATAATAATAATAATAATATCAATATACCTACCCAAACATACTTACCAGAAGAAGACATAGAAACGGGCATCATCCCCATAATGAGATAGGACCTCCTCAACCAGCGCGTGTCGCTGCAGAACCCAGAATCCTTCTTGCTCAAAAGGGATGAAAAGTAAACGAAGCCCTTACTAGTTTGCCACTCGATGGCTGTGGCAAGAGTGCGGACATTTTTATTCACAAACTCTCTTACGTTCATCCTTAGTAAACATAATTAGAAATAAAAATTGGGTTATCACTTGAGCTCCCGCAAATGGAAATGATTTTTTTTAATATATCTACTTTACAGGACCATTTACAAAATTACTCGAATACACAGTATGTTTGGAATATTAGTATTGTTTCTTTCGTGAAATATCAAAACATTAATTTAATACTTCAACACCTTTTATGATGTACTTTTAATTTTTTTTTTCATTCATTGATTTCTTCCAAAAGTATTTTCTTCCATATTCACTGTCACTTTGTGTAGTCACGCAATCATCTATATAAAAAGGATTAGAGCTATGAAAATATTATATTCCCAAAAGGGGGCATCCTTTTGGGAACACTGTGTTGGTAAAATAATGACACCAAGTTCCTAATGAAGTTGAATGAATTAGTCCAAAACTAGATACCTAATTACAAGTACAAGTTAATGATCACACACCTGAGAGGACAGGTGTCAAAGATGAATGATTACGAAATGGGGGCTTAATGAACACAGGCGTATAATTGATCGAGACCTGCCTCTTTTCTGCCTCCTTGTTATTGACACTTGGTTATAAAGAAAACACGTATGGTTAATTAGATGTGTGTATATTACGGAATAATTTGTTTGACACAAGGAATAAATTATTACACTTGCAATTCCCAGATATTATAAATATTCTGCGCAAAAACATACACAAAGTTTTTTTATGCTAAATTACTGATGTACATACAAAAATTAAAGTAAGTTCATGAAATAATTCCTATACTTGACATATAATAAAATACATATACCCATAACCTGCAACACACAAAGTAGCATTGAATTTTTTATAAATATTATCGCATTCTCGGGTAGGTCTTCCTGAGTTTCTTTTTCATTATTCGCTGTAAACATATTTACAAAATACAAGCTTACTAGTAATTAGCCATTGGATACCTCAGTCATACTTTGTTTGTGAGAAAATTACCACAAGAAAATAGTTTTAATTGATAATATCCTCACAAATAAAATCTATCCTAAAAATAAAAAGCGAAATTATAAATAGTTAAGTGCTTTGTTTATAAATATTTTTTCTTGGGATTAAATTTTTCTCATAAATAATTATGGATAAATTAAAATCGAATCAATCAAATAATACTTTGTCTTAAATTACCATATTCATTCAGCTCTTTTTTTTTCAAATCTATAAGAGGGAAATGACTGAAATAATAAGAATCACATATCTGTAAAATATATTCTACTCAACCATTGCGGCACATCTGACATCGCTTACAGAAGAGAATCATCATACAAAAGAAGGAAAAAACTTGCATTTTATTATATATGAATGGGAAAGGATCCAGCATGGATGGGATTGGTGTGATTATTGCAGCAGATACAAATTTAATGGTTATATACAAAAAATCTTAATCAATTACATATTAAAATCTGTGGGAAGAAAAATGAAAATAAATTCATCTACATATAATAAATATGGAGCGAGGTAGACGATAAAGACATTCAATAATGCCGTAGCATTTTCGTTTTTGATTCTTACTACATTTGAAAATGCCCCCGCAAGGCTCTCATTAAGTATTATAATAATAACACATCTAGAAAAAATGACATTTTCAATAATATTCAATATGGAATTAGACATCAGTGAGCTACCATTATTACATTACTATTACCTGCATATAATGTATACCTATACAATGGAATCAGAAGATCGTCAGCGTTCAGGTTATATATTGACTACATATTCTATTGTGTTACAAAATAAAATGGAATTGTATTCCCAGGAGTTATAAAACTCATTACAAATATACATATGTAATTTAGAAGCTCGTATTAAGGCACACTGTACGCGAAATTGGTCCCAAATTGTGTCAATTGTCCCTCATCCATATCATCAGTATATACATACGGTTCTTCAAATAAATATTTACAGATGAATCCAAATTGAATGGAGCCCGTACACAGCAACCATCTTGTTATATATATGAGCACGCTTATCTCCATTAGCTGCATCCTTTATTTTGTATGAATATTTCACTTTAAAACATTAGGTTTAATACGGAAAGAAATGTAAATGTATATGTTGCTGTGTTTTTACATCAGTTTGTTGGTGACTGCCGTCGAGTAAGCAGGTGTTATTTGCTATCATTTTGAAGCTCTATTAAATCTCCTACCATTCTCATTCCTTTTTTATCATCAGTTCAAAATATTGGTATGCCTTGGGGCATAATGACAATTTAGGAATTTAAAAAATATACATATTTATGTGCGATGAAAATGAAAATGATGATTTGAGTAATTTTACAATAAGATAATTACACATTTCCTCATCACCGGGTTGACCTTAACATTTCAACTTCAACCGAGAGCCTTTTATTTTCTTCAACCAAAGTTTGATGGGTTTGTTGCAAATCCTGAACTTTCTCAGCAAGTAATGAAATCTGATCTTCTAGAAAGAGTCGGTTCTTAGTTTGTTGAATAGTCAATTGCAGAAAGTTATTCCTCGACTGCTCTAACACGTCATATAAAGAAAAAGTAATAAAATCTTTCAAATCATTTCCCAGCTCCGTCATATTGCTGGCCGCACACTTCACTGTCTCCACTACAGACACAGACTCAACAGAGTCGCCCTTCTTAACAGGCGAGTTGCATTTCAGATCGCTGGACTCATTTTCAACTTCAAACTCGTGGATTAGATTCGTGGCTTTTAGAATAGGGGACGGAGTAGCATCGTCCGTAGAAATGATTTTGCCGACTATTGGAGTGGACGCACTAGTCCCCGAGATCCTATCTGCTAAGCTTTGGGACTTCTTTGCAGAAAAATCCTTCAGTCTCTTTGTAGCAGAATCGGCAGAGTCTTTAAATAAATTAGAATTCCTCTTGAAGTCAGAATCATTTACCCCTCCGACTATATTCACGAGAAAAGAATCTTTACTCACATTATCGTCAGTTTTCTCTCTCTGAGAAAGTACTTCTGCTGGAGAAGCGGAACATTGTTCGATGAAGTCGTAAGATCTAGCAGAGTCAGGGGTCTTGCAGTTCAATCGCTGGGGAGTTTTTGGACTGAAAGGCTCTTTTAAACTAGCATCAAGGGCCAACAGGCGCTTGCGCTTGGCAACTTCAGGCTGAAACGCCACCTTATTGACCTGTCCCGCGTGATCGGCCAGTATGTTCACAGGCTTACGGAACTCGCGGAGGTCGTATATTAAAACTTGTCCCTTCTTATTCCCCAGAGCGACCATGCTTTCGGAGCTCACATCTACACAAGTCAAGGCGCATTCTGTTTGGATGGAAGAAACCATTAACTGCATTCTAGTGTCGTATACGTACAGCATCTTGTCATACCCACAGGACACCAGCACGTCTATGTTGACGTGGGAGAACTCTATACCAGAGACGATAGACTTGTGAGCATCTTTAATAAACATTCTATTTTTACCATTGTCTATGTCTCTAAGAAGAACGCACCCTTCATCCGAAGCCAGTGCGAGGACAGAGCGTAGTTGGGAATGAAAGCGTAGAGACGAAACCTTATTGGAGAATGGAACTTTAACAACTCCCACTTGACTATTTGTGAGTACGTTGTAGATCAGAGTGTCTCCATTGTCCAGTCCCGCCGCCAAATACTTATTCTTCGAATTGAAATCGAGCATCTTAACCTGGGACGAGGCACTGGAGAAAGACTTGAGCACAGTCTTGAACTTGGTGTCCCAGATGTAGAGCTTTCCATTTCGGCAGCCGAGGGCAATCTGCCGGTGGCCACCGCGGTGGAAGGCTGCCGTGCTAGCCTGCTCCTCCGGCGGGCACTGCAGGCATCGCACCCCATCTTCTGTCGTGCTGAGGATCTCTACTCTTCCACTTGGATTTACCTATAAGCAAAAATACAATGCTCTTAACCTTTTATGCATATATATTCAGACAAAATAAAATAAAATTAGACAAATAAAATTTAAAAACTCAACATTAGTATGACTTACTTGCAATAAGTATTTTCCATCATCACTCCAGTTAATGTGCTCGACAAGATTGTCGTGTTTACCATACGAAAATCTTTTCTTCCAAGTTTCACAATCGTGAATCTTCAAATCGTTGCTTACAGAGGCCAGGTACATGTTTACCAGATATAAAAACTCTCATCAGTCGGCGTAATACAAAAGTTTATTAACTATGCATTCAAACTACACTCTTTAGAAAACATAAGAAGTTCGAAAATGTTATTGTTTCACCAAATTAAGGTACTTACTGCATTTAGGAAATATCCTATAAAGCATATTCAATGGTATACGTTAAATAGCAACTCTATTAATGAATAAAAACTGTAAAACGCTAGTTTAATCAAATTAACAGTTTGTGACATTTAAATTATTTGACAATTCCAAAGCTGCCGTCATTACCAACATTTTTGTTGCAACTGTAAAAATATCCCATGCAAGCATTTTTTTTATACCAATAGAACATAAAAAACATATCTGTTTTTTGAACATACAACACTGAAATTAACTGTCAGAGTGTCAGCTAGATTCCTAGTCGTATTCCAAAATGCACGGTTCCGCGGTTTGTGATTGTGCATATCGTTGAAAACGAGAAGTAATTATGATCACATATGACTTATTAAGTTCCTGTATTTAATTTCTTCCAATCTTCAATGGAACTATTATATTTTTAGAATAAGTACTTATTTAATATTAATTAAAATGACGGAAGAACTCTCGGGGGTCACCGTTGTTATTATAATCGGTGGTGGTGTTTTAACATTTATAATATTGTTTATATTTGCCAAAAGACAAATCGTGAGGTTTTCTTTGAGATCACGGAGAGGACCGCAACCAATTGGACTCGGAGCTAAAAAGGTACTGTACTGTTCCCCTAAGGAATTAGATCCTAATTTCTAATGCCATTATTTAATGGAAATGTGTTTTATGGTGCAGTCTTTGAAAAGAGAAATCGATAGAAGAATTGAAGTGATTCCGAGAATAGTCCACGAGCCTCAACTCATAAATGAAGAAGCATCTAAATTTATTCTGGATCCGGGAAAGAAATTGCCTGCCCATTACTTCAGATTAAAGGCTGTGGATGACATAAAATTATTAGGTAAGTTCTGCAATTATCACTTTCCACCGCGACCTCCTCTGGACTTTTAAATCTTCCCAAATATTATGTACTGTAGTAAATCACGCGATGTGTTATTGCAGAACGCGAGATAAACCGGGCAGGCGGGGGCATGTGGCGACAGCCGTGTGAAAGCTTGCGCGCCTTCCTGCTGAGTGTGCTGGCGGCGCCGCGGGGAGGCCACGGGCAGCGCGCCGTGCACCAGCTCTGCGACATGTACGAGCACGCGCGCCACGATCCCGGAGAGTTCACCGATGAGGAGTACCAAGCCTACAGCCGCCTGCTGCTCAAGCTCATTGATGCGTATGCTCTCTATTTATCTGTTATGAAAACATCATAGGAGCCATTCTCAAATTTATTCAAAATAGTCAAATATATTAAAAATTTGAGTGTAGTATGCAAACTCGCTGCCCCTTACTGTTGAATATTCAAATACATGAACCGTGTTGAAAAGATTCAGGACTTCTGAATTGCTGATTAAATCTCGCTATACGAAGCATTCGTCTGTGAAGCCATATTTCAAATGCCTCTAACCGGTTCATAGTATGCACCTTCAGAGTCCAGGTTTCCGAACCATACAACTGAACAAACCAAACGTAACACTTCAATTTTTGAAACGAAAAAAACAATGCTGTTTATGTTCCACTTTAATTGAATTTAAAGTGGAAAATAAACTGCGTCGTTCTTTTCAATTTCAACGTTTTTATAATGGAATTTCACAGCGTTAACGCCTTAACTTAGACTAAAACCAAGGATTTAATTCAAAGGTATTAGAATTTATTATACAATCTACAATATGAGCAGAAAATAACGGGTTAAGTTACCACAGATTTAGTTTATGATTGCAGAATATTGTCCTCATTTTGTTTATGCCATTCATCTCCACGCCTTTCAAACAGTTTTCTAAAGCTTTTAATATTGAACAATAGTGGCGACAATATGCAACAATAGTCTCTTTTGATATTGATTTGATTTGAGTAGGCATTACCAATTTTAATTTTGGCAGTCAGGAACCAGTACTTTGTAACATCTTTGTTGCGCTCCTCTAGCATTCGCAGCAGCTCAGTGTACGTTACTCTATCAAATGCCTTCTTTTAGTCTATGAAACATAATATGTTTATATTATAATCAATTAGTCTATGAAACATATAATCGTTAGACCCGTAATCGTATGACCGTAGTGCATTCAACAAAATACAGTCCCCTAAAATTTTTCTTACTTAGATTTTGTTATGAAAGTATAACTCAGATTCCGTAAATTAACTTTGATAAGTCGAATTTAAGACACAATTTGTTAATTTGATCTGTTTTAATGTCTGTTGTCTTTATCTTCACAGAGCTCGCCTGCTGAAACCTTGCGGCATGAACTACAAATCTTCCCCTAAGAGAACCCCGACCAGAAAACAAGCGGGAGTGAGATCACTGCTCGACCCATCGAGGCTCCGGCCGCCCGGCTCCCTGGGGGTGGCGGTCGGGCCCGCCAACAGGCTTACTATATCCAATGTCCATGCTCAGTATACAAATATGCAGGTCAACTATTTCATTACTATCTTTGATTTAAATCCTTTTGTTCTTCATTAAATTCTATGTCTTTTGTTAAATATAAAAATATGTATACAAAATGGGCATAAAATTTCACGGAAATGATGGATTTGAATTTTTTTAAATAATAACAACTTTTCAAGCAGATCTATATTTATCCAAAATGTATTTATTTTTATCCTTCATAAAACATATATACTTTTTTCCTCTAGAGTTCCAATGCGCTGGATTACAACTATGAAGATGAAGTGCTCTGTGTCGAGCCCAAGCCGGCAACTCCCGTTGTGATACATACACCAAAAACAGACAACGAAACAACAGTTTAATATGTACTTATTATTCTTTACCCAAGCATAATAAATACACTGGCGTATTAAACCTAAACCAATTGTACGGAACAGGTTGTACACAAGATTTATTTAGGACCGACTGTTGCTTGTCTCCATGGCAGAGCACTCCTTCTTGGCAGTGTAGTTGATCTCGGAGTCCGGGGAATTAAGCCAGGGGTCAGCCAAACAAAAGTCCAGTATTTACTGGATCTCTCGGTATCCACTTTAATACACACATACTTCCTCCGAGCCATACCGTATCGTCTACCCCTGGTGCACACGCCGGTGTGAGTCATTTATTGAACTCTCACTTGTTAAAACAGGTTATTACTTCATTCACAAATATCAAGAATACTCGGTGTGGTACACCAGCCATGGTCACTCTGATTTCTTCATATTATTAGCCTATCAGTGAAATTATTGGAAATGTAATTTTATAAATCAATTAATTTTTTAGAAAAAGTCACAAGCTGGTTGCGTGACCAACGACAACAAGCAAAGGTATACAAGCTTCTTATGTAAACTGAACATGTTTTTGATTGTTTATTCAATAAAAGAGATTGGAGATTGAAGTTTATTAAGATTGATTGTTTATTCAATAAAAGAGATGGGAGAGATTGAAGATTGGAGTCTTAGCCCGGCCGCCGTGGCGAGCGGTCGCATTTTGTGATCGCTCCTGAATCTTTTCTGTTTATTTCGCATCTTGTGATCGCTTCAGAATCTTTCTGTTTTTTTTTCTGCTTCCTGTTTGTGCCACTCATCTTTGATCATCAGTGTATCTTCTTCGTGTGTTTGTGTTTTTGCCGCTGTTTGAAGTGCCTCCACGTGGACCTACCTCGCCATGCGCCGTCACATCACGTGTGCAAATCACGGCGTGCAAATGCCGCCACGTGTATTTCGCCCGGTACACCTTTAGGCTGTTCTCCGTCTACAGTATTCTACGTACTCGTATCCGTAGTTCTATTACTTCATCGTATGCCTACACACCGCCACCCAAGCTCATGCCGGCTCAATCCACTCCGAGGAAGCGTGATGGCCTCGAACCTCAATACCGCTCTTGGATTTCCCGTCGTCATCTTCAACAGCGTTTAGTACGTGCTACAACCAACATCTTCGGCATCCATCACCTTCATCATCATCAAGCACACCTCCTCATGCGCCGAGGATGTTTGCTAAAGCCACCGTCTCCTGACCAAATGTGTTTATTATAATTCCAAGAATTTTGTGCGTTCAAAGAACTGTAATTTTAATTTTAATTTTATTTTGGTAAAACCCACAATTAGTATTTTTTTCTTAGAGAAGTTTGTGTTTATACTGTAAATTTAGGATAATCCGGGGAAAAAATATGTATATATTGTTTTATTTTGTATAGGATATTTGAAATGTTAAAATGTGTATACTCGTAAATAATATAATGTAACTTATTTTAAGGTAGTTTGTAAGTTGATGCGGGTAAATGCCTGGAGACGGCGATGAGGTCCGCCACCCATCACGTCGCTTTTCCCGCGGGGGCGAACAGAGGAGAGTGGAGTGCCGTATCGGTACTTGGAACATAAGAGGAGGTATGGAAGGGAAGTTAAATGAGATGTGCGATGAATTTGAGAATAAATGTTTAGATATTCTGTGTGTGACTGAATGCATGGTTAAAGAATGTGGATCCAGAGAGCATGGGGATAAGGTCGTCTTGTGGTCAGGGGTACCACAAGAAAAAAGAGGAGGCCAGGGTGTGGCAGCAATTTTAGCTCCTAGGATGATAGAATGCATGAAAGGATACGAATGTGTGAATCCTAGACTAATGTGGATCCGCTTCAAAATTGGATTGACAAGAGTACTACTCATAATTGGGTATGCTCCTGTTAATAGCGAAGATGAAGCTGTGAAAGATGAGTTCTGGGATAGAGTAAACGAGATAGCAGCGAGTAAAAATGCGAACGAAAGAATTATTATAGCAGGAGATTTGAATGGATGGGTAGGAATTCAAAGGGCTGGTTATGAAGAATGTCTCGGAAAGTATGGTGATAGCAGAACGAATGATAATGGAAAGAGATTGCTTGGTGTGTGCCTGGAGTGGAGCCTCTTTGTGTCAAACACGATGTTTGACCATAAGAGGATCCACCAGTATACATGGGAGAGAGGAAATGAAAGGACGACGATCGATTACGTCATCGTGGACTCTAGATTACGGGCGGACACTGTAGATACCAGAGTGTTCAGAGGGGCCGAACTCGGAACAGACCACTTTTTGGTGGTAACAAAGGTAAATTTGTTCCGAGGCTGGCGCACTAAGAGGAACAAGACAGTGACCGCCCCGTCTAGAGTAAAAGTTGAAAAACTACAAAACGATGGCGTAAAAGAGAGTTTTATGATGAAAGTGAATGATAGGCTTAGTGATCGAGAATCGGAATGTATAAGCATAGATGAGACCTGGAAGAAACTGAAAGAAAGTCTATGTGAAGCAGCGAAAGAGGTATGTGGTACATGTGTGCAAGGGAGGAGAAATGGAGATGCTTGGTGGGATGACTGTATAAAAAATCTTGTTAAAGAAAAGAAGGATGCATGGTTAAATATGTTGTCTGTGGATAAAAGTGATTGTGTGAAATATCAAAGAGCGAAAGAAGCGTACAAAGTTTGCAAGATGAACGTCAAGTTGAAAGTGAGAGCGAAAAAGGATAAAATGAAGGAGGATGACGGACTTAAGATGACAAATCACTTCCAGAGCAACATAAAAATGTTCTGGAAGGAAGTCAAAAAAGCCCGAAATCCTCCCGAAAGTGGTTGTGCGAAAGCAATTTTAAGTAGTGAGGGAAGAATGATTACTGATTTCAAAAGTATACAAGGAAGATGGATGGAGTACTTTAAAGATATGTATGGCAGTGAAATGACTGAAGATTCAATAAGAATGAGCTTTACAAATGAGAGTTGCACGAACAGCGGAAGTGAAATTACTGAAATAAATTTGAACGAGATAGTAAGTGCTGTAAGATGTATGAAAGGTGGAAAAGCTGTCGGATATGACTGTGTAGCCTTAGAGTTTATCAAAAACGGTGGGCCGGTGGTTTCAGCATGGTTATATAGACTCTTTAACCAGTGTTTAGAGGAGGGATATACGCCGCTCGACTGGAGGAGGGCTGTTATCATGCCTCTTTATAAGGGAAAGGGGTCTCGTATGGACTGTGGAAATCACCGGGCAATAAGTCTATTAAGCGCCGTTGGTAAACTCTACGGTCGAATTTTAATAGAAAGAGTAAAAAAGACGACGACTGAAAGAGTATGGGATGTGCAAGGCGCTTTTATGACCGGAAGAGGTTGTATGGATCAGATTTTTGCACTTCGAACGCTTGCGGAGAAGTTTATGGCCAAAAACCGTAAGCTTTTCTGTGCGTTTGTCGATTTGCAAAAAGCCTATGATCGAGTGAACAGAGAAAAACTGTGGTCAATCTTGTCCGAATATGGAGTGAGCACAAAACTGATACGGGCGGTTGCTTCTCTCTACGAAGGAAGCACTGCCAGTGTTAGGGTAAATGGGGACATCACGCCCTGGTTTGATATCACGAAGGGTATTAAGCAGGGCTGCGTGATGTCCCCTTGGTTGTTCAATCTGTATATGGACAAGTGTATGAAAGAACTTAAAGGTATAAATGCTGGTGCTAAGATGAGTGATCTGTCTGTAAACTGTCTGCTTTACGCGGACGACGCCGTTCTCGTTGCGGATAGTGCGGACGAATTACAAGTCTTGGTGTCGAGAATGTATGAGGTATGCAAGTCGAACGATTTAATGATGAATGTCGGAAAGTCAAAGGTGTTAGTTTTTGAAAGGGAAGAGCAAATGACAGTTTGTAATATAAGTGTAAATGAAGAGAACTTGGAACAGGTGAGGGAATTTGTGTATTAGGTAGCATGTTCACAGCGGATGGCCGAACGGACAGTGATATTGAAAGAAGGGTTGGTGCGGGTAACAAAGTGAATGGAGCTTTAAAAGTAGTTATTGGAAACAAGAATTTATCAATGAAAGCGAAAATGGCCGTTCACAATGGAGTTCTGGTTCCAACCCTTATGTATGGAAGCGAAGCATGGAACTGGCAGAAGAAAGATGAGAGCAGAATAAATGCGGTAGAGATGAGGTCCCTAAGACGTATGTGCGGTAGAACGATGTACGACAGAATCTCAAATGCTGATATTAGGAAAGAGTGTAGAGCGAAAGAAGGTATTATGAACAAAATTATGAAAGGTTCGCGTTGGTTCGGACATATGGAGCGCATGGGTGAAGAAAGAATGGTTAAAAAAGTATACGTTAACAATGTAAATGGAGTAAGGAGTCGAGGTAGACCGAGGAAAACATGGCATGACCAAATTAATCAAATATTAAAAGTTGGTCATGTCAGAAGCCGGAAGAATCGACGTGCGTGTATGACTCGATGTATGAATGTGGAGGAAGCTAGAGAGGTGTGCCAGGATAGAGTAGTGTGGCGGTCCATTCTCTCTGCCTACCCCTGCGGGGAAACGGCGTGATGGTTTTGTTGTTGTAAGTCATGATTTGTTTTATTATTAATTTATCCCATTTATTTTTATTTATGACAATACTTACATAATGAAAATAACAAACAAATAAAAATCTTTATGACATTATATTTAGTTTCATTTTAGTTGTTATTTTGGTTTCAGCAGCTCAATGCCATCTTTTGGTCTTGTGGAAATAGTGGAATAAATGTTTTTTAATAACTACTTCCACTTTTGTGTTTATTTCGCCAGGCTGGCGAGACCAATTATTAAATAGGAATACGTTGTATTTCATTTAAGGACAGATTATGATTCGATTGACTGCCACTAGGAAAATGTTTGATTAAAATAATTGTATATTTAAATAAATTATTACAAAATCGATTTTGTGCTGTTTTTATTTCATCACAGTAAAATTAAACTGAACAATTGATTAATCATTAATTAAGTAAAAACTAACTTACTAACTAGTTCAGATTGATTAATTAATTCAGATTAATTAATTAATCAGAACAAATATTGTATAATTCGGGGAAACAATCCAATCTGGCAACCCTAAAATGTATTACGGCGCCATTATAAATATACGCGCAAATTTTCTGCGTTATAAATATTAGAGCGATTTCGTACGGTAAAAACTGTATTTTGGAGTGATGAAGCGCATTTTCATTTCAATGGAAGTGTAAATAAGGAGAATTGCCGTTATTGGTCACCCAAAGGACAGAACCCACGTTTAAAACATTGACAGCCACTTCACAGTCCCAAAGTGACGGTTTGTTGTGCATTGTCAAGCAGTGGAATAATCGGACGCTATTTTTTTAAATCGTCGAGGGCAAGCCATTACTGTGAACGGAGTTTTTTATCGGCACATGCTTAACGATTATTTTTTGCCAAAAATGAGAGAACATCCTGCCTCCACTTCACACACATGGTTCCAGCAAGATGGCGCCATGCCTCATACTACTAGAGAGACGATGGCGCATCTTCGTGATTTGTTCCCCAAATTGATTAGCTGTTTTGATGACATCCCCTGGAAACCCAAGTCGCCAGATCTCACTCCTATGGACTTTCTGTGGGGGTACTTCAAAAGTAAAGTGTATGAAACCGACCCCGCGACCATCTCTGCACTAAAAGAAAATATCATTCGCGAAGTGCATGGCATCCCGATGTCACTTCTCCAGCGAGTGGCACGGAATACTGAGGTCAGATTCCAAAAGTGTGTCCGACGTGATGGTCTACATTAAGAAAAAATAATTATTAAGAAAAAAACTCCGCACTTCTCTTCTTTGTAATAGTTATTGAAATAAATGTATATCCTTTGCAGTTTATTTTTTCTTTAAATTTTAAATCCTAATTCTGCCACTGGACAACCTTTATTAAATGTTTGTAACACGTATGCAAAGAGTAATTATACAATTGTAGTCTTATTTTATATTAATCAAATGATTTTACTGAAATCTATTAATGGAAGTTCGTTTTAAATATTAATTAAATAAAACGACTTTTTTTACTTCCACTTTTCTCTTTACTTCGACAACGAATGGTTTCGTTAGGCTCGCTGGCATCGACAGACCAATCTCTTGATGCCCGTGAGACTGGCGAAACCGGTCGCTGTCGAAGTAAAGAGAAAAGTGGAAGTTGTTAACAAAGCATCGTTTTATTTAATAATTATTTATTTTATATTTGATTCACATTTATAATCGAAATAAAATATGAGATCACGGCACGAGACACATAGCAACCTCATCGATTCCAATACTGAAATGGCGCTACATACGGCTCCATAAATCTCCATGTTGCAAATATTGTTTATGGTGCTTACGGCCTGGTGCCTCACGAAATCTTTTTACCAGCCCGTAATATCGAATTAAATGTGGGGCCGGTTTGATCTTGATTTTTTTTACATTTGACAGCTGTGAAATGTCAAAAAATTGTAAAAAAAAAATATGGCAACTTTTTCGAAACAATTAGGGTAAGGCCACCTCGAAGTGCCTGGCTCGGAGGCTAGGTTGGCGTCTTTACGCAGGTGGTTTGTGATCACACGCTTGGCGCGAACCTTATAGTGTAGACGGTCACATAGTACGCCATGCGTTGGTTCGCCAGGTATCCCCTTAGCCTCCAACCCAGGCACTTCGGTGTGGCTTTACCCTTAATCAACATAAATATTTTTAACAACGCTATTTTCCCATAATTCCCCATAACGCCCCATAATGAGTTTTCTACTCATGGGAATACAATGTAACTATTGTATGTTTATAAATAAATAAAAATTAATATTGTAGGTACAAATGTGAAAGATTCTACATCACATTTGATACGGCCATGTTTCATGGCATAGTCGATGAGATTGCACTAAACAATTTTTACATGGCAGAAAATACATTTTCTCTCTGGAGGCTTGTTTAATCTTAGTTAAGTTTAATTTTATTTTGTGATAAGACAGTGAAAAATAATAATAGTGTAGTGACAATTTTGTGAGGCTGCGGTAATTTTTATTTAGACCGAAAATAGCTTTCTTTCCTGGTATTGCCATTAACTTTAAATACTGCCGACCGGATATGGCGAGCGGCAACACGCGCGGCCATGTTTTGACAACGGAAGTCGACCTAAAGGACCAGAGTCGGACCACCGCGGACTTTGAAATCACACTCCCGAAGAGGCAGACGTGCCGTTCGCCGGCACCCCGGTGGTCGCCGGCCAAGGGCGCTCCCACCATTTTGCCGGGCGAGACCACGCTTCTGAAGAACCGGAGACTAGACCACCTTTCGCTTCCACGCTCTTCCCCATCGTTCGCCTCGTACGTTCCTTGTGCGCGGATGGATGAACGCAGCCTCAACTCGGCGCTACTGTCCCGAGGATAGTAGCATTACGCAGTAAATTAAGTAAGCTCCAGCGAATAACATGTAAGACCTCTTTAGATCATTCTTCTTCTTCTTGTGCCGTGTCAGGTCCCCCCGACGTTGGCGATCACTCCGGCGAAAACCTCCCTGTCCTGCGCTGCCCGAAACAGGTCATCCACCGTCCTCATTCTTTAGATCATAAGATATCTTTATTTTTTGTATGTAATTTTGTTTTCAATAAATGTTTTCACATCATAATAATTATATCCCGGAGCATATTTTATATTATAACATAATGTTAACATTGAAGAATCACATGGGCAAATGTTGGGAGGTTGTTCGAGATAGGGAGTGAATTTCGATTAAATTCATCTTTCACCCCGTGATACCAACAAATCCCCCCTCCTAACACATTCATAGAAAATAATTCTGTACCTTAGAGCCAGACGGATGCAAAGACCATTTTTCGTAAAATGACTTTTTTATTGAATAATAATGACAAAAACGTTATCTTTCATTGGTAAAAAGATGGAAGCGCTACTTGCTATGGTTTAGAATTAAAAAAATAAAAAGGATGTAAAGACCAAAATGATCATAGAGCCAGAAGGATGCAACTCCATATACATGGATTTGCATCCATTTGTAATATCGGCGAAAAGACTCAAATCCATTTGCACCCTTCTGCCTCTAAAATCTGTGGATGTGACGCGCTTATACTCTATTCTCACGACGCTGCAATCTGTACCTTAGAGCCAGACGGATGCAAATCCAAATAGTGAGTTTTTCAGCAGAGCCAAAAACAAAAGTATGTTTTTATTTATGCCTTTTAATTCATTGAAATGAATTACTTGAGATGTGTTTTTTTATTTTATATTGTAGTTCACTTCAAGTACTTTCATTTTATGTAAAAATACATTATTTTATTTTATTTCTGGACCTTAAAAAATACAAATAAAAACAGTCTTGTGGATTTGCATCCTTCTGCCTCTAAAGTATGTGGGAGTTGGTGCCAAATTATAAAATTATACTTAACTTGATTTAAATTATTTGAATTGGGAAAATTATAAATAAATAGAGATTGGGTGTTTTTATTGTTGATTTTAAAATTCTGTCATAAAAAATAAAAAAAATTCATAAATAGAGGAAAAAATGAGTTTTATTTGAAAAAATGATTGTGATTTATTTTTTAATTATTAGTTTTATGTGTTTCTGGATCTTCTGGAGGATATTCAGGAACTGGTAAATTCAGGTGGGGTAAATTATTATAAAAAAATGTGAAGAGGTTTCGGTATCCACTTCAATTTTTATCCACTTATTATTTTTGCAATTTCTAATGAATTGTTCCCAGTCATGGGATATAGAGAAGGCTTTCAACACGGTGGAATGGAGAGGGTTGTTCGGAATGATGGACAGAATTGGAGTCAAACACAGACACAAACGAATTATCCAAGCGATATATAAGGAAGAAGCCGCCATCCTCAGACTGGGCAAGGATGAAAAGGAAGCAAGGACAAGACAAGGGGTGAGACAGGGCTGCTCTCTTTCCCCTGTACTCTTCAATGGCTATATACAATGTGCGATAGATGAAATAAGAGAGGAAATGGAACATAGAAGAAGTGTAAGAATTCACGGACGGAAAGTAGATATAACAAGATTTGCAGACGATATCGCCATTGTTGCCAACGATGAAATTGAACTAAAAGATACCTTAGATACTATGGAAAAAATACTAAGTACAACGTATAACATGAAAATAAACAAAGGTAAAACTAAGGTAATGACTGTGGGTAGAGATGAGCGCCAAATAAATGTAGAGATGGCTGGAACTGCGATCAAGAATGTAAAGACTTTTGTTTACCTGGGGTGCAGTATTACATGGGATGGTCGATCCAAGAAAGACGTCGATAGTCGTATCCACCAGGCTAAACTTGCCTTCAATAAAAAGTCTAAAATATTCGAGTCCAACAATATAGACCTGAACCTCCGAAAACAACTTTAAAAAACATTGGTGTGGAGTGTTTTACTGTACGGCTGCGAGACTTGGTGCCTGGACGAAAGAGAGCGCAAAAGGCTGGAGACATTTAAGATGTGGACCTACCGACGAGTTGCCCATGTTTCATGGAAGGACCACATTACAAATGAAGAAGTTCTCAGCAGAGTTGAAGAGAGTAGACACGTGTTGAACACCATAGTGGAGAGGCGCGCAAGATGGAATGGTCATGTGTTGCGACACGAATGTTTCCTGCATAATGTGTTGGAGGGAATGGTCGAGGGATCGATTGGCAGAGGACGACCTCGCCAAGAGTACCTAGACCAGATTTACCGAGATATGGGCTGCACCTCTTATGCGGAGTTGAAAAGAGTTGCCGAGGATCGAGCGGAGTGGAAGAGGAGATGCTTCGTCTTGCTGCAGACCAATCGCTAGATTGAAACCCGAGAGAGAGAATGTTTTATGTATGGTTACTGATGCAAAACATTTCCAAATAAAAAATTGTAAATCACAAATTTCTTCTTCGAGGTCACACTCATCTGGAAGTAGATTCTGTGCATTCAGTAGTTGAACGGGCCAAGAAAAAGATTCGAAATTCATATAAAATGTTCGTACCCCATGACTGCGAGCAATTTATTAGAAATTGCAAAAATAATAAGTGGATAAAAATTGAAGTGGATACCGAAACCTCTTCACATTTTTTTATAATAATTTACCCCACCTGAATTTACCAGTTCCTGAATATCCTCCAGAAGATCCAGAAACACATAAAACTAATAATTAAAAAATAAATCACAATCATTTTTTCAAATAAAACTCATTTTTTCCTCTATTTATGATTTTTTTATATTTTTTATGACGGAATTTTAAAATCAACAATAAAAACACCCAATCTCTATTTATTTATAAATTTCCCAATTCAAATAATTTACATCAAGTGAAGTATAATTTTATAATTTGGCACCAACTCCCACATACTTTAGAGGCAGAAGGATGCAAATCCACAAGACTGTTTTTATTTGTATTTTTTAAGGTCCAGAAATAAAATAAAATAATGTTTTTTTTACATAAAATGAAAGTACTTGAAGTGAACTACAATATAAAATAAAAAAACACATCTCAAATAATTCATTTCAATGAATTAAAAGGCATAAATAAAAACATACTTTTGTTTTTGGCTCTACTGAAAAACTCACTATTTGGATTTGCATCCGTCTGGCTCTGAGGTACAGAATTATTATACAGAATTTTCAGTGTAGAGAGGTAAGATGGCCAAATTGATATACCAGTACTGCGGAAACATAAATGTATTATTTATTGTTTCTTGAACAATGATGTAAAACTCCATATTAAATAATTAATACGAATGAAATGATCAGTTTTCTAGAAGTTTTATTATATTTTATGGGAATGACATGTTTTGCCCTTCTAAGGCATTATCAAATGATACGAAATTTCAACTCGTTGCAGTTTATATACTAGTAAATGGAACAAAATACAGTAATAAACGAAAATGGATGTGACTCTATACATTTTTAACAAAGAATTATTTGGGTATATATACCAGAAATATCGGAGAGTATTTTTTGGAACTTGTTAAGAAATTTTATGACAATGATTACATACTCGTAGTTAGGGGATACTAAATGTTATATAAATAAAAAATAAGTTATTTGAGGTAGGACGAAATAAAGTGTTTCTAAGAAAAACATCTTCTTACAAATGGTTTACAAATGATTTGACATATTTCAAGGTGACTAATGATAGTATTATGTATAAAATAAATTTATTATTTACCATTTACTAGTGTACATAAACTGCAAAGAGTTGAAGTTTCGTCACATTTGATTTTGCCTTAGAAGGGTGAAACATTTCATTCCCATAAAATATAATAAAAATTCTAGAAAACTGACGTTTTCATTCGTATTAATTATTTAATATAAATGTATTATATTTAAATACTTGGAATACGTATATAAAGAGTAATAATACAATCGTAATTGTAATCTACAATTATTTCACATTTAAAATCGAAATAAAACACGAGATCACGTCACGAGACACCTAATAACGGCCCAGAATAGTTCCATGTTGCAAATATTGTCTATATGCTTACGACTTGATAAATACTATCAAGACGGCATTATTGTCGGCACTGTGGGATTTGTCTGGTTTATCTATGATTGTATTCGTTATGATTTGAATTTTACGTTACCTTTTGTTATGCGTTTTCCCTCCGATTCGATTGTCAAATGTCAACGGTGTTTGTTTTGTATAAAATCGACTGCTGTCAGTGAAAATATTCTAACATGTACATAAAATCTATAGTTTTAGAAGGTTTTAAATCTTATGGCCACCGAGTAGAAGTAAATGGTTTTGATAGGGAGTTCAACGCTATAACTGGACTGAATGGGTCCGGAAAATCTAATATTTTGGACTCTATTTGTTTTGTTTTAGGCATAACAAATTTAGGAAATGTTAGTTATTTTATATATATTTTGAATGACTGAATCCGAATCTCGAATGATATTATCTAGAAGAGTTGTGCAATGCAGTATTGAATGCTTCAGGTGCGAGCGACGGCCCTCCAAGACCTGGTGTACAAGTGCGGGCAGGCGGGAATCACGAAGGCCACGGTCAGCATCACATTTGACAATAAGGAAAAGACGCACTGTCCCATCGGCTATGAAAACTACGATGAAATAACTGTTACGAGACAAGTAAGCTAGTTTCTTAGGATTGATCCTATCGCAGTTTGGTGTGAAATATTTATTACAACTTTTATAATTCTGTTTTTAGGTGGTCATAGGTGGCAAGAACAAATATCTTATTAACGGTATAAATGTACAAAATAAAAGAGTGAACGACCTCTTTTGTTCTATTCAACTCAACGTCAACAATCCCAACTTTATCATAATGCAGGGCCGTATTGGCAAAGTACTCAAAATGAGGCCACCTGAAGTAAGAATCCTTACGTTAGCATCATTTTTATATTTGCATTTCTGGTTAAAGGAGCATAGTGCCTTATTACTCGTTATTTTTTCTAAACAGATCTTATCTTTGGTGGAAGAAGCTGCCGGGACCAAGATGTACGAAGCCAAGAAACAAGCTGCCCAGAGAACGATTGAGAAAAAGGATGCCAAGTTAAAGGAGTTGAGTGATGTATGCGTACCTTCTGCTCGCTCTGTCTCTGTCTCTATGTCTATCTTCTACAATTTACACACCAAGGTGTGCAAGATTAGTATAAGGAAATAGATGGAATTCAGACATGAAATTTCTCTTCTTTTAGATCATAACTGAAGAAATTGCTCCGAAAATTCAAAAGTTGCAAGACGAGAGAACACAATTTCAGGAATATCAAAAAGTCACGAGAGAGCTGGAGAACCTCACAAGGCTGGTGGTGGCGTGGAGGTGAGTCCCTCGCAACGGAGGGAGATTCTGTTTGTATATATTCCAATATTACAATTGTTGTCCTCCAGAGGTAGCCCTGCTGTAATTGTAGGTGCATGCTAGCACAGCACTCGCTACATTCATGATGTTTATTTTCAAGGTATGTAACGGCAGAAGAAAATACAGAAAAGGCTACAAGGATGGTTGATGACGTAAAAGATCAGATTAAAGAGAGAAACCAGAAAATGTTAGACAATACAAAAGAATACACAAATATGGAAAAACTAGTTGCTGAATTGAACACAAAAATGGACGAGGTATGAAGAGCCATTATTATTATTGTATCGCTTATTTTGAAATGCGTTTCGCCTTATAGTCATATTATCAAGTGAAGACTTGTTTATTTATATTTCACAATTAATACAAAAAGAAACGTCTGTTTTCTAGAAGTTTTATTATATTTAAGTGAATGACATGTTACGCCTGTCTAAGGTGTTATCAAATGTGACATTTGATAATCCTTAAGTTTTCCCGTGAAATATGATGAAACTTGTAGAAAACACTTGTACAATTATTTAACATCATACACATCACACACGAATGACTATCTTTAAGAACAGTAAATAGGGGAAATAATCTATATAATTAAACTAGTCAAAATACCCGTTTACACCACTATATGGAATCTTTCAAAGAATGTACCTTTATAAATTTAATTATGCGCGCCTTCACATTTGAAGAGATGTCGGTAAGTAAATTACGATGTGTACAGATAGATGTCCTCTAATTACAGGAAACGGGTGGCGAGCTTCAGGCGATTGAGAAGGATGTGCAAACTAAAGAGGCCAAGGAAGCCGACGTTTGGGCAAAGAACAAGTCTGGCCACGATGGATTAAGAACTCACCAAAGTAAACAGCGGATACTCCAGAATAGTGTGAATGATGATGAGAAAACTCTTAAAGTAAAGGAGGAGCAATTAAATGAGGTGAGAGCCGTGACTGGCTTTGGAAACTCTTTCCTTTAATTCACAACCAATCAACACTGCCATCTTGCTTGCCCGTAGATGGAGAGCAGCTTTGGTGGTCTACGCGAGGCCATGAAGAGAGACTCGGAGTTGCTGTCGGCTGTGCAGGAGCGCTTCCAGGCCGTCAGCTCGGGGCTGCAGCTGACGGAGGGCGGGCAGGCCTCCCTGCAGGACCAGCTCATGGGTGCCACTTTTTATCTTTTTGCTATTTACTACTGTGATAAAAAAAATAAGGTGAAATTGCTTATAACTTTTAAAGTCTTTATTTATTTTTCTAAATCTCCCTCCCGATACAATACACTTATGCCAACGTTTTTTCCGATCCTCGAAAGCCTTTAAAGCGTGCAGTGATTCGGTTTTTATCTCAATCCTTTCAAAATGGTGTCCCCGGAGCGGTCTCATTAGCTTAAGGAATAGCCAGAATTCACACGGTGTTTAATCAGGCGAATACAATGATTGTGGAACAATATGAGTTGAATTTTTGGCAAAATGGTCTCCAAGTACCAATGCAGTGTGGTCACCGAAGGCCTTCTGTAACATTCTCAATGTTTCTGCAGCAGAAATTTCATTCCGCAAACAAAATTTAATGCAACTTCTTTGCTCAACAAAATCAGACATTGTAAAAATCACTAAAGTAATTTTTGTTATTCAAAAAACACACGTGTAACTATTGGACTAATGCAGATATTGGACACGAAATTTGACACAGATGTCAGTGGCAGTACTACCAACCTAAAAAAAAAACGATTTACCAGAATGGAAGAGCCTGCATATTTGAAATTACAAATTTCACCTTATTTTTTGATCACAGTAGTATCTTTTCTCCGACATAATCATTATTCATCATATCTACATTGTTGACATTTTCTGCAGAATACCTGATAGGTACATACATACATATATGACAAATGTCTGCATCAGCGAGCACTTTGTTTGTGATGCCACATTTCCAAATAGATGAAAATACATTTATTATAATTAGTTATTTTACTCCACTTTATTATTTAAGCAGCAGCCCGTATCGCTCCAACGGAGCTTCGCCCGGGTTACACGCCCAGTTTGTGTGTTTTCATCTATTACATGTTTTAATATAATTCACATATCAATTATCGGTCCAAAAGCACGAGGATGCAAGTCTAGGGAAACCTCGCCCAAGGATCTTAGGATTCTAAAAAGAAAGACTCGCTTGACAGGTGTCATTTTGTATAAGGAGGAACAGGAGAAGTCATGGTCTGCCAAGTCCCGGATTGTAAAATTGCGCCACAATGCTGCATGAGATGTAAATGGGGGGGAGGGGGGTCCACGAGATGGTGAACCACACACTAAATTGAAGCGGAATAATGATATCATAGCATCAGGCTCATCCCTCCTATTAGAACATTAATTTGTTTGTGTTTTTATGTCCATTGTTTTGGCCTTGACACTATGATACTTCAACATTATTAACTGCTACATTTAGAACACTGTTGTAATGTGCCAATTTTTGCCGCGACAGCTGTTTCATCAGCTGATGACAACATCGGATGGCGATACAGCTGTGGCGACATTCTCAAAAGTGTATATACAACATTGTGTTATTAGGTGCACCAGAAAAAAACATTTTTTTTTTAATGAAACATTATTTATCCAAATTTTACCTAAAATGTAATATCCACCATTTGGAATGACTTGTTTCCACCTATCTGAATTATTTTAAATCCATATTCTGTATAATATTTATATTTATTAATCAAAATACTCAGATATGCCCAATTTCACTACTTCGTAACTAGCATATTTTTTGCCAACTAAAAAATGTTGCATCGACCGAAACAAGTAGCAATGGAATGGAGCAATGCCCGGTGAATATGGTGGGTGTCTTATTGTCATACATCCCAGGTTCTTAATTTTTTGTTTAGTATTTTTGCATTATCCTGCTGCAAAAACACTTGGTCTGCGATTAGCTAGAGGCAGGTCTCTTTTTTATTTATTGGTCCAAGTGGTTCAGCTGATCACACAACATTTGGGTTTTTATTGTTTGTCCAGGTTTGGGTGCTTTAAAATATATATTTTTTTGCAGTTCTACCAAACGGACAAAATAACTTTTTTTGCTGTGAGCCCTGACATTGGAGTCGGTTTTGCTAACTGCCTATTCGAGAGCCTTTGTTTTTGTGTCTTTGGCTAGAATACAACACCCGCTTTTCATCTTCTGTTATGAAATGATGTAAAAATTGCATTTTTAAATTTAATTCAGACAGCTCTTCGCACGCGTTTATTTATCACTTAGATTCTTTTCACTTAACTCGTGCGGTATCCATATTTTTTGTCTCCATGTCTTGCCAATTTTTTAACATGCTCCTTTACACTTTACCATGAACACCCGAGTTTGTCTGCAAGTTATATAGTTAAAGAAATCTCCAGATCGAAACTGTTCGAATCACCTCTGACATTTACGATCAATAAGTTTCCGCCGTTTTACAAAAGTTGGCGTCACCTACTGGTGTTACTGGTTATGGTTAATATTGTTCCATGTATACGGCAATATCAGAAGGTTGAACATTTGTCGACAACATAACCTTGAAATATTTGTGAATTTTAATCAGTATGATATATTCTTTTTTGTGCAAAAATTTTGAGTTTTCAATTACTTTGATTAACTTCTTCAATTTGAAGAAATCTGCAGCTGAGGCGCGTCAATTGCTTGTAGAAACATATGTTGAGGCTGTCTTAAGCGAGACAAGTATAGTCACTGGTGATGCAAAATGGATCCATTATGATAATCTGAAAAGGATAAAATCACGGGGATCACCTGGCCATCTACAGCTGAGCCAAATATTAATGGAAAAAAACTATTTGGTGGGATCAGTTTGGTGTCGTGTATTGTGAGTTGCCCAAACCAAACGAGACCATTACTGAGGTTCTCTACCCAACACAATTGATGATATTTAGTAGAGGACTTCTACACTACTACTCCAGTCACGACAAAGTTATTCTCCTGATAATGCACGTCCATGTGTTGCGCAGCCGGTCAAAACCTATTTGGAAACACTCAATTGAAAAGTTTTACCCCACCCGCTGGATTCACCAGACATTGCGCCTTTTGATTTCCACTTGTTTCGATTGATGATGCATGGCCTATCTAGCATAGCCTACCTATATGGAAAAAGTAGTGGCAAGTGATAGACAATACTTGTAACAGAACATAATGTTGTTGTTATTATTATACCTGTATACCTTGGGGCTGGAGGTGGCTAACTAGAGCTATCACCTTCTGAAAATTAGAACTTGTTTGAATGTATTTTCTCGGCATGGATTGTGCATGCACACAGCTGCCAAGCAAATGGCATCGGAGGCGTCCACCCGCGTGAGTCAGTGTCAGATGGAGAAGAAGCACCTGGAAGAGCGACTCGGCGTTCTCCAGAAAGACGTGGCCGCCACCAGCCTGCAATACAGAAAGGACCAGGCTAACATATCTTCCATGGAGAAGGAAGTTGCAAAATTGCAGGTATAGATTTGTTTCATGATACGTTATTGGAGATCTCACTTTGTTCATCTGTTGCGGTATGGTATGTAACAATCTGTTTTTTTCAGAGAGATCTTTCGTCAGTCGGGTATGATGAAGCGCGTATTACAGAATTGAATCGTAAACGTAACGAGCTTTTTCCATCTGTTCGCCGTCTGAATGAACGCACAGACAACCTTTCGGCACAGTTGCGCAGATGTAACTTTACGTACTCCGACCCGACACCGGGGTTCGACAGATCCAAAGTGAAGGGAACCGTCTGCAGACTTTTTGATGTTAATGAGCCCGAGTTCTGTACGGCGCTGGAGACTGTTGCCGGTGGAAAGGTAATATAGTATTATGATGTATAGAAGCAGCGATGCTTGCACACATCAGGGTGCTCCGCTTCACTTTATTACTTCTTATTTATGTGCAGCTGTACAATGTGATCGTGGACACGGACGTGACCAGTAAGATGATATTGCAAAAGGGGCAGCTGCAGCAGAGGACCACCATCATCCCTCTCAACAAGATCCAGGGTCGGGCCCCGGACCCCCAGATCCTCAAGACTGCCCAGGAGATTGTGAGTGTCCCACACATAAAACACCTCTTTAAGGCGCCCCACTCAAGTTCACACGCCATTGTACTGCGTTGCATTGTAATTTGTCATGTAAGTTGTCATGGAAAAATGAATAGCCGCAGTTTTCACGCGTCCATCACCCGGAGTATACGTATGTGATGGATATTAACAGTTGTTCTTTTATATTGGTATCAAAGATGCCACGGTTTCGCCACCGTCAAAACGGAAGGTTTTGGGTGCATCTTATAAATCAAGAATCAGTTGGTACTAACTTGCTTTCGATAATCCTGCTTTGAAAAAGGAATCAAGTTTTGTTTGCACTTTTGAATTTTGCTGTTTTTTTTATAATCAACTCTCTAAAATTACAAAAATGCGTATACTGCATAATATGCTTATATACTTTGAACTTCGTTATCTGACGAATAGTCAATAAATGTTATTAGATCGTCGAGATGTGATCTTACCACTGATTGAACTTCATTTTTTTCAGTGTTGTTTCTTCTTCTTCGCTATCTTCACTTCCATGCTCGGCATTATGTCTCAAATTGTAACGCTAGATGGCTGCTAAAAATGGTTTACATGCAGCCACCCTTGAAATTAAGAATGTATAATATTAACAGGACGTTATTAATTTTTTTTACATTTGATGGGATTTTTTGTCCATTATATCCGAAGTTCGTTAACCCTTAACGTACCGTGTTCAAAACAAAACGCTTGCTCCCATGTGGTAAGTTCAGTTTACCGCTAACTTTATCTAAATATCAAGCATATGACTAGATGAATCAAAATTTAATTTATGTCATCTTGTAGGGAATTTCATTAGAATAGATCGATATCTATAACATACATGGATTATTTGAAAAACATATCATTATTAATTTTTTTCTGGAACCATGCGATTTCTGATATGTAATGCGTCATAGCATACGAGCGACTAAACATCAGGAATAAACTTGTCTGCGGCCCGCGGCCGGCGGGGCGAAGATAAAGGCACCTAGGCAAAATGTATAGTACGTTCAAGACAACGAGTACGTATTAATATTTGTCCTTTTTGGTAAAGTGTTAATATTTTCACAGTTCTGATATTATTAAGTTGCGTGCTGCGTTTCCGTCCACAGTCGGTATTATTACGTACCTATGAGAAAAGGCCAAAGATATAATTTATAATACGTTCAAAACAGAGAGTAAGTATTTGTCACTTTTGATAAAGTTGTAAATATTAGCAAAACAAATTCTACCTTAACACGAATGAAGGTGAGGGCAGTCTTAGAAAATATTTTTTTTTGGGATGAAGGAAGTAATTTTTGCTTTTTTTTTATTACGAAATATTGAGAACACTTCAATGGAGGATTACAATTTTTTTTATAATATTAGGGTCCATAGGTTTTAAGAAAATCAACTTTAAATTGGCAGTGGAAACTCAATTGACCACATGGCAACGCGACGGTTAAATAGAGGTCCGTTATATCGAGGTTTTACCTTACATAATCGCTGCCACATTAAAAATTGGAAAAATGGACGAACGTGTATGTTACGCAGTGTGGGGGTCCATTCTCTCTGCCTTCCCCTCCGGTTAGTTAGTTAGTTCTGCCGCCTTCTATGGCGAGCATGTGATAACCGATATAGAATGCAATAATAACTATCAAACAGGAACATTCATCCAAGCAGTGTGCGCTCACGCTGCTAACTAGCATACAAAATAACTCTGGGAGGGAGAAGTGGAAATAAAAGAGTTGTGCCAATCTTAGCCGACGATATGACATTGTGCCGTATGAAACAGGCAGTGTAATACTATGAGCTACTGCAAACCGAATACGTTAAAGTTCATTTGATTTCATTGACATATCCGGCGAGTATTGGTTAAACGTATTTAGCGGTGTAGGATTTGTTCCAGTATAAAGGATGTGTGAACAGTTGTATACAATGTATGTATTCTGCAAAATAGTGCAGTACAATGCCGTGTGAACCAAAGCTAACTCTTAATGTATCATTAAAGTGCTGTTCCATCATACTATGTATACCCAAGATTTTGAAAAGAAATGTCTTATTTATGTTTGATTTGGTTTAAAGGTGGGTGCGGAGAATGTCCACATGGCTATCTCGTTGATCTCGTTCGCCCCCGAGCTGCGGGCAGCCATGAACTGGGTGTTTGGAGACACCCTGGTGTGCCCCGACCTGGACACGGCGCGCCGCGTGACCTACCACCCGCGCATCATGCGGCGCTGCGTTACCCTCGACGGGGACGTCGTGGACCCCGCCGGGACGCTGTCGGGCGGCGCTGCCCTCAAGGTAATGGCCGGATTGATGATACTCATTATGGAATGTGGATTTTGTTTTTCATATTGTTAAAATAAAACTTTGTACCAAACAGGGAGGATCAGTTTTAGTGCAATTAAAAGAACTTAAGCAGCTAGAAAGCCAATTACAGGATTCAGAGAATCAGCTAAAGCAAATTGAGTCCGAAATCAATGGCGCAAACCAGGCATACGAGAAGTACACAAATCTGAAGCAGCGATGGGAAGTGAAGAGTGTGGAGGTGAACGCCGTGAAGCTGAGGATGCAGACCACCACCACTCACCAGCTGCACAGCGAAGTGGAGGAGCTCAACCTCAAGGTCGGGGAGCTTGCACAGCAAATTGTAGACAGCAAGAAGTTGCAGGTGGAAAATGACACCAAAGCTAAGAATCTAGAGACTCAGATGAAAGATTTGAAGGGTCACAGAGAGAGAGAGATGAGTGCAGTAGAGAATGAGCTGAAGAAGATAAAAAAACAAGCGGAGAACAGTCGCAACCTGTGGAAGCAACGGGAGCAAGAGTTTGAGACTCTGAAGCTGGAGGTGAGCGAGCTGGGGCGGGCCGCAGAAGGGGGGCGTCAGCAGCTGGTGGCCGGCGAGGAGGCGCTGGCCCAGCTGCAGCTCCAGGTGCAGCAGAGTGACCGCGACTTGGCTCAGATCAAGGTAGGTCTTCCTATCTTATTTTTGTGATTCCAATTGAAAAGCATTTAATGACAAATACTTACTTCTGGGTGCGTTTCCAGGAAATAGTTAAAACAGCTCAAGCGCTAGTCAAGGCTAAGAAGTCTGACATAGCATCCCAGAGTAATGAAATAAAGAAGACCTTGCGGAAGAAGGAGCACTTGATGACTCGCAACTCCGAAATAGAGCTAGAGATCAAAGAGCTGGGTCACCGCGTGACCAAACTGCAGACCGAGGCTGCTGGCTGCGCCTCCAAGGTGAGTTGAGGCAACAATATGCTTCGCTATTCCTATATTCGAGTATATAAATACACCCAATATAATTAAACAAATACAATACCAATTCATTTGTCCGATCAAATGACATGTGCCATAGAATGTATGTGGAAGAATGTGTGTATCCTAATTTAGTTCATATCTATAATATAAAACAATGTTTGGATCCAAGCAAACTCGCTGTGAATGTTAAACTTGAATAATTCTGATATGAATTGAACAATTGTTTTCTGAATACTTTATATGAAATTTAATAGTCAAGTAAATAACACCGTTTAGCTAATCTTCAATATTCAAGTAGACAATCACATTTGCATAAAACATTCTTGTATATAAAACTCAAGATCATTACAATGCTCTTAGAAATACAATGTTTACAGACACAAAACTCTTGATTTTGTTATTTAATTAAGTAAAAGAAATGCTCACTTAACTTCAAAAAATCACCGTAACATGAAAAAAAAATACCGCTCAAATATAATGAAAACTAATCATACCTGCCTTTGCCAAATCAAAAGAAATCATTCTGTCGATGCCAGCGAGCCTGGCGAAACCGGTCGCTGTCGAAATAAAGACAAAAGTGGAAGTAGTTGAAAAACATTGTTTTATTTAATTTTTATTTAAAATAAACTTCCTTCAAGAGATTTCAGTAAAATCATTTGATTATCAAAAGAAATCGATTATAGTGCCAATTAAGTCCCCAGCATTATGAGTCAATTTAGACTGTAAGAGCCCGTTCCCACTTGTCGGGTGTCGGGTCCGGTTTTTAATCGGATGTTCCAGTGGCAGAACATTTTATATGGAGCTATTCACACTTGCCGGAACCCGATTTTTTGCCGGCAAGTGTGAATAGCTTCATATAAAATGTTCTGCCACTGGAACATCCGATTAAAAACCGGACCCGACACCCGACAAGTGGGAACGGGCTCTAAGCCGGCATTACGGAAACTATTTGCGTTCAATTTATTGACTAAAGTAAAAATGTAGAAAATTAGACTCTGAATTTCAACCCCCGAGCAAATATAGACTAGATATGGGACATTTAGCGGATCATTAAGGTCTATATTTGCCTGTTCTACAAACAATAATTAATTGAATAATAACAGCTCGTATCAAATGTATTCACGGACAACTGCGGGAGTATCTAACCCCCGAAATTGAAGCGAGTTTATCGCAAGTTTGCGTCCCTAAATAAAAGAAAAAAAATATTTCACGCGCGTCAATATCACTTAGGTTAGGGTACGGCCACACCAGAGTGCCAGAGTAGGAGTCAAGAAGAACACCCGGCGCCTCAGGGCGTGATTCCTACTCAGGCACTCCGGTGTGGCTGTACCCTTACGTCTTCTACTATAAGCGCTACCCAGGCAGAAAGAGACATAATATATGTATATTTATTGTGTCTCTTTCTGTCTGGGTAGCATCCGCACGTAAACTAAACGGCAAAAAATGCAAAAACACGTGTGTGTATATTGCGTCTCTTTCAGCCCAATACAATGCCGTCCAGGCCAAACCTGCAATATACTCTTCCCACTCATTGTAAATTGTAACACAGTTCTTGCATTCTGACAAATATAAGGAATTCCCCTAGTTTATTTGTATGATGAATTTTTAAGCTAGAATCCAACTTGAAGTTAGTACAATTGGCATTGGCATTCAATTAAAAACCTCAGATTTTTTCCCTTTGTCATCTGGTGTGGGAATCTATTTTGTAATGAATAAACATTTATTTAACGCTGTATGTTAACAAACATAAAAATTATATTGAACTGTAATATTTACCGTTATATTCTTATTAATTATTTAACTTCTCATGACCGAGATGTGTTTATAAATTCTGTCCAGTTATAATATACCTTCTGTGAGTTTTGTAGACTAACTACAGGGATAAAAGCATGCACCTTTGGAATACATTTTCGTATGACTGTCTATTTATTTTATACATATATAACATATAATACATAAAAAATCAATGGGCTTGCCTTACTGGTTAACCCTAGGCATACCACTGCTATCTATATATATAAAACAAAGTCGTGTTAGATATGTCGTCGCCAACTAGTTAAATCTGCCGCTCAATTGAACGGCTAGGCAGATAATAAAATGCCAGTATTCAATGAAGTGACTAGGCCGGTAGTTGAATAAATTAAGATAGCTCAACGTTCAACGAGTTGGCTGCTTGAAAGCTAGCTCAAACGATCGTCACCGGGCGGCCGCACCGAGGCAGCCGCCAAGTCATTGTAATTTAGTTCTAATTTTTACCACTGCAGCGCTAGCAGTCATCTGACAATATCATGTTCAACGGCTTCTGTCGTCAAATTAAACAAAATAATGAAACCAAAATTAATAAGCCATGGCACTGAGTCGGACATGATTTTCAAACAACAAAGAGAGAGAGAGAGCATGCGTATAGGGGATGTATTATTTAAAAAAAAACTAACTCTAACCTAAACGTTCTTCTTTACTACCGTACGAGTTTTGACACTGGCTTAGCGCTTGTACGGTTATAATGTTCATAATGACGCATAGCGTGTTTATAAAAACATAACTTTATTTTTATTTCTATTTTATTGTATTTTACTTTAATCAACTCAACAGACCGGGAAAAATCACTTTTTGATTATTATTGATTTCACCGGGAATCGATCCTTTAGGTTAGAGTTAGTTTTAAAAAAAATAATACATCCCCTATCTACTCATCTAATTTTTACGCAAACGCTAAAAACTTGTTTAGCAAAATCTGGTTTTTTTTGTGTTCAATAAATAAATAAATTCACGATAATATAAAGTCACAATAACGTTGCTTTCAACATGTCGGCTAAGCGTCCGTTAGCCATGTCATTGAATTCAGGCATTTTATTATCAGCCTGGCGACGTTTAGCCTTTTGGTTCTCAAGAAATTTCCCGATTTCTATGATTTGTTGGATTTGTTTCCGTCTCGAATAACTATTAAAACATCGTAAAAAACATGAAAAAAAAATTATGAAGAAAATTCATTTTCTCTTAATTTTGTATGGAACGGCTTTTTTGATGATATCTCGAGAACTGATTGACTGATTTCGATGAATTTTTGTTGTTCGTCTCGGCTCTGAGAATTTTCTTCCGGCATTGGAAAAGTAAAAAATCACTAAAATATAAATCCGTATAAAACGTCATATGTGCCGAGATTCCTATCGCTATCCACTGATCGGCGTCGATCACCCGATGATAACTTCAAGGCACGTTGCAACATAGAGTATTGCAATGCAGAGAAGTCCATCAAATATGTCACCAAAGGCAGCGATTTGGCGGCTTTGCACCATCAAGTTCAAGTATCACGATGGTACGCCATTGATTGAGGAACCTGAATTCCTTTACTGTACAATTTTCATCTGAAATGAACTATAGATCATGGACAGCCAATCTTCAATGACAATCTCAATAGTTTGACAAGAATCTGAATTCAGCATCGCCTTCAAGATATCATCAAATTTTTTGGGTCATCCTTTTTGTACGACATCTTTGGAATTCTTTTTCCATTTTTAAACTTTTTAAACCCCCAATGACACTTGTTTGGTTTCAGAATATTCCCGTGAGAATTGATATTATTTTTCACTGCTTCGTTTACCCCTTGATCAAACAAAAATAGCATACAATGACTTAAGTGTGCTTCTTCTATTGTTGGCTTTGACATCTTTCCCCCTTGGTAGAAAAAAATTACTGAAAAATAATACGTAATAACAAAACTTATGCGTTTACAGGACCGTGTCTCATCACAAACTAGCTGTGAATGAACACATTGAAGACATTTTGATAACTTTTCGATCCCCCTTATTCAGGGTTATTAGTAAAACAGTAAAAATATATTTATTTAAAAACCCTACGCAGTGCGATACTCAAATGTATAAAGAAGCTCTGTGCAAAATTTCAAGTAAATCGGTACTTTAGAACTTGAGATATGCCAACCATATAGAAAAAAGTGAGTTTTGGAAAAACGCATTTAAAGTTGTTAGTGTGTGTTATACTTATATTTTCTAAATCGGCGATCCCAGCATTATACAATTTTCGACCTTCCATGAAGTTGATTCTTCTTCTCTGGTTTCAATCCTGGGATTGGTTTGCAGCAATTTCCTCCATTATTCTCTTCCATTTTTCCCTGTCTTGTGCAGCTCTTTTGAGATCTGCATATGATGAGCAGCGTACGTCCACCAACAAGTCCTCCAGGTACTCTCGGCGTGGGCGTCCCCTAGAGTTTGTCCCCTCGATCATACCCTCCATTATGGCATGCAAGAGACCTTCTTGACGTATTACATGGCCGATCCATCTTGCACGCCTTTCGGACAAGGTCCTGAGCAGGTGCCTTCCTCCTTCGATTCCTTGAAGAACTTCCTCATTCGTGATGTGGTCTCTCCAGGAAATTCCAAAGAGTCTTCTATAGGACCACATCTCAAAAGCCTCTAGTCTCCGCTTATCCCTTTCGGATAGGCACCATGTCTCGCAGCCGTACATCAAGACACTCCATACATAGGTCTTGATGAGGAGTATTCTCAGTTTTAGGTCTATATTATTTGATTCTATTATTTTCGACCTTTTATTAAATGCAAGCCTAGCCTGATGTATACGGCTGTCGACCTCGCTCTTAGACCGACCGTCCCATGTTATTTTGCTCCCGAGGTAGACAAACTCCTTGGTGTTCTTTAGTGGAACTCCTGACATCACTACTCTCATCTGATGTTGCGTTCGGCCTACAGTCAGCAGCTTTGTTTTGTCCTTATTTATCTTCATGTTGTAGCTATCTTGAAGAATGTCTTGCAAAGTATCTAAGGCCTCCTGCAGTTCCTCCTCACTTTCAGCAACCATAGCAATATCGTCAGCAAACCTTATCATGTCTATCTTTTGCCCGTGTATCCTTACACCTTCTCTGTGACTCATTTTACAATGATTACAATGTCTTAAAATGGAGTAAAATAAACTAATTTTATTGGGTGTTTCGGAAAGCTCGGTCTGATTTTTTATTTGTATGAAAATAATATTTCCATCAATCAGAATATTCTACCTTGCAACCAATAATTCGCACGTCTGAAATTGCCTTTTAACGTCTCTTGGCTTCAGGTCATGTGGCAACCAATTTTCTTGCTTTTGGATCATTCATGATCACCATAAATTTCCACGGGCATTTTATGCGCCTCAGCTGCACTCTTCCAATTAAAACAGAACAGCAGAACTTCCCTCAAATGCTTCTTATTTACCATGAAAGTCGACATTTTAAGGAGCGATAAAACAAATGTGAGAATGACAAACATGTGCAAACTGAATTTAATTGACAGATGCTCAGATTTGAAGGCTTGAAGCAGCCAGCTTTTGAACTTTCCCAATACCCAGTATTAGTCCCACACTAGGGCTAGCATGACCATCTATCCCGTTTACACAATGGATGGTCTACTGCTGGACAGGACTGCTTTTTCCAAAGATTTGGTAGTTACTCGTACATTCGATCCCCAATTATCTTTCATATAGCTGTAAAAGGATAATAGCTGTAATAGGATTGAGAAAATTTCACTAATTCAAAGTGTACTATAATATAACTCCTTGGTAAGAAGTTGGTTTGAATTTAGTCATAGTAATTTTAGCACCGCATGAAACAAAATACTGTTTGTTTGAGAAGGTACAGAAAAAATTGTTACATTTTCTGTACTTCAAAGAAAATGGTTATTACCCCTGGCTAAATGCAACTGATTTCTTACTGGAAATCAAAAATACAATCATTGGAAATAATGAAAAAAAAAAAAAAAAATCTTTTTAAAATGTATATTTAGTTAAAACCCGCAAATGTTTGTGTCTTCAACCGGTTTCGGCAGCTCGCTGCCATCTTCTGGCCCCCTGGATTTGAATTTTATTTTCATTATTTAGACGAACCATCCGTGTTAAGTTTTTTTTGTTTATTTTGAATGATTTGACTTTGTCCACGACATTATAGGGGACAATGGCAATATAGGGTATTTCATCTGCCACTGTTAATGCCTGTGGGGAGGACAATTATACTGATATTGAGGCCTATGTATTCAATTGCTTTATTTTTCTTGTATTTTCTGTACGTGTCTATAAATGGAAACATTAGAATTGGGGTTCTATAACAAGTGTGGGTACTGCTAGATGGAGGCGATGAAGAGGAAGTACGAGTGGATCGCGTCAGAGAGGGAGTACTTCGGGGAGCCGGGCGGGCTGTACGACTTCCGCGAGCGCGAGCCCGTGGCGGCCGGCCAGCGCCTGCAGCAGCTGGAGCAGCGCAAGGACAAGCTCGCGCGCAACGTCAACGCGCGCGCGCACTCCCTGCTGGGCAAGGAGGAGGAGCAGGTGGGGGCCCTTTCGCTACTGTTGTTCCTCACTCCCATCTCCTCCACTCTGATCTTCCATCTGGTAATGGGTATATTATGATTCCAGTATTCCGAGTTGATGAAGAAGAAAAAGATCGTAGAAAATGATCGGGCAAAGCTGGTGCAGGTGATGAGCGAGTTGGACGAGAAGAAGCGCAAGGCGTTGCTGAGTGCGTGCCAGCAGGTCAACCGGGATTTCGGCTCCATCTTCAGCACCTTGCTGTACGGAGCGCAAGCCAAACTCGTGCCACCCGAGGGGCAGACCGTCCTCGACGGCTTGGAGGTAACAGGAGTAGGCTTGTAATCCAATTGCAGCCGCCCAGTAAACGTGGTAAAAGAGTTTGATGAGCGAGCGACGGCTATTTCAGGTGAAGGTGGGGTTCAACGGCGTGTGGAAGGAAGGGCTGGGGGAGCTGTCGGGCGGGCAGGGCTCCCTCGTGGCTCTGTCCCTCATCCTGGCCATGCTGCTCTACCGCCCGGCGCCGCTCTACATTCTAGACGAGGTGGACGCCGCTCTGGACCTCAGCCACACGCAGAACATTGGCTCCATGCTCTCCAAGCATTTCAAACACTCGCAGGTAACATTTCAAACATGTTCTATACAAGTAGTTGCAAGTCAGAATTAGTCTCCGCTGTTGGTTTATCAGACATGGTATCCGTGTGTTTCAGTTCATCGTGGTATCTCTGAAGGAAGGCATGTTCCACAACGCCAATGTCCTTTTCCGAACTAAGTTTGTGGATGGCATGTCTACCGTGCAGAGGACTGTCAACCCTAAGAAATAGATTATACGAGTATATTTTTATATGTTTATCTGTAAATTCAACTTCTTTCAATAAACTTTTTTTTTAAATTACATTTTTAATATTCATGCACACAAGAACCCCGTGCTCATACGACGACGGGGGGTTTCTTATATTTCTCTACACTAATATTATATTGACTACAGAGTCAACAGTACAGCATTGGCCAATTATATTGGATATAGAAAGAGTGAGGAAGATGGCATCTAGAAAGTTTGTGCCGAGTAGCCTCTGCGAATGGACGTGGATGCATAAACCAGATTTTCGTAATCTAACAGTAAGGTTTTTGCCTGGAGGTCATGTGCAAAAGGGGTATGATTTATTTGGTAAAAATATAAAAGCTGACGAGAGCGATTGCATCCCTTTGTGAAGGAAGCGCCGCACTGTCGGGCGGCCGGACCTAAATCGTCCTAAAATTCAATTTTATCAAATATATGGTACAATTAAAATAATAATTGATTCATAATGCTAAAACTGTATATTTTTCAGAAAAAAATCGCCAATTTTTCGTATCGCTCCGTTAATTCCCTATGACACTTTAAAGTTGGATGTTTTGGAATAATCGTTTGTTAAGTAATTTGAAGTGAAATTTTAAATCCTCGTATAAAGCATTTTGATGGGAAATAATTTTGTTTTGTTTGCACTAAGTACTAGTTTTTTATATCCTAAAACGTATTTTTTTTTCTAATATAGCTTACTAACTTTTTATTATAAATTTTAAAACACACAACTAAAAATATTTTTAAAATTCACCTTTCACGAAACTTTTCGTTACTAGCGAATTTTGCCGAAAGTTGGATATTATGATTTTTATTATAAATAATAAGTTTTGTTTGAGAAACAGAAATAAAAACGTGCGCCTACTTGCGCCAATTTGAGAAAAAAATAATTTTCTAGAAAAAGAAACTTTAAAAAAAAAAATTTTCTAGAAAAAGAAACTTTACGAAAAACAAACTTTACTTTATGGATGCAATATATATTTTTATTATTATTTAAAATTTACAAATAAATTTTAGTATGGTTTTACATTATTAACTAGCTTATTTTCAACAAGCACAATATTTTTTTCACATATTATTTTACCGATAATCATTATTATTATAATTTTATTTTGTGGTTATTTTTATCTGCGGGAAGTTTTAATATGTGTCAACTTAAATATTATCTTGCATTGTTGGAATTGTTTTTATTATTGTGAGATCACGATTAACAATTAATCTATCAATAACCAACGACTACAATGCTAAATAGAAATTTGGAACAAAATATTTTTCCCTCCGATATTCTTAAAAATATTTTTTTGTTTTTTATACATTCCATTGTTCCGCACGCATTTTGCACTCGTCTTTATACGGCTGTAAATTCAGTTTCTGATATACATATAAATACTTTTCGTTTATACGAAGTACTAACGTAAAACATATTTTAATTTTTTGATTGAAACTTAAAAAAAATGTCGATAATAAAGATCAACGACCACGACCTTTGCATGGCTTTTGTGGATCACGGAAAACATTTTTCAATGGCAGAAACTTTTTTGAATAATAATTTTAACCTAACAGAAACGCAATTTACCTGCGTCAAAGCGACATTCATTATTCATTAAAATAATAATAATAAATAATTATTGACAAACCTCGTCAAGGAACTGGTAATTTCAACGACGGGAATACTGCAAGGAGGTTTTTTTCTAATTACACATGTTGTGCAAATATAACTGGAGTAAAAGAGGAACTTATCAAGAGATTTTACATCATTTCACAAACTATGGCAAGTGGAAAACCTATAAACGCACAAAAATTCGGAAGCTATGCAAAAACAACGGCCGAATATTTTGTACAAGAGTAGGAATGGTACTTTATGCCTGCTTCTGTACATAAGGTCCTAATACATGGAGAAAATATTATAAAACATCACTCTTTACTACCATTGGGACAGCTTTCAGAAGATGCTCAAGAAGCAAGAAACAAGTATTATCGCCTCCACCACGCAAGAACATGTTCACGGTCATCAACAAATGAAGAAGTTTTTCACACTCTATTGTACAGTTCAGATCCATATATTTCTAGCAATAGTACGAGTATGTCTACATCACGCAAAGTAATGGAATTAGAAGACGAGGCTAAAGCACTTTTAAATACAGAATTATAAAAATTAAGTTGAACAATGAAGCAGTGAGATGAAAACATCTTTGTTAAAAAAAATACACTTATGAAAGTGGCATAATTTTTATAATGTAACGTTTTTTTTATAAACTACAGTTTATTATGTATTATAACGTATTTATAAACCCTAATCCATTTGTTTTTCTTACATAAGATAAATATATTTTTTTTGGTCTAAAAAGTGTATTTTTGCTGACCTATAATTCATACTACGAATACAATTATAGAAATGTTTTTATAGATAATAAATTTGTATTAATTTACTATTATTTCCTCCAAATTTTGTGTCAATATTCTTATTGATTTCGAAGTTATCGAATTTTAGGATGAAAATGAGCTGTTCGCCCCATAGTGCGCCGTGGCTTTCCCTATTTAATTTGATATCAATAAGGTTGTGTGATGTCCTCGTGGTTGCTTAATCTATAGACGGAATAAACACTGGAGCCAAGACCAACAATAAGTCAGTCAGATGTTTGCTATATGCAGATGATGCTACAAGTATTTCAAGCACTGCCAGTGTTGAAGATCTAATATATTTACTATCAACAACGTATGAAGTATTTAATATGTTATTTAAAAAAGATAGAATATATGAAGGATTTGGATATATGTGGGAATTTATGAATTTGGGAAGGGAAGAAGACAGAAAGAGTGTACGGAGGTATCCTCTTTGCCCGTCCCTCCAAAGAAACGGTGTGATGGTGTGAGAGAAAACAGGTATTCATCCGTGCAGCCGGACTCCCTTCAGGGAGATATTCTAAATCAGGGAAGTATTCTCTCCCTTGGGTTAGTACTTTAATTAATGTTGAAACGGGGTCGCACATTTAACTATAACACGTTATGTACATTCATTCATATTGTGAATTGGTTTTATTGAACTAAAATCATTGCTCTGAGTAAAATTTACATAGGTACTACTTACACTCCAATGTGTTGGGGTCTTATAAAAATATATTTAAAAATGTACAAGCAATAGAAGAACACCCAGATTGGATTATTATCCAGATAATATATTGTAATATAAAGCACGAGCTCAAATGTCCGAGTTCTTATTCAACACCACCGAGGGGAAGATGAGCGGGAAGGGCGCGACCTCCGCGGGCTCGGGCGGGCAGTGGATGGGGGTGGGCGGGCGCGGGTCGGGCTCGGAGCAGCCCACCAGCCAGTGCGTCAGCATCCTCCCCTTGCCCTTCAGTTCCACTTCTCCGCGGAGTTCCATCTTGAAAGTGCCGAATCTGCTCAGTATTTGCTTCGTGGCGTCACTCACGTGGATCAGGAGAGCTGCAAAGGAAAGCGAGTGGGCAGATGGATTTCTCATTCCCGAGTTGTCGCAGAGATAAGCCGGAGCAGAGATACTCACGCTGTCCCGAGGACTCCATCCGCGAGGCCGTGTTGACGGTGTCCCCGAAGAGGCAGAAGTGCGGCATCTTGACGCCCACCACGCCGGCGCACACGGGCCCCGAGTGGATGCCGATGCGGATCTTGAGCTGGTACTCGGGCCGGTGGCGCACGGTGAAGCACTTGACGGCGTCCAGCACGGCCAGCGCCATGAGGCAGATCTCCCGCGCGTGGTCGTCCCCGTTCCTCTCCGGCAGCCCCGACACCACCATGTACGCGTCCCCTATCGTCTCAATCTTATAAACGTCGTAAAAGCCTATAATCCTATCGAAGGTGCTGTAGAGATCGTTGAGAAGATCGACCACCTCCATGGGGGTGCTCTGCGCGCAGAGGGCCGTGAAGCCGACGATGTCGCTGAAGTATATCGTCACGCACTCGAACTGCTCCGGCTGCACCATTTCTCCGGCCATCAGCTGCTGGGCTACCAGTCTGAAAGATTATGGATGTACTCAGATTCATAATACATCATTAAGAAACGATCACGAATGATAACTATAATCGTTACCTTGGCAGCACTTGATACAGGAGTTCTTCTGATCTCTTCTTTTCCAACGACAATTGCTCCGTTTTCTCTTCGACGAGCGTTTCTAGATTATTGGCGTACTGCTCCATGCGGCGGAGCAGGTCGTCCATAAGGTTGTCGCAGTAGCCCCTTGAAGGAAAACCAATGTTTGCACCCGCAATAATATCGCATGGACGTGTGAATATTGAATATTGAATATTTGGAGCGAATAGGTACTAACTTCATTATACATCGCACTGTTCCTTTGACGGCGTCAAACGTGGGCCTCTCGTCAGGATTGTCGCTCCAGCATTTCTCCATGAGCTCGATCAAGTTGTCCGGACAATCCCTCTGCTCCACGGCGGGGCGGAAAGGAGGATTTTCTCTGGCGCCCACGCGACTTATTATCTCTGAATAAAATTACATCTAATTCGAGCATATTCGCAAAGAAAATAAAATACACTTGTTCCCATACTGATTCGAGACATTCGACACACTGTACCTTGAGGGTCCAAAAATTGCCTCGCTGCTTCAAACGGCCCCCCTCTAACAACGATTTCTTCCAAAATAATTCCAAAACTGTACACGTCTCCTTTCTGCGTGGCGGGGATCCCGGGGATCAGAGTCAAGGGGAGCAGTTCTGGTGCCACCCACAGCAGCTCTGTCCAAACACAAGAAGCTGTCAATGACGAGTAGGGAATGCCGAGATCCTTCAACGCCATTGTGTGTTTTACTAACTGTTGTAGTAGTGCGCGTCCTTCATCACTTCGGGCGGGGTCGTCAGCGTGGATAGTCCGAAGTCGGATATTTTTAAAACGAATCTTCCATCAATCAAGCAGTTATAAGACCGCAGTTTTCCGTGAACCATTACTTCCGAACTGTGCAAGTACGCCATTCCCTTTTGAGCAAATGTAATTCATCCGATTATATAAAACGAAACACAAAATTCAATTCAATGTTAGCTCAGCATACAGGTATACCGTAAGAAGTGTTATTCTATTTCTTTCTTATTCGTCTTATTTTCTGGGTCGCAAGTCAGTTGTCCCAGCCTTTACCAGAATCGCAATAAGGGCATATACCTACATCAGATATTCTATTGTAATAAGTACTACAGTCACCTTTATTATATCGTGAATCAAGGACATTCTAAAATTCCAGTCTAATTTTAGGGCGTCATTGTTCAAAACATCTCTGAGAGATCCTTTAGGACAGTACTCTGTTAGGATCAAAACGGTAGGACATTCGATACAAGCCCCCACGAACCTCACCGTGTTTTCGTGTGACACGTCTCTTACCTGAAAAGAAACATTCTGCATTTAGTATTGCCAGGATAGGCCAGGGTACATTTAGTAGGGGCGATATGTGCTCGCATTGAATGAGACAACTCACTTGCTTAATTTCCCACAGTAACTTTTTATTGAGGTCTACTTTCTTTTTGGTAACCTTTTTAATAGCCACTCTGTTGCCCTTGTATATGCCGACGGTCGTGAAGACTTGCGCCGGGGGGATGGAGTTGCACGAGACGATGGAGGCCCTCGCGCTGTGCACGCCGTACGTCAGCTGCGAGGAATACATTCAATGCTGATCAAATAACAATGCCATCTTTTACTATTATCTTCAGTCACTTAAACACAATAATTACGTCATTGATTTTCTGAAGTCCGAGCTTCGAGCCGTAAGGTTTGCCGACTTCCAGCAGTACCTCTTCCGCTCTCACTCTCCACGACATGTTATTCAGATCGGCCGAGAGTCTCATATGCCTGCAAGCATAGTATAGAAAACCGAGCATGTAAAGTAAATTGCAAGTCCGTCTGTGGATTAGTAGATAAAACTACTCACTTGTACCCCAAACAGGCTAACGTCGCCGTAAACGCCAGGAATATTCCGAAACCGAATGAACCATACAGAATGAGTTCAAGAGGGTCTGTGTAGTGCGGCATGTAACGACAGAGGAGTAGTAAGTATTAGCCGAGGAAGAGAGTAGGCAGAACACAGGGAGAGGTACGGACCGTTGACGTGGCAGGCGAGGTCCGTGCCCAGGAACCCGCAGCGGGGCACGTCGCGGGGTGGCGCGGCGCGCCCGCCGGGCCAGTGGATCTTCTGGCCGTTGACGGGCGCGTAGGTGCGCGCCTTGCCGTAGTAGTGCGCCACCACCTGGAAGCGGCCCGTCACCGGGTCCAGGTCCAGCAGCGAGTAGTCCGCGTCGCGGTCGCCGTTGTCGTCGATGCGCACGTGGCCCGTTATCCCTGCGCGCGCACAAGCTGATATGTTATATGATACGCACGCAGACAAGACAAGACGGTTGTAGTTGCGGGAGGTCTCACCGTGGAACTCCTTGTTCCACATGCGGCGGGTGATGGCGCGCCCGTCTCGGATGTCCTCCCCCGCGCTCAGCGTCTCGTTCAGCGCCATGCCCAGGAGGTACACTCCGTCGTAAAATGCTCCTATGAAAAAGTTTACCTGAAAAGAGGTGCGTTCATGTAAAATGGAGTTTTCGGGGAGAGTGATGTATAAACTCCGCTATAATAGAGTCTTTTTATTTGCTGATCGAAGTCACTAGAAAATATTGAATATTGTGCCTAAATTAAAAGCATACCTATACCATCCTGAGCTATATTTAGAAGGCAATGGGTACCGTCGTGTAATAAGGAGTGAACGAAAGTAATGAACAAGTCCGTAAAGAGGGGGAAGTGGTGCTTGAAAAGTTCTTTGAATTTGTATTCACCGCTGAACTTCCTAAACAGCATCTTCAAAGAACTTAACACTGAAACCTCGCGCCACCAGCCGGCCAGGGAATCCTACTATTATATTAGAATAAATACAGTTCTTGCTCTACACGCTCTCCTTGAAAAGGAATCCGTCCAATCTCTCTGAGCGGGCGACTAGTGCTGCCGATTTCGTCAGCGCCTAGTCTTAATTACTTATCAGCCGTCTGTCGTCCACTGCTGAACGTAGGCCTCTCCATTGCAATTCTCATCCGTCCACATTCAGCAATTCTTACAATATCCTGTTCGCGGTCTCCACTTCAGCCCGCCTATCTTCAGGGCTACCTCGGGTCACCTTGGTGACCGAGGTAGCTCCGGTCGCTGTCGAATAAATTCATTTCTAATTCTGTCCCTCAAGGTTATTTCAAGCACGGCAATGAAAATAATTTCAGTCGAAGGCCTTGAAGCGATAGTAAAGCTCATTTTATTGGACTTCATTCGTTGATAGGCATCTGAACATCAACGCTAACAGCAGGAAGAAACTCCATCTCCATATTTTCATTGCTGAATACCTCGCCTCACAAATAAAATATGCTTATCGCGCAATATACGAGTACCTATATCATACTTAGCAGGTGGTGCAAGGGCGTCCTGTATAGTTCATAACTTATGGATATTCTAATAAAACTCGCTTGACAAACCCCGTACATTACTAAAACATAAGTGAAAAGTTAAATCTATTATACTCGTACATTCGATTTATGTCTCTTAACTAATTTGTAGTTGGTACCTGTGTTATATCTTCTATTCTGTTTCGAACAATAAGAGAACAAGAACACCGTGAAGTCGATTATTGATTTGAATACCAATAGTGTTGAATTAAACTTCTAGGAATAAATAAAACGAGAAGAGTGGAAACAATCTGGCAGGAATGCGGTCACCGGAACCCAATAAAACAGCCAGGGCCACCCAACTGGGGCGGACTTCACAATAGTATTGAAATCCTTTGTCATTTTAAACCACATAAGTAAGAGTGAATTCCTGTCAGAACCTGGCCACCGCAGTGATCCCACTTATAATAGAATAGGTATGGGTATGGTACGAGGTTACCTCTTCGGCGTCGATAAAGGAGTAGTTGTAGTGCTCCTTGGCCCTGGAGCGCACGCGCACGGCGAACTCCGTGAAGCTCTCGCTGGTGGGCTGCAGCAGGGACACGCGCAGCAGCGCCTCGTACGCCGCGCGCGCCTCCGAGTCGTGTGCGTCCCCCACGTCCCAGTCCGCCTCGTTCCAGTACGCGCCCTGCGGACTCCGATATCTCAGTAAGGCTCGTATAATCGGGTTTTGGGTCTGATCATAGATCGCCACCTCAATTGGTCTACTCGTAAACACGTTGACAGTGTTTGAGACTTGTGAGAGCCGCCAAACCTACATGGGGTGCGTCGCCGGAGGTAATGCAGCAAATATACGTAGGGCTGTAGAGCCTCTGATCACGTACGCTTCAAGCGCGTGGGTGGACGCGGTCAAGAAAAAAGTCAACCGGAAGAAACTGGACTCCATCCAACGACAAATAGCCATCAGGTCATGCAAGGGATACTGATTTGGGTGGATTTATTATTATTATTATTTTGTTGAATCGCTCTTTACATCATGGCAGCATGAACCAAATCGATGTAAAGGGTATTATATCTATCATAGTGATTCTCGTGACATGTGATAGGTAGCTAATCTATCGCCTTTATATTGTCACGTGAATTTTACACCAGACCAAAGACAGTGTGACAATCACGCTGCCCTCGCCGGGAATCGAACCCGGAACCTTTGGGGTGGCAGTCAATGCACTTACCACTCGGCCACGAAGGTCGTCCACTCGATTTGAGGATCAGAGCCTCACCTTGCAGGACTTGCCTTAGGACAGATTTTATCAGGGAGTGGGAGACTATTTCTTACTTCCTCATCCAGCGGAGCGCCACCCAATAGATCACGGATACGACGATCAGGTTCTGCCGGGGACGGCGTGGGACGAGCTGAGGATCTTTACAGATGGCAGTCTCTTGATTGGCAGAGTGGGTGCGGCTTTTGTACCTTACGATGGCGTCAGAGAGCTGCCGTCGAGAAAGTTGAAACTCGTTTTAGGCGGAGCTCATTGCGATCACAGAAGCCCTGATCTGATCCACCCGATGTTTTAAGAAGCCACCGAACAGATGGAAGAAGATAACGATCCTGACAGACTGCAAATCTGGCGTCCATGCAATAACATACCGGAATTCGCTCAACCCTGTTGTTATGGACGTCAGATCAGATATCCAGAAACTACGACACAGACACCAGGACGTGTACATGGGCTGGATAAGGGGACGCTGCGGAATCCTTGGCAATGAAAAAGCTGACGAAAAGACTCGGGAGGCTGCGCTCAAGAAGACAACCCCCGGTATCGATAATTTCCCGCTCAGTTTTGCTAAAAAGAAAATTAGAAGCAGGACCCTTCAACTCTGGAACGATCGTTATTTGAGCGAAACTACCGGACGTGTCACCAAAATGTTTTTCGCTACTATTCACCAAGCCCGCGATTTCAGGAAAATCCAGAAAGGTGGCTTCGAGCTCATCCAGATACTTACGGGTCACGGTGGGTTCATGAGCTAACTGTATCGCTTCAAGCTCTTCGAGATCGACAGCTGCCCATGCGACGATGAAAATCCTCAAGATGTCCCTCACCTGTTGATGCATTGCCCCCTTTTCAGCTTTCAGAGACATCAGCTGCAAAGATCTATGCGTTATCCCATCGGTGATGGTTCACAAGGAACTAGTACGAGAGGTAGTGTCATTCATGGTAAAATAAACCAAAGATGGACACAAAATGGCGAACACTATTCTAGTGGAGCGGAAGACCTGATGACTACTGTCTACAGGCCGACTTCTCCTGGAGAGTTTTAAATGGCTTCCTCTCCACAAGAGCAAATGATGAGAAATTCCTAATTGGTCCACTATAGTATATCCTTCCAGCTCCCAACACTTTTAGATAAATTTTACAGATGAAAATTAATGCAGAAAAGTCCTCTGATGAAATATAAACCTTGTATATCATAAGCAAGGTAAATAATAATGCATTTTCCATATAAATAAAAAATCTGTGCTGTGTGCTCACTTGAAAAATCTCTACGTCCAGGAAAGTCCAGTCTCCGCGCGTCATTCCCAGCGCATGCGCCGCCAGCATGAACTTGCGGACCAGGTGGCCGCGGACACTCAGGATCACAACTGAAAGGCGACAATATACTTTTTTAGAATAAGGTTCTAGCAAGGCAAAACATGTTACCTTCACATAACATAATAAAATTGACTACTTACGTTAGGTGGCAACCTTGTCACACCGCGCCGCGACATACAAGTATCGCCTTAGCGGGGCATTACAAACAGATGGGCCGTCATGCGGTATCCGGGGTCGTCTATTACCCCTTTATATACTCGTACATTGTACTTGTTAGATTTCGCAAACGAAACAAACAAAGAGAGAACCTATAAATTTGAAGATAAAAACAAAGAAAGGGGGCCTTAACAAGACATTTATATGACGGGATTATGCCGGGAGGGATGCCATAGATCTTGTGCCCGCCTCCTCTCAGGGTGGTGATTGAACGACAGAGTAGCCGACCCAGCCGAACCCAGATTGCGATGTTTTCCAATGAAAATAAGCTTTCCAAACGAAACAGGGGCACATTTTATTCTTCAAACTCAAGAAAACATAATATTATATCCTTTTCTTAACTTCCATCTTCCCGATTAATAATTTTCAAGGATAATATTGCCATGTGCATATTTTATAGCGAATATAGGGACACACATAATATATACTGATAATAAAATGTTAAAAAAAAATACGTTTTTAAAAAACAGCGTCCCGTGGAGCCCGGACCAGAGACCTAAACACAGCTTACTGACACTTAGCTCATTTTGGCACCTGCATCCAAGTCTTTTAGCTCTTTCATACACTTGTCCAAATATGGATTAAACAACCACGGGAACATTACGCAACCCTATTTGAGACGTTTATTGATATGAAACCAGGCTGTAGGATCTTCATTTACTCTGACACTAGCCGTGATCAGTTTTGTGCTTATTCAGACAATATTTTCCACTACTTTAACTTTACTAGGTGACTTTACTAACGACACTCAAAATAAAGCTCTGTAGTTCCCACGTTTCACAAGCGACCCTTGTCCTTAGTACAGAGGCATGGTTGCTGATCTCCAGTCGAGCGGCTTATATCCCTCAGCACCTCAAGCACTGGTTAAAGAGTTTATATTGTAATGGTATATTCATGCAGAAATCACTTCGCCGCCGTTTTTAATCAATCCTATAGCGACAAAGTCATACAGTTTTTCCTTTTTTCAATATTTTCACGAATTTTTATATCTCATTCGCACTTGCACCAGTTGTAATATTTTCATCCTTATTTGTATCATCACCATATATTTCCTTCATTCTCCATCCATCTCTATTTTATAACCTTACTCTAAGTTAGAATTTTCCACTCACTATCCAAAATTGCTATCAGGAGGATTTCAATATTTTTTCACATCCTTCCAAAACATTTTTATATTTTCCTGGAAGTGGTGTCATTTCGAACCCTTATTCCTTCTTCAGCTTATCTTTTTGCGCTTTTAATACCGACTTCACTCTATAATTGTACACCTTATTTTTATTTATTGAAACCGCAGGAGATTTGAATGGATGGGTAGAGCTAGTTATGAAGAATGTCTCGATGATAGCAGGACGAATAATAATGGGAAGAGATTGGTTGGTAGGTATGTGCTAGGAGTGGAATCTCTTTGTGTCAAACACAATTTTTGATCACAAAAGGATCCATCAGTATACAGGGGAGAGAGGGAATGAAAGGACCACTATCGATTACGTCATCGTTGACTCTAGATTACAGGCGGACACTGTAGAGTTGTGTCCTCTGTGTTCAGAGGGGCCGAACTCGGAATGGACCACAAACAAAACAACAAAACAGTGACCGCCGCCCCGTCTAGCGTTAAAGTAGAAAAACTCCAAAACGATGACGCAAAATAGAATTTTGTGATGAAAGTGGATAAGATGCTGAGTGGTCGAGAATCAAAATGTGTAAGTATCGATGATATCTGGAACAAATTGAAAGAGTCTATGTGAAACAAAGAAAGAGGTAATGTGGTACATGTGCGCAAGGAAGAAGGAATGGAGACGTTTGGTGGGGTGACAGTGTAAGAGTGATTGCGAGAAATATAAAACAACAAAATGATAAACTGAAGAAGGAAGACGGACTTAAGAGGACGAATCACTTCCAGAACAACATAAAAATGTTCCAGAAGGAAGTAAAAAAATCCGGAATCCTCCCGAAAGTGGTTGTGTTAAAAGTATACAAGGAATAGGATGAAGTACTTTAAATATATATACGGGAGGGAAATGCCTGAGAGTTCAGTGAGAATGAATAAAGTGTGGTCTCCGAATACGGAGTGAGCACAAAACTGATACGGGCGGTTGCTTCTCTGTACGAAGGAGTGTTAGGGTAAATGGGGACATCACGCCCTGGTTTGATATCACAAAGGGTGTTAAGTAGGGCTGCGTGATGTCCCTATGGTTGTTTAATCTGTGTATGGACAAGTGTATGAAAGAACTAAAATGAATAAATGCTAATGCTAAGATGAGCGATTTGCCTGCAATTTGTCTGCTTTACGCGGACGGTGCCGTTCTCGTTGCGGATAGTGCGGACGAATTACAAGTCTTAGTGTCGAGAATATATGAAGTAGGTATGCAAGTCCAATCATTTTATAATGAATGTCAGAAAGTCAAAGGTGATGGTTTTTGAAAGGGTTTGATAAAATAACAGTAACATAAGCGTGAACGAAGAAAACATGGAGCAGGCGATTGAATTTGTGTATTTAGGGACCATGTTCACAACGGATGGCCGAACGGATAGTGACGTCAAAAGAAGGGTTGGTGCGGGTAACAAAGTGAATGTGGAGCTTTAAAAATAGTTATAGGAAACAAGAATTTATCAATGAAAGCGAAAATGGCCGTTCACAATGTAATTCTGGTCCCAACTCTTATATGTGGAAGCGAAACATGGAACTGGCAGAATAAGGATGAGAGCAGAATAAATGCGGTTAAGATAAGGTCCCTAAGACGTAGTTGTGGTAGAACGATGTATGACAGAATTTCAAATGCTGATATAAGAAAGGAATGTAGAGCGTAATAAGGTATTATGAACAAAATTATGAAAGATGGAGAAATAATGGTTAAGAAAGTATATAAGATTCGAGGTAGATTGAGGAAAACATGGCATGACCAAATTAATCAAATTTTAAAGGTTAGTCATGTTAGAAATTGGAAGAATCGACGTGCGTGTATGACTCGTTGTATGGATGTGGAGGAATCTAGAGAGGTTCATTCTCTCGGTCTACTCCTGGTTTGTTGTTGATGTACTCAATCGCGCATCTTACTTCTCTTTAAGTTCCTAGGATAAGAAAGATACCAAGAGTGGCCGCTGAATGTATTCATGCTATTGTCAGCGCTCGGTTAGCTAGCCATCGCAGCCACCGGCTTGTTGCTCGGCTAATACGTCTCATTATTTCAAGTACAATGTTCAACTTATATTTCCAATTAATATTTATTAGGGCCAGGAATCAGATCAAGAAGAGCGCGAGGAATACGTCCCGAGTACACGTGTCTCTACCGTCACTCAAATTCTGCCGAAGAAATGCGAAGCCCATTTTTCTTAAGAATTTCGCAACATTTGAATTCCGAACACGACGATTCACAAAACAAGAGAAATGCTTAAACGTGGAAAGAGAATGTGGACAAAGGGCACATTCGACCTACTGTTCCCTAACTGAAACTAAAGGGAAGCGCCAACATTTGATGAATGTAAATGGGTACATTTATAATATAATGTCTGAAAATCTTACGCTAAACACGCCTCGATATCAAGGTGCTGCAAAAGTAAATTTTATCTGCGAGTGTTTTATTTCTTGGGCAATATCTCCCTCGTGTCTCGCACATGAGATTTCTGATTTAAATAAAAAGGCATATTTTTTAATCAAATGTTTGATGATTCGATACAAATGAGTCATTTGCAACTTGCTAATTTTGTAAATCTTGTGAAGTGCGACGAGTGAAGAGACAACGAAACTCTATCGATAGCTGAGTTGGCCCAATCCCGCATCACCAATCACCCCAAGAGACTCTCGGAAGAATTCCCTCGTCTAGAAGAGCACGGATCACATATCTGGACTTCGTATGGTACATATTTAAACAAACGTGATTTAAAAACTATTTATTTGTTTTAACGAACCGACCGGTTTCGTCAGGGTTACAGATTTTTTCTAATTGATAGTCAAAAAAATGTGTTCAAGAGAACATTTTGACGGTTGTCAAAAAAGTGCCACATTAACAAATAAAGTGCTTCATACGAAATATATAATATCACGCAGGGCAGAAGAAGGTAGAATGTGAGAGCCACAAATAACGTCTGACATAATGAAAATAAAAAGATCCTTGATAATATCATCCTTTGAGAACTTGTACGTATAAAGTTGGTAGAACATACGACCCGGAGTCCCGGATGTCCCTCACCTCTGGCGTACATGCTGGCATCTCTCAGGTAGCTCTCAAAGTGTTCCTCTTCGTTCCCATTGAGTTCCCTGACGTACCGGAGGACGCCTTCTGTTTTCAGCCCGTACTCCAGGTTTTTTCCTATATCGCGTGCGAGACAACATATTTAATAGACAATATCAAATTATTACGGTTAATTACAACATTAAATTTACATTAAAAAGATTAAGAATTATTTCTTAACAACGATATTTGTATCAATCTGAATCAAAACATCCATTTTCTAGACGATTTATTATATTGTATTTTATGGGAATGACACTTTAGCGAGGGGAAACATGTCATAAAATATTATAGAACTTCTAGAAAAACGGTTTTTCTTATATACCTGTATAGTATATCATAAATACATTGTATTTTTTAATATGGAGTTTTACATCTTTGTTGAAGATACAGTAAACATGATATTTGTACATCTATTTGACTTGACATTGATATTGTCTCAAGGAAAAATAAATATTGCGAGGAAAGCCACGAGTTTCAAGTAGGAGAGCGGGAAAATCAAAATTGTTTCGTGGCCGGGATTAGGATTGCGACTCACCGACGGTCAAGGAGAAGAGATCAGAGCGGTCCAGCAGCAGCGCCACATGCTTCCATCCGAACTGGCGAAACACGCTACTGAAGACCAGCTTCAGTCGGCACTGGCAGTAGGACATGCGCGTCAACGTCTGGTAGCTGCTCTTGTCCTTGAACATGCCCTGCAGCTGCAACACACGCTCACTCACTGCCTTTGTTACGCCTTCGTAGCACCATTCCGCTGTAGCCACACGCTCTAATTATTCTAATCGTTTAACCTATCCAAGGTAGACACAAAACGCGTGTTTCGTATCGGATTACGGTTAACAAATTTTGATAGAAAGAAGCTATTTCTAATTTAATTCTGGACATCCAGCTCACCCAATCTAATATCTGACATACACCATTTTAAAACGTAACATACACTTTACCATCAGACAAAATAATTTATACAATATAGGTATATGAGTATTGCAGCACACATTTTGTTTGGGTTATTGGTTTTTGAATCTATTCCTCCTGGGAGGTTGTAGGGGACGTTATTACCGATGAATTATGTCATGTAAGTTACTATCATTATTAACATCTACACATTTTTAACTTTCAAATGAGGTATGTAAACTTGAAATCGGTTATAAGGTTTAAGAAAAAAACGCAATACGTCGTGGTATCGAATTTCACTGTATGACAGTGGTTAGGTAGAAAGTTTCCCGGTCGATGGATTGGTAGAGGAGGACCCATTCCTCGGCTTGCGAGTAGTCCTGACATGACCTCAATGGACTATTGCGTATGGGGTCATATGAAATCTTTAGTTTACGATGTTTCTCCTGTGTCAACAATTGAGGAGCTGAGGCAGCGAATTATCAGCGCGGCAAATCAAATTAAGACTACTTTAAAAAGTAAAGTGGTTAAAATTAAATTAAGAAAAATAATGCTCATTAGTGTTAGAAATGTGTTTATTGACACTTTTACTTATTGATAGTTTAAGAAACATTTAGTTACTTCTTCTAATTAATTTATGTAATTAGAAGAATTTCTTCTCACTTCTAGTGTAATTTTGATTTCTCTGTAATTTTATAACCGAGTTCAAATACCTCGTTTGAAAGCTTAAAATACGTAGATGTTTTAAAAATAATCTGCACGGAAAATTTATAAGTGATTTATTTTTTATAACCTTTCTTTTTGAATATGCCAATTAAAATAATTAAAATGTCTGATGTTTCCGTCTGGTATTTCCTAATGTACAATAGACAGACAGTTGAAGTTTTTGTGTTGCGTCTTAGCTTTTATGGGCCACCCCAGCTTAAGTGGCGTAATTCACACGAGTAGGGGAAATGTAGGCAATGGGAGTCAGTTGGCAATGGTAGTCACCCCTTTAATTCTAAAACAATACTCGTGATGGCGGTTTCAGTGACGTCATACGCTAGCCGTGTGCCGATAACACCCGTGGTAGACAGCTTACTCAGTTCGCACCACGTGCTAGAGAGTGGTAGACGTAAAAAGTTTTTCGGGTCCTTCTGATCAAATTTTTCGAGTGGACAAATCTGAAGGTAAGGATCAAACTACTGAATGTTTCTTTTTGCGCTTGTGATATGTAATGACTAAAGCGTTTTAGATCGTGATTTCAAACTCATTTTACCACCATCACTTTTACTTTTATGTCAAGGTAGGTTTTTTCTCTTTTTTACCGATGTAGGCAATCGGAGTCAAGTGATCCCCATTGACCCTTATTGTCAACATTTCCTGTCTTCGATAAAATAATCTTATTTTTGGTTTGTAGATACCGAAGATTCGTCCTAGAAAGACAAATAAGGCTAACTGGTCTATAGCTAACCTGGAAAAGGCCGTGGAGCTCATCGATGAACAAGGTTATTCAATGAGAAAAGCCGCGAAAACAATGAACATCCCATTTTCGAGTCTTCAGAAGAGGTATGCGTAAAACATAGATAAAGAAGAAAATTCTGCAGGAATCGAACAATACTTCAGCGTCAGATATGAACACTGATGACTTGTACCAGGACGACAAAGACGATGATGCAGAAGATCCCGACAACCAATGTCTTGTATGCGGTGAATTCGGTCGAGATAATGTGATGTGGTTCCAATGCCCTTCTTGTGGGCTTTGGGCTCATTCAGATTGCACTGGGTGGGACTCCGCTTGTAATTATGTGTGCGATTTGTGTTGACCACCATTGTCAACATGCTGATCACCATTGCCAACCGATGTGGGCTATGGTGGTCAAATCAGATTTTTTTTTAAATGATTATTGTTCCAAAAGTAAAAAGTCAAAGTGATTAAAGGTGATCTCAATTAATAGTATAATAACTAAAGTTTATAATATGGCATAAGCAATAAATATATAACTAATAGTTTGGTTTATTTTCAATTTTCGCTTAAGTGACCCCCATTACCTACATCTCCCCTACCCAAGATGAGAGAATGACAGCATAATTTTCATTCAATCGGTACAACTTGCGTGTTTATTACAAGCGAAGTGTGTCCGCTTCTGCGAGCTACTATCTTCTCTGGGATGAGCTATTATAGTTACACTCGAATACAACACTTAATAATTAGGACATTACTACCTGTCGACCTTATGGCCGTATTTTATACCGCAATTATTATTGTTTAACTTACCGCACTGTCGTTCTCGTTCTTCCCCCGGCTGTTGACCCGCCCCAGGATGCCCGACGTGACGGACAGCTCGCCTTCTGAAGGGGGCTGCTAACACAGACCATACTTGTATGATACTCTCTGACATTGCAATACATCCACTCAACTCGCACAAGTCTAAATCTAAATCAATAAATTATTAGTCGGCTGGTAGTCTAGGGGACAGGACGCTAGGCTTCTGATCCGGGGGACTTGGATTAAATCCTATATTTTACCCGAGATTGTGCTAAAAATTCTAATACGAGTAAAATTGAATTATATTCTTGGTGTTAGTCTTAAAAAAAACAAACTACCATATTACTCTGTAATTCATCTAATCTCAAAAAGTTGTAAGAACCACTTTCAGAATTCTTGATTTATTATTAAACTTGGACGTAGTACATGTAAATTCATAGTTTCGGTTATTATCACAGATGATATCAGCACGAATTCTACAAATAGCGGAGAGCGGGGAAGGCAACAACTGGATTAATTAAATATTCTTTGCACACGGAACTACGTGGCGCTTTCAACGTAATTCGCAGACAATGTCGTTTTGTACAATAAAAGTAGAATAAACATTTTTATGCTTGATATAATAATAATTTCTCAGTACCTACTGTTGTAATATATTGTAGTAGTGAACACAACAAACATTTGATGACATAAATGACCTGGTCGCCCATGCCCGTGATGATGGGCGTGTTCCAGTAGGCGGCCAGGCGCGCCACGGGCTCCAGGGCGAAGGCGCAGGCGGGCCCGATGAAGGCGATGACGTCGTCCATGAAGTACATGTCCGCCGCCAGCCCCGGCGCCATCGCCCCCGAGCACGACGGGTAGCTGCAACCATTCACAGCGACACGTCACTCTACTATCACATTTAGTCTACTCGAAATCCTCTCTTACGAGTAAATCCCACGCTCACAGTGACAACAAACATTTATATAAATATAATTATCACAAGTATTAAAAAGAGACACAGAATCAGAAATAGTAGTAGAGTGAGAGAGGGACACACTCGGAAGTCAGAGACAGGTGTAAATTCAACGTTTTTGCATAAAATAAATACACAAAAATATCAATATTGAAATGGAATGGATGAGCTAGCATTAGCTTTGATGTGAACATTTCAACTATCGGCTTCAATTTAGTCAGGTTTAACCTTAAATTTCAATTATTATATTTACGGAAATGTTGCTAAAATGTTGGTGTCGGCCTGCTGGAGCCTTGGCCTGTGTGCTCATATTCTCATAAATATCCTGCTATATCTTTGTTTAATATTTTGGGATACTCTGGGCCACAGGACCTGCCAAATCTACTTTTTGGAGACTCGAAAGCTTTCTCTAGGCTAATAGAGAGAAGATGAAATTGTTTGTGGGTTATATGGTATTTTTCTATCGTTATTTACTTGCAAATATTTATAATTAGTATTTACTCTTAACAACGATCTCCAGAACCTATTTCCCAATTATGTATTTAAAGAAGAAATTATGACAGTCTGCAACATTAGCGTGAATGGTGAAAATTTGGAGCAAGTAGATGAGTTCGTGTATTTAGGTAGTATGTTTACAAGAGATGGGCGAGTGGAGAGGGTGAAGTTGTCATCGCAAACAAAAACCTATCCAAAAAAGCTAGAATGGCAGTGCACAATGGTGTTCTTCTACCGACCCTTATGTATGGAAGCGAAGCATGGAACTGGCAAATGAAGGATGAAAGTAGAATAAATGCAGTAGAAATGAGATCTCTTAGACGAATGTGTGGATACTCTGTATGATAGAGTGTCGAATGAAAATATAAGAAGTGAATGCGGTGCGAATGATGGTGTTATGAACAAAATAATGAAAGGATCATTAAGATGGTTTGGATATATGGAGAGAATGAATGAAGAAAGAACGGTGAAAAAATTATATGTTAACGATGTAAATTGAACCAGAAATAGAGGAAGACCGAGGAAAACATGGCACGATCAAATAAATTAAATATTGAATGTCGGCCATGTTAGGAGTCAGAGAAATCGACGCGCGTGCATGACACGATGTGTGAATGTTGAGGATGCGAGAGAAATATGTCAGGAAATAAAAGTGTGGCAGTCCATTATTTTTGACTACCCCTTCGGGGAGACGGCGTGATGGTTAGTTAGTTATATTTACAAACGTCGACCGAGTTTTCTTCAAATTCAGAGAGTTAAAATTGTTCTAGTAAACACATTCCACAAATCCGGCTCTATCGTGTTTTTACTAAGAGCAAAGCCTTCTCAATGTTCAAAACATGAAATTGTCCAAGGTCGAGAGTATGCTATATCTATTTTTATAAATTAAAGTTATCAAAGGAACGTGAATAATTTATTTGATCAGATGTTTGATTCAACTTATTTATGATAACATGGGTACGGTAAGGACTTTTAATTCCTTACACTTGTCTTTTGGAAATAATGGTTTTAACCAATTATGGAAATAATGGAATTACAAGAGGCACCCGAAAAAACAGGTTTAGTAATGAATATAAAAAAAATCAAAACATAAATTCGTAATAAATGGCAAACATATACAGTAGCGTGCACAGAAATCTTTTCACACTGAAAATATCGGTTTTTTGTAATTATATAATTTTTTGTGATCTTTGATAGCTTTTCACTCCAAATTATTAAGCAACACTGTTTAAAGATGATCTGCAAGAAAAGTGCCTTCTTAGGGATCAACATTTTTTTTTTCTTATTATAATTTTAGAGTTAATTTGTAGATTTTCGATTTTTTGTCACAAAAATTAAAAATGCTCCCATCATTTTTAAATAAACACATATTTATTTCAAATAAAATTACATAGGTATATAACACGAACAATTATCAAAAACCAACAAAATCAGTACTTTGTTGTTCCTCCTTTTTTTTTTAAATAACTGCTTCAATACGCTTAGGGGCCAATCCAGTGTTGGAATCCCATGAATTTTCATATATTCTTTTACCTAAAAATTATTTTAACAGTGTTATATTTTTTAAATATTGTTTTGTGAACATTATAAATCACAGTGTCAGAAAAAAATAATAGTTACAGTTTGTGCTCGGTGGCACAGTGCAGAGTCATCTTGGAAAATGCACTCAGAAATATAAGAATGTGTCTTAGACCGACAGTGAAGCATCCTGCTGGACAAATGGTCTGGGGATGCTTCTCCTTTTATGGAGTGGAGCAATTAGCATTCATAAAAGGAACTGTGAATGCAGAAATTTACAAAAAAAATCTGGAAGAGTTTTATTCCCGCCAATTGAAATGCACGAAGTCTTCTTCCCGGAAATAGCCCTGACCTAAACCCTATCGAGAACTTGTGGCATAAAATGGCAATTGAAATAAATAAACTGAAGCCTCCGTCAAAGGAAAACCTTAAAAACTTCATCGAAAAAGTGTGATTGAAAAATTTATCCAAGACTACATACATAATTTGGTGAAATCCATGCCTAAACTATTGAAGCAGTTATTTAAAAAAAAAAGGAGGAACAACAAAGTACTGATTTAGTTGGTTTTTGATAATTGTTAGTGTTATATACCTATGTAATTTTATTTGAAATAAATATGTGTTTATTTAAATTATGTGAGCATTTTTAATTTTTGTGCCAAAAAATCGAAAATCTACAAATTAACTCTAAAATTAAGAAAAAAAAATTTTTGATCCCTAAGAAGGCACTTTTCTTGCAGATCATCTTTAAACGGTGTTGCTTAATAATTTGGAGTGAAAAGCTATCAAGGAATCACAATTTAATATAATTACAAAAAACCGATATTTTCAGTGTGAAAAGATTTCTGTGCTCGCTACTGTAGAAACAGTTGACGATTACGTTTACCTAGGCCACAATATAAAACTCGGAAAATAAAACCTAACAGCCTAAAGTAATATCTAAAAGAGTAGGACTGGGCTGACCTGGGCTGCCTCTGGGAAAATGAAAGAAGTTTTTGAAAACAAACAGGTTCCAATTTGTCTAAAAAGAAAAATGTTCGACGCATGTATATTAGGGTGTCCCTTATTTTTCAAAGTTTTAATTTTACAACGCATAGTCTATTATTTTATTCATTAGGGCCTAAAACAACCGAAAACATTTTTTTACCTTTTTTGGAACAGTGTAACCCGTGCCGACTTGCGCGCAAAGATGTTCCATACGAATTGCGTCACAGGAGCGGCGCGTTGTCGTTGTCATTATCATTTAGCCTCGGTTTGTCAGGTATTAAGCACGGATTGTTTTATATTTCGAAGTTGTCAGTGTAACTAAGAAGCAATTGAAAAAGTATTTTCTTGGTTGGTGAAGTAAATCACCAAATAACAGGTGTAAACTACCATCTAATCGTCAAATTCTCGCAGTTCTATTTCTCAACATACGTGAAGTTAATTTGACTGTTATTGAAAGCGCTAATCTTGTCATTCTGGAGTGCAATATTTTCTGAAAAAAGGCTAGAATACCTACCAGAGCTGTTCCTAATTATGCTAAGGAGTTAGTGGATCTTTATCAGGTTTGACGAGAACTGCAAAAAATAGCAAGAGGATTCAGAACTTACATAGGCGCTGCGGAGAGAACTTTCAACTTGAATTAGATAATTTATTTGATATCGCACACGCCAATGCTCTTGAATGTGCTGTGAAACGACAGCATCTTATACAGGATGCTTGAACGGAGCTTGTGTGCAAAAACTAGAAGGAGATTTGTTACTCTTTGCTTGCCGCCATCATATATACGAACTGATGCTCAAAAGCGCGTTTGAATCATAAAATCGACTGTACGAGATGATTATAGCAAACTCATTGAGCTTGCTATTGTTTTTCTGAGTAAAGGTAATGAAAATATTAAAAAAAAACAGACCTGCTGGCCCAATTCATCAAGCACGATGGATGGCAGGAGCTATTTACTCCTTAAAAATACGTTTACTCCAGTCCCAGTTTAAAATGTGCGCTAAGGACAAACAAGCTCTACGAGATGTTTGTTTATTTATTGTGGCAGTTTATGTGAAGTCCTGGCTTGAATGTAGTTTGGCGATATAAGCTCCGAATCAAGATTTTTGTTTTTAAAAGACCTTAAAAGATTACGAAGAAGTTGACAATTTCCAAAGCGGCTTTAAACAAGTTCAGTCAACATTTGTGGTATTTGTCAGAGGAAATAGTCGTCCTTTTAATTTTTGATGATAACGTTGATGAGCACACTAAAGGAAACATTGAAGAAAACTTACAAAAATAAAGTTTTAGTGATTCGTGAAAGAGATATGTTCCATCGAAGGAACAGATATCTGGGTCGCTATATGGTACGTAAGTAGTGTTTAATCTGGTATTTAATTTAGAATTAATTTGTTTTATTTACAGGTACTACAAGTATTTGTTATCTTGTTTAATGGAAATCTTTGAGTGATTTTGTTTTTGTCAAGAGTAAATATTTATTTTCACGACTGAAACTTGGTAGTAGTTTCCTTCAAGAAATTGCAACTTCATAGAAAGACAACGCGGCATTTGTGGAAGCTAAAAAGAAGATTACTAGCTTAAAAGCAGTTAATTACACAGCTAAAAGAGCTGTTAATCTAATGACAGACTTTCATGGTTTGACTACCGTAGATGAAGAACGTAAGCAGTTCGTATTATGTTGTGTGCAAGAACATAGAAAAATTTACCCAGACTGTAAAAAAAGAGACTTTGAAGAGGAAATATCCAAGTAAATAAATATAAATTTGGATCTTTTGTGATAATTACAAGAATAGCATTATATAAATATATGTTTTCATCTATATTTATCTAACATAATGGTTTTAAATGATCATCTACAACTACATTTAAAAGACACCCAAAGCAGCTATTTTCTAAAACTTTGAGGCCAAGTCGGCACGGGTTAGAATTAACGTAGGAAGTTGAAATTCTGTATTTGGGTAACTAGTAGACTATTTAACACAATTAGGGGGTATGCGTTTCAATAATCCAATTTTTTTTTTTTTGCCCATATAAGGGACACCCTAATGTATATGTATACTGCCTATCCCAGGGGTCGGCAAACTTGTTACTCAAGAGCCAAATACGTACATTACAACGATTAAAAAAAAATTGGAAGCCAAATCTGTTTATTGATTTAGCAAACCTTTATTATAATTATAGCACTTCATTACATTACGGGCACACTGATAACAACTTGATTTCATACTTACTTCAGATTTTATTCATTGATAAAAATGATATGTAATTAAGGAATCCACAAATTTAAATCATGACAATGAGTGACAAACACTTAAGGGCGGAAATAGGTTTAGACGCATAAAAATAATAGATTTTTTTTAAAATCCCATAGATCGTTTGTAAAACTTTTCAAAAATGTGCTCTCAAAGTTTCAAATAAAAATAATAATTCGCTCTGAAGTTATAAGCAGTTAAGTGAGCGCCTCTCGTTAAGTGCGGGAGCGCTGGCGCTTTTTTCAAACGCATTTTTCACGAAACGGCTTTCTTAAATTTGTATACACTCTGGCTTAAAAAGTTCTAAACCAATCATTTTGAAAAAAATGATATTTAGTTTCTTTTATATTTGCGCTCAAAGTATTTATTCTTTGCTAATTTAAAAAAAATATGGAAAAATATGATAATCGTTGTTTAAACACGTTTATCATCCTAAAGAATACAAATTTTAAGTTCTTAAAGAGAATTGAGGTTCACATAGAAGAGAGTTAAAGTTATTGATTTCAAATGAAAATTGTGACCCCCAGAGTGTACACAAACAGCTACGTCAGACGGTGACCTCCGATAACATCATCTAAAGTTTCAACAAATTATATGCATCCCTTCCTTGGCAAAAAATCATGAAAATCAGTAAAAAATGTCGCTCTAAACCTATATCAGCCCTAAATGCGAACAATGTTCTTGAGTAAGTCAGGTTTGTTTGTTGTTATTCTTAATTTTAGGCACAATTCCAGGTTCTCATCAATAAGACGACTTTTCAGTTTACTCTTGTTAAAGTTCACGCTTGAAAAAAAATGTTCGCACGAATATTTAGAATTGAAAAGTGAAAGAACAGCAAACGCAAGTTTTCAGCTGATCATAAGAATCAGGAATACTATTCCAGGCGTTGAAGATGATCATGTCTTCCTTCTCGAGGTCTTTAAAAGCAAACCATTTGTGTTGTGAACTAATCTCACATTTGTTCTTCTCCAATATTTCCAAATCAACATAAAGACGTTAAAATTTAGAGCTCCGTATTTCTTTGTTTTTTAAATCCAACAATTGTATTTCAAAGTTACCAAAAAAAAAATCAAATGTGTTATCGTAGCATTAAGAGGGTGTTCGACGAATTCTGAGATCGCTCTGTTCTTTTTAAATTCCTTAAGCGTGCTGAGAAATGCTCACCTCATATTATATTTAAAATTGTTGGTTTGAAATAGTGTTTTTCAATAGAGGAATTATTATCTTGGCGATGCTCCAGCAGACTCGAAAAGTGAAACAATGTTTCCCTTTCAAAATCTTAAGCAAAAAGGGAAAATTTGTTATTAGAAAATTACATAAGTTGATTTAGATGAGACGTAACGTCTACCGTGAAATATTCTTTTGGATCCACTGATCGTCTGTTAGTCCTGGATAGTGGGCACCCTTCTCAAGGTGAAATACTTTTATTTCTGGTAAAAGAAATTCGAAACGTTTTAAAACGTTCTCTCTTGATAACCAACGTACCTTGCTATGAAGCAGAAGATTATCGAACTCTCTCCATTTCAACTAAAAATCTTTGATTTGGTGATGAGGATTCAGAGCTTTAGATGAGTAATTCATAAAAATAGCGCTCTATAAATTATCCAATTTATTATTATTATATTTTGATTTAGCTAAAATGGAGTTAATAATCGTAATCACCAATTCCATAACTTAACAAATACATTACACACAGCAGTGGAGGGAAGAAGGCTGAAGAAGAATAAGCCACTTGTCTCGTATTTGAATTCCTGGCCCTAACCTCGTCCTTATACATACTGTATGCAATGTATTTTAATTTCTGTCATGTTCTATTTGAGCGGGTGTATCCTTATCTGTGGCCAGGACACTCAGTGTGGCGTGTGCTTCTGTCACTTATTCTCCAAGGAATTATTATTCGAGTCGCCAGCCCCGCACCCCGCGCCCTCACCCTGCCCCACTCCACTTGTAAATAAGCAAATCGGGCTGTTTGCATGCAAATGTCATTTTCTTAACGACACCAAAGGCCAAAGAGCTCTAAATATGAATCTGTTCAAATCACCTACATATTGCACCTGCGTACGGTTCCAAGTGAACGTTATTTATCCTTGAAATCGGATAAGTATCAAAACTTAGCATTCACATAGAATAATTATATTTACCTCTTTATTCGATATGACGAACCTGAGATGTAACATAAGTTATTATTATTTTTTACTATACTTTTGTACAGCACTAGACACGAAGTAATAAATGGTTACAAGACTATGGTATGAGCAACTAATGAGAGTTTTTATTTTGTAATGACCGTCACCTCCACCGTCATCAATATTGTAAACTAAAATTGTCTTTCCGCCTCGAGCCAAATGGGGCGAGCGGCTGAATCCGCGGGCGAGGAGGAGGGAGGGGGATTCAAGGGGATTTTCAATGTGAAGGGCCAAAAGGTGGAATTCTCCTAGAGTAATAATTGACATATACCACCAGAAAAGGTGGTACTTATCAATTATTACTCTAGGTCGTCACCTGACCTCCCGCTGTTATGTACCCCTATGATAATTTCTAGTAGCTCTGTTTTGTTTCAATTTTAAATTTTATTTTGTATTATGCTTATTAAATAAATTTGCATTTCGACAGGACATAGAGGGAACGGGTAGTTTAAATGTAGCCTGGGTCCCTCTTGTTTTTCTTTAATCACAACCCCAGTAACGTAAGCCCGCATAGAGCGAAGCTAACGAAAAGCGACGTCCACCTATAATAGCTTCGGGAAAGTGGTGGTACTCCTCCAAGTCCATATTTAAAAAAATGATATGTACCAATTACAAAATGCTGTCGCGCAATTACTCTTAATTAAAAGTAGGTACTTTGAAACAAATTTAAACCGCGTCGTCAATAGTGTGTGGCGATTTGCATGGGTAGGTACTTTTCGAACTATAAAACCGAGTGTGGTAAGTGAAAGATGGCTAGACGACCGACTACGCGCTACCTTTGAAAATCTTTACCCAATATTTGTTATAGATATTAAAATATTATTATAGAATCCTAACTATACAGCATCGGGGAGGGAAGGCGAAGGAAAATTCACCATTCCTTATAAATCAGTAATCCTAATTCAGCCACTTACTGCCTCTGCTCGCTTCTAGAACACTGCCACCAGCCTTTTCCCACCCCGATTTGGTGGTTTCATTGAAATGTCAAACATCAATAAACTTTTCAAAAAGCCTGTGAAGCCGTTTTGAATGCATGTTACTTTTAATGGTTTCACAAAACCTTTGAAGTGCCTCCGGTATACAGTGAATAAAATAATTTCGGCTACAGGATATGGCGTCTCAGTCCATGTAGCCATGCACGTTCTGGGTAGATGTTGATTGGCGTACGTGCAGCATTGTACTCGAAATATCTATTATACATATAATACTATATACCTAATATCGTATGTAAGTTCTGATTGCTTGGAAATAATACAAAGTGGACAATGTTACTAGACGTGGACAACGGACGGCGAGAAAATCACATTATCGATGTACTCGTATTGTACCTAAACCCGATTTTGTTTTAATTTTATCATCCTGTACAAACTTATAATACAATTAGTCTTAACAAGTTTCCTTCGCATTTTCTTTATTTATAAGCCTTGCCTTTCGTTATTTGTAAAATGAAATGGTGTCATAATATGATGTAGCGCATTCACAACTAAAGCTACTGAGCTACGTAAAAGAATTAGGAAAAACTTACAGTATTTGGAGAAGCCACCATTATCTTGTTCCTGTTAATTGACCAACAATTATTTAATTTTTTAATAAACAAATTTCATTACAAAAGTGATTTTCTATTATCTGTTAATTATTGACTTCAAAACTGTGTTATGCGAATGAGATTCTTGAGATTTTTCCATTACATTCGAAAATACAATATATCATTAGGGTGACCCTTATCTTTCAACTTTTTATTTTATTTTATGTCTGACCTCTTCAGTTTTCGCAACAGTATAGCAAAGTATAGTCGACAACTAATGATGGAAAAAAATATCATTCGTATAATTCTAAGTGGTGCCCCAGAAACTGTGAAGGTCGTCTTTTATATTAAAAAAATGGGTTTTTATTCACAAATTTAACGGATTTTTTTATTGCACGTTAATAAACTTAATTAAATGTAAATAACCCAACAGCACATAGGATTCACGATAGGGAGCACAGTGAGACGAGAAGATTCAGGATTTACACAGGCGCCGCGAGGAGAGCTTTCAACTCGAATTAGATAATGTATTCGATATCGCACACGCTGATGCTCTTGAAAGAATAATAGTCGAAGAAAGTAAAATATTCTCGCAAAAGCAAAGAGAGCTAGGGCATCCAGAATGCTGAGAGGGTGTTGACAAAAAGTTGGCTGAAATTGAAGAAAGGGCCAGGCTGAGAAAACTCGCAGAAGAGACTCGAGCAAACGCCTCCGAGAGCTCACAGGAATCTGTTACTTTACAGAGCTTTGATACACATGAAGACATCGAAGAACAATCTACAAGCTCTGAAGAAAGCCAGGAAGAACCTCTGCCATCCGCATCTCAATCCGTAGGTTCTTTAGCTACGTCGACAAGAAGAGGAAGAAAAGATTTTATCACATTTAAATTAGTTGTATTTTATTATATTTTATGGGAATGACATGTTTCGCCCTTCTAAGGCATTATTAAATGTCAAACATGGCGGAACATGTCATTCAAGAAAAATAAAATTTCTTCGTTTGCGTTTATAATAAAGAGACATATCAAATATGCACCCCTCTGGTGGCAGTCAAGAGCTATGCGTATAGCGGCGGAGTGCAGGCGGTGGAGGCCGTTAGATTAGAGAGTTAATGTCCGAGGGTGCCCGGTGCGCGGTGTGTCGCTGTCGGGCAGTAGGCGCCGTCCGGATTAGCGATCGGCCAATTTACTTCACACGTTAGCAATGAGGTGGGATTGAGGGGGTCGAAAGGGCGAGATGTAGACATTAATACAAAAAGCGTTATTTACACGGCGCACAGTACAAACTCGATCAATTTAGATTTTACCTTTTCGCTACTGTGTCTCCGAAGAATATAATATTGTCGTATAATTTTTATAAAGATTTAAAAAAAGGGGAATTGGTGGATGCGATAAAGCTATGAAGGGATCTGCGATCCTCATCTTAGCAAATGGCAAAGTAGTCGGATTTTGTCTTGGTTTATTATAAATGCAGTGACCCGATGATACCGTCTTTTGACTAATTAGGAAATTAATTACTCGAAGCCCCCAAGAAGAGCTTATATGTGATGCCACTCAATTACTGGTGTACCAGCGATATTCATATATATATATATAATATATTAAGAGTTTAATATTTAATTTATTAAAAAATAACGATGTTAAGCTAATCTTAGAATACGAACATCCAGAAAATATAAATAAGCTACACGCAACTCATACATTTATGTTTAAAGTCTAAAATTAACTTAATCTCTTAATATAGACTTACCTACTGTGGTACCACATTTTTAAGTTGTTATAATTTGAATAACTTTTCGGAAACATTGTAGGTATTATCACAACACTTTTTTGCACTTTGTGTTATGATAATACATATGTACAATGTTTCCAAAAAGTTACTCGTATTAAAATGTAAATCCACAACACAGAGTGAAGCCGAATATAGAAGAAATAGTTAGAATTGACTAGTCTTTGCCATGAATAAACACTATTTTTCCAATAGATTAATTAGATGATGTGGTTTTGATGAACGTCACACGAACTTAAATTTAATAAAAAGTCTCTTTCCCACAACTTTTTATTCATACGAAAGTAAAAGCCGCTAAGTAATCAAATCCAGATTGGATAGGAAATGTTTCGATCCACATACAAATTGGCAACTAGAACGACTTTCTTTAAAAATAACAGACGAGAGATTAGGAGATGAACGGGTAGTTTTATCTCGATAGTAAAGTCTTCTCTCCTTCGAGACAAGGGGCATTTGGTTTAAAGGGTCGTAAAATTTAATGAGGATACTTCACTCGTGAAATTTAGATTGCGTTTCTATACTTAGAAGAATGTACCTTAATTTGACATACCAGAATGTGCTACACATATTCTATGGAAGTAAGTAATATTCATGTCTGAAAATATCACATTTAGAACTGGACTTTAAGCTTTATAATATTAAGACGTCATGCGTTTTGCCTTACTAGGGGGGCAATATCCAATGGAATACAAAGATGATATTACCTGCCCTGGACCTTGTTGAGACGGACCCCGTGGGCCGCGAGGAACTTGTCGTTGATTTCTTCCAGCGCCATGTCCACGGCGGGTCCGCAGCGCTCCAGGTCGAAAGGCGAATCCAGGCGCGAGGCCATCAGCACCCCCACATTGTAGTTGGTGACTTCTGGCGTTTGGTTGCGATCAGGGATTGAGTGCCCCTTAGCCTTTCCCAAACCTGGTAGATTTGAAGAAATAGTTTCATGGTGGCGCATGTCACTGGTTCCCTCTTTGTCGCTCTTATATAATTTTGGTTTATTTTTTAAATTGTTTGCCCCTTGCAAGGGATTTTGATTGTTACCCGAATCGATTTGGAAGTTTTTGACCGTGTTTGGCGCTCTCGTTGTCCATAGCGCCGGTAAAGATTGCGTGTTGGTAGTTTTCAAATTTAATTTTTCGTCGAGTGGCAGGCAAAAAGATAATCTGTGTACTAAGGTTAGGAAATATACCACTTTTGTAAATGTCGCCGTGGATGCTTTCATATAAATAAATAAAGTCAACGGATGCTTCCTCGACCTGCTGGGAACAGAGGCCATAGTGGCGCCGCAGCTCTCAGAGAGACAGGTCTCAGGGACTCGCCATTCTCTTGCGCTTGTTCCGGAGTATTGCGGAGATACTACACCGTAGTTGTGTCTTGCGATTTGCAGGAGATGTTCGTTGGTCTTTTTTTTGTTTCTACCTAAATAAGTTTTATGGACGCTTGAAACTTTATATCTATAATATTAAGATAAAATGATCGTGTATTTTAAAACTTTGTTTATTAATTCATCTACTATTTAATATTGCGTATTCGCGAAATACAACAAGGACCTAATATGTGCAACAGATGAAAGTTGAATCGTGAAGTGCTCGATTAACTCGATCGTCTCGAGCGAGAAGGACCGCGCTCTCCGGGAGACAACTCGCGACTGAAACAAGCGCGCAGCGAGAATACATCTGCTCTGGTAATGAAGTCAGCTGAAAACGTTAGGGCGGGCGAAAAACGGAGATTCGTCCTTACAAGCTTTTTCAATGAAACGAGCAAAATTTGTCTACATTAAGAAAAGGATTTTTACCTTGTACCTGGCAATCGCGTCACCTTCATAGTAAGTGTGCGTTGTGTACACATATATCATATTAAAAAAAACGGTAGTGTTAACTACGCATTTAGATACAATAAATACCGGCCCTTATTTCTACAAGGAAATGACCTATTTTTCACCTTATATCTCATCCACCGTGGATTTTCATATTATTCGTAAAAGTGGCTCAACGGAAACTCCTAAATAAATTACTGTAGAGCTTCAAGAGCCCTCGTATTAATATTATTTTATTTCCCAAGATAAGAAAAAATACGTAAGTAATTTTTTTGATGTATATTAATAATTAGAAGAAAATAAAAAGTTTACATAAAAGCTGTATTATTTTAATGTTAAAACAATCATCAAATTAAATCCAGAGAGTATAATTTATTACAGTAGATACCTTTGTATAATAGATAGTAGGGTGCAGTAATGTAATAATATAAATTGACATAATAACAACTAAAATAGCTAGAAGCAGGGCTACACGTAGGTAATTTATTTTAGGGTAACACCACTTTAAATGACTAAAAAATGATGAAATAAATGTAATAGAATAATAATACTCGAGAAACTGATACAATATAGTATTAAATAGCACCAAAGACATTCTCGGGAAACTGCTTCTTGATTTGCGGCACGCAGTGCACTGCAGCTGCAGCTGGGGCAGATGTGGATCTAGATAAATAAAATAAAATCGCTTAGTCAACATGCTTATAGCTATGGTAGACAAATACTTGAGAGATTTTAAAAATATTTAATTTTTGTGTAGATAATCATGTTGAAGTCAATCTTGTTTTAGGGGCCTTTGTCAGCATTATGCTAGATCCACTGTCTTTGAGGTACTTGGCTGATATTTCAGATTCGAGGGCAGAAAACGAAATCCATTATCTGACCCCTAAAAAGGCGCGTTTGGAAAATCTAATTATTTAATACAGTGCTCGCGACATGCCTCGGAGAAGACCATAAATTTAGATTACTTGGGGAATATTTCGAGAACTCGGCCGTGCTGGAGGGTGTTCGGCTTTTTGTCCTTGATAGATATCTCCGACAGCGACAGCATAGATTGTTTTACCTATCGGCCACCCAGAACCAACCTGCCTCTGATGACACCGGTGGGAAGAGCAATTAAACTGCTGAACGCGGTCTCCTCGGAGATCGACGTCTTTCATATTAGTGAAAGTATGTTCAGAAGGTAAATACTCTTGATTCTGGAGAGTATCTTGTCTTTCTAATGTCGAAAGTTGCCAGTAGCAGTAGCAAGGTCCAGCAAGAGGGTGCCCTAGAGAGCGGACTAGCGAGGACACCCACGGCTCATTTAATCCGATGAGATTCCGCTCAGAAACGGGAGCAATCTCTTTCAAATGCATTCGCAATTATTCTCGGCATTGAAATAAAATGAGGCGTAAAATACTCTACTCACTTTATTGCTATTGCTCAGGTCTACAAGTTGTTTCGAGAATAGTTACTATATTAATCTGAATGATTCTTTAAATATTTATTTGATTTGATACATAAGCAAAAACAAGGGGGAGTATGTTAGTTATCCGTGGCTCTATCCCACGGCATTTTTTTGGGGAATGCTCGGAACCAATTCTCTACAGCTTCGAAGAGATGGGCTCAAGGGGATAATCAGGGGATATTTCGAGAACTAGGCCGTGCTGGCGAGTGTTGGTCTTTTTGTCCTTGATAGATATATCCGACAGCGACAGCACAGATTGTTTTACCTACCGGCCGCTAGAATCAATTTGCCTCTGGTGACACCTGTGAGAAGAGCAATTAGTCTGCTGAACGCGGTCTTTTCGGAGATCGACGTCTTTCATATTAGTGAAGGTGTTGTTCAGGGGAAAAATACTCTCGACTTTAGAAAGTATCTTGTCTTCCTAATGTCGAACCATCTCTAATGCGTTCCTGGTATTATATTATATGTGTGTAATATTTTACCTGTACTCGAATACTCAACTCAAACATTTATGCTGTTTGTAATGTATTTTAACTGATTTGATTTGATTTGAATACTTCGATTCAAAATGCACGCGAATGCGCATGCCCGAGAACGTTTCTGGATTATTTTGAAATTTGTTCTGAATATTGTTGTATGAGACAGTAGTGTGAAAACAAAGGAGAACAATTTGGTGTTGTTTGATTTTCACAACACTTTCTTACAATTGTGATTTTTAAACGGGTGTGAAAAAAAAATACATTAAATGATAAACTTTATAACTAATTACGATTTTACCGTGATCCAAGTTTTTAAAGGGTAGAAAATATTTATTTCCGTGAATATTTTACGGGTTGCTACTATTTAGTTTAAATAACACAAACAAATTCCATATTGTTGAACGCATTATCAATACGAAGTATTTGTGGTAATGTGAAGTTTAACATCATTGCAAGGCTGGCATGGCATGGCATGGCAGTCCGCCGGCCGGCCACATTTCGGAACACCCTGACGCTGGCAATACAAGTTCTCAGGGGGCCGGGGCGAGGCTGTCGCGGGATCCCAAGGGCACTCTTCGGAACCTCCTTCGACCCTCGTACACGCCTTGGATATATTGTATTGACCTCCCTGCCACTATTCTCCGGCATTTTAAATACAAATGGCATTTAACGGAACTGATTTGGGTATGGCACGTGTGAACAACTGTTTAAATAAATTGTCCATCACAAAACATTAGGATAGTTTTAAGAGAACATTTTGTAGACTAAGCAATCGGAAGAAATTCAATTAGGAATTAAGGTCGCGTGGAGAGGATTGACAAGTTGAAACACATTACCTGCGCCGGGGGATCCCTTTGCTCGCAATCACCGCTCCCGGGATGGCGCGCACGCGATGTGCCATTAGACATACACCGGGGCCGCATCGCATCATTACCTACATTTTCTCCATTCAATGATACTCAACTACACAAATAAAATATATGCTTCATTTCCAACATCCCATCCCAGGTATTAGGTACCTACTTTCCAAAGTTGGGAGCTTGATTGAATAATTAAACTTATATTTTATGTATTTTAGTACGATTTCAGAATCAACTATTTTATTGAAAAATAATCATTTCTTTTATTTCTACTCAAGTTATGATTAAAATATAAATTCGAAAATTTGAAAAAAAAAACAACATTGATTTTCGAGAGTGTAAAAATGGAAAGTTAAAGAAAATAAAATAATTTTCGTTTCAACCATATAAAAAAACAATACTCGATATTATCGATAACAAATGTTGTAAATGATTATCTTTATCTGTAATACACTTCTTCTTACATTTGCTATTGACGGTAACCATAAACTAAACGTTTGCAGCAACAGTGACCAGGATGTCACGTGGCAACAGCCCGGCTACACATATTTATATAAATTAGTTTGGAGAGCTTTATTCCAGATTTTCCTCGCAACACTTTAATCTGATTGAGTGATGTCCCGGAGGCGGTCTTAAACGAAGCAATCACGCTCACGGCACAGAGATCCAATTGTCGGCACGAGATGTTCGCTCCCGCCACCCCCACCCCCACCCCCATCCCCACTCTATTAGGAGCCGGATTAAGACGAACCTTTGATAACGGTTCTGTGGTCTTGTATTAAAAAAAACATTATTTTTACCTTTTATAACAGTGCAATATTGATTATTTTATAGACAAATGTGGATTTACTTGTAATTGGTGAAATGAAAATGATGATTGCGCGGCGCGAACTAGTTTCCGCCAGTAATATTGGATCGACACTGCATCAGCTTGCTGTTGAGGGTGGTGTTGTAGTCAGATATATCGAACTGGAGGATAATCACAATGTACGCCGAAACCGAGCCGATAAACTGAAAACAACAATTCAGACTTGTCACTGTCCACTGTCACACCCTTCATTGATAATACTCGTATGTACCTACCTACATACAATATAATGCAATGGTTTACTTCTCACATTATCGTTTGAGATATTTAAACATTGTATTGTAACATGTATAATAACATGATGGAAATAACTTCAACAAGTTAAAGTATAGGTACGTAGATTATCGGAAATGTTAAAATGTTAAAGTGGGGCATCTTTAACATTTGGTAATCTTCTGACGTTTCCATAATCGTCCAAGAAACATTAAATGATTATACGATTAAAGTTAATTGGAACCAACAAAAGCGTGGTAATACTCACTGAGGTCAAGAATGACACGTCCAGAGGGAACAGGCCGCAAGCGGAAAATTTTACGTTATTTTGCAAAATCTGTAAAGAAAATAAGAGAACCTGCAATTTATAAAACACAAATGTACAAAAACAATAAATACGGAGAAATACCATACATAACATACATACTACGAATTTGGTTGGATAGCTAAAGAGGCAATACATACGTCATTCTTATCTTTGGCGTCGTTTCGAAAACTTCTTTCGAGGCGATGAAGTATCCTTGCAGTTTGTTTGCACTGAAATTCAGAATATATGCTACAGATGGTTATGTGCGCAGTTTGACATTCACGTAAATACAGTACGCAATAACCGGTCTTCTCACCTTTTTTTCTGTTGTTGTAGTGATATGGGCGATGATTATAACTTGCAGTGCATCGAACACAATAGACAAAGACGTGAACAGATTCAAGCAAGAGGAACGGATTTGATATAAACTGGCGAAACAATTATACATCTTGTGTGTGACGACAATGAAGCATTGGGCGATAATGAGAAGAAGCTGGAAGGAGTACGCCCGTCCGATCTTCCTGGAGACGGAACACAGTCTGTCGTGGATTCTGCTGAGGCCCTGGAGGCGAGAGGTCCGGACCCAGCGCGTGGGGGTAGCCCAGCACGTGTGGGCCGACATGAGGGTGCCGCCGCGGGGGTCCAGGTAGTCGTTGAGGATTTGAAAGCGATCGGCCAGCAGCCAGAGAAGGGCCACGAACTGCGACTCGCGGACGATATGCGTCATGAGCGCCACGCCATGCGCGCCCTCGCTCGCGGTCCTCGCGTGGCATGCTCGCCTCATTACCTGGTCGGCGGCGATGTACGTTATTCCGAGAGACATAATTGCATATATGCTACGATTAATTTTCTTTCTGATGTCTTTATAAGGCACGCTCATATTCATAACTTTCATTTCGTCGTCGATGTCCTGAATCATGGACAAGAACGTGGTGATGTTGGTTGTGCAGAAGGGCGTCCCCCCCACCATGACGATCATGAGCAGCAGGCCCCCGCAGGTCTTGACGTGCCTGATGCCGGAGGCCAGGAGAGAGGGCGCCTGCTGGACGCCGCTGCCGGGCGGCGGCAGCGCGCTCCACTCGCGGGCGGCGTGCGCCAGGCACAGGCCGTACGCCGCGAGCACGCCCGCGCTGTTGGCGGACGACAGGAGGCGACGGAGGCCGCTCCTGTCTTTGGTCAAGGGAAGTTGCCCAAAAATCTTCGAAATTATAATGATTTGCGAGAAAGTCGTGAAAACGCTTCCAGATTCTTTCGCTTTCGTTTTCATTTTATCGTATGAAAATCGGGTGGTCTGCTCCAAAACGCATGAATTTTACGAGTGAAGCTTATATATAATATTTATTTCGTATGACATAAAAGTCTATCGTGTAATCTATTATTTGTATTTCGTCGATGGCAAGTTACATGCATAAATAATGTTTGTTTATTTACTTAACAAGAAAAGTACGAGAATAGTACATTCAATTAAATGACAAATTACCATCAAACTGGTCCTCGGCCAGGAATGAGTGCCACTATGTCATCTTTATTGACTCTTTTGATGAAATAACCATTTTTATTTTATTTCGGTTGGAAAACAAGTGTCATTAATAACAATTTAAGGAAATGAAATGGATTTGGAAAAAATCGGAAGTGTCTTCTAGTCGATAAGTACAAAATTGATGTTGAAAAGCAATACCGTCACCCTTCGTCTGTGACATGGGCTTTGGCCACCGTACCTACCACCTTGACACGCTGCTCTACTCCAACGTCCCTCCCAACATCCCTCTCAACGTTCCCCATCCAAGACCAACCCCGGTAGTCAGATCCAATCAATGGTTGATTAAACTCAAGTAATAGTCATATTATAATCCATCAACGTCACCACATACAGATACGAAGTAATAGCCACGATGACAGCAAATCAAACCAACAAGTCTCCAGCTCTGAAGAGTGCTACCGCGTCCTCCAGGTGTCGGCTGTTGCTTGCTGACTATGGTCATTTCATTCTATATGCCAAGGCTAATAAATTTGATATAGCACCTAGTCCATAGAGTTGATTATTTTAGAAAGGCACTAAATATTATACCACGCGCGAGTAACGTCATTTTGTACCAAGAAGCGCGTGCGTCGTGTGAGTTAGTTAAATAATTCAAGAAAAAACGGCGTTTTAGTTAATACAGTGCAAATAAAAAAAGAAAAACTCATAGACTGACGTATACTTCAACATTACAAAATATCATTCCAGCAAAAAACCCACCAGTAAACGAGATATGATTGATATTATGTTTAATTCGTAAAGTTTCCTTCACCCCTACCATATGTTGCGGGCCAATTATGTACTATACTAGTGTTTTGCGATCGAACAAAATTTTCAAGTATTGTTTTGAAATATTTAATTTTTGTTTTCTTATATGTAGGTATACCATGCTGAGCTATGTCTAGAGTATGTTTCAATCAATAAATAATTATTAAATATTTTGTAGATTCACTTGTAATGTTTAATAAGTAATTAATTTTATAAAAATCGATTAATTATGAGCAAATTCAACAAAAGTTTTTAATCACATGACACTCTTTTTTGAGCTGTGATATAGACTTCGCCCTAATAGGAAAAAAAAGTGTTTGCAGTCATATGGCTCCTGCTGATTTGGCAGAAATGATAAAGATCTTGGGAGTTGACTTTATATTGCATTTAAAATTTAATTAAACTAAGAACACAATGCTTTCAGTTTTGGTATTAATGAAGAAAATAAAAGTAGTAAATGCATTAATGATGGAACAAAGAAAGGAAGGAAGGAAGGTAGGACACTCCTCGCTGAAGACTCTGTACTAACAACTACTAAGTTGCGAGGTCGGTCTTGTCGGATCTGTTGGCGCGCACGCAGCGGACGCAGGTGTCGGTCGCGTGGGCCGCCTCCTGGTGACTTGCGCTCCTTCTTTCTTTTTGAAAAGGTGGTACTTTTCGACACGCAGTATATGACCCAGATGTGATATTTTCCGAACCTTTATAGTTGATAACAGTTCCCTGTCAACTTTAGCTCGCCTCAGGATTTCGGTATTGGTAACCATGTCTGTCCAGGGAATTCTGAGCATTCGGCGATGGAGCCACATTCCAAATGCTTCCAGTCTGTTCGTTGAGTTGACTTTCAAGGTCCATGTTTCACACCCATACAATAAAACAGACCACACATAGCATGTGATCATTCTCTGGCCGAGTTTCAAGTTTAAGTTATCATTGCAGAAGAGTGATTTTATTTTATTAAACGTAGCTCTTGCTGCCTCAATTCTGCATTTTATCTCTACATCTGGGTCAAGAGATTGTGTTAGTATGCTGCCGAGGAATTTAAAAATTTCCACCCTTTCGACGTTACGGCCGTTCAAATGCAATACTGACCCACTGTAGTCAAGCCGTCCGAATGTCATCCATTTAGTTTTACTGACATTTATTGTTAACCCCAATCTTTCACCGGACTCGTCATCAAGATTAAGGAGGTCCTGAAGATCACTGACACTTTCAGCCAATAAAACAGTGTCGTCGGCATATCTTATATTTAATAATTAATACGAATGAAAACGTCAGTTTTCTAGAAGTTTTATCATATCAAATATTTGATAATTTCTTAGAAGGGCGAAACACGTCATACCCATAAAATATAATAAAACTTCTAGAAAACTGATGTTTTCATTCGTATTAATTATTTAATATGGAGTTTTACATCATTGTCCAAGAAACATATATTTTATGGGAATGACATGTTTCGCCATTCTAAGGCATTATCAGACATTTGATAATGCCTTAGAAGGGCGAAACATGTCATTCCCATAAAATATAATAAAACTTCTAGAAAACTGATGTTTTCCTTCGTATTCATTATTTAATATGGAGTTTTACATCATTGTTCAATAAACAATAAATATCTTATATTGTTTATCATAGCGCCATTAATTTTCAGTCCTTTCTCGGTGTTGATGAGGGTTCTTTTAAAGACATAGTCGGAGTAGAGATTAAATAATAATGGAGAAAGGATACAACCCTGTCTCACACCTCGCTGGATGGTAATTGCGTTTGACTTCTCGTATCCATGTCTTATTTCGGCTGTTTGGAACTAGTACAGGTTTTTAATAAAATCAATCTTTGGTTTGAATATTGCCCCTGACAAGAATTTTTACTAAGTCAGTATGTTTTACCCTGTCAAATGCCTTTTCATAGTCAATAAAGCATGCAGCTACCTCTTTCCTTTGGTCCCGGCACTTTTGTAGCAATACGTTGATAGCTAATAGTGCTTCGCGTGTTTCAAACGCGTTCCTGAAACCAAACTGAGTATCGTCGAAGTCTTGCTCACATTTACCACGTATTCTGGCATGTATTATTTTAATAAATAGTTTCAGGACGTGACTCATGAGACTAATCAATCTGTAGTCTCCACATATTTTAGGATGTTGTTATTTAGGTAACGTCACAAAGGTGGACTTCAGCCAGTCGTGGGGTATGTTCCCCTTGTCATATATTGCATTAAAAAGTCTCTATAGGTAGTCAATATTGTCATTGTCACTGAGCTTCAACACTTCGACTGGGATGCCGTCTGGTCCGCATGCTTTGCGATTGTCTGAGGTCTGTATTGCGTGAAGAACTTCCGATTTTATTATTGGTAGTCCGTATAAATTGGTAGAAACATCAGTATCAGGTCTATTGTCTTTAAATATATCATAGATATACTTTTCCCATGTTTGCAAAATATCTTTTTCATCTAAAATCAGTTTATTGGAATCGTCAATTAAACATGATGGAGTACTCTTTCTTGATGTGCCTGTCATTTCTTTGAGTTTCTTGTGTAGCTTAAAGCTAAAGCTAGGTATTACTTACAAACATACCCATCACACGAAGACATGAAGTATCTGAAGCGGCCACATAACACAAAGAGTTGCAATTCAAACAAAAATACACAAGTAGAAAGAAAAGTAGCTCATTGTAAAAGTGAATAAATGTATGAATTAAATCTGAAACTGAAATGTCAACGAATAATTATTCGTTACATCAGAGATTCGCTATTTACGTGATCGTAATAACAGAGTTCGACTGTAAATATTATCTAATATTGAGACATTTTATTTTTGAACAATATCTGTTTTAACTCATTCAGATCCCGTGTGCATAATTATGCACACTTATTTCAAAGTATAATAATAACGAGTAACTTTATGTATTTGAATCTTCCACCTGTTTTTATAATAGTAGCAACATTATTATTTACTAAAAATATGACTAGCAGAGCCATATATCCACGTCAGTTGTGAATATTGGTTCTTTCAAATAGTGCGACTGAACCGTTTGACAGGAGTCCTAGTAAAAACATTTGTTTTCATTATTTTTTTTGCAATTTCATAATTATTCAATATAGAAGTATGCAGATGCAAATATAAACGTTTAAAAGTATTATGTGTATATTGAATATGTAAATATTTAAATAAATAAGCGTTCGTTCGTGTTTGATTTTGATGTGCAAAATTATGCAAAATCAGTATCTGCGTCACCTATTGATATACCTAAAGTGTTATTAACTGTCTTATTTACTTGGCAAACCTAATTTGTTTTGATAGTTTTAGAGAAAATATAAAACCCTTTGAATAAAGAAGACCCTATGAAAGTTAGACTTAACTACGACGTAGAAACTGAACGATTGGTGGCTTTGGATAGTGCTTTGGAACGTGAACCTTCGACTTCTACAAGCCAACTTAGAATAGGTGTAGATAAAAGTTCCCCTTATACTATCATCAACGAAGAGCTGTATTTCGAAGATGAACCATTAGTGATCACGGAAAAAATGAATATAAAGTGGCGATGGAGACTTTTTGAGACATTGCATCTTTTGCAAATGGGAAGGACGACTATATGGGGCCACTTGTGGGTCCTATGAATTATTTTCTATGGTATATTAATGAATATGAACTCGAAAAAATGGCCGAATACACAATCATTTTGCCCGGCAAAATAGGAAACATATTTTTAAGCCAACTAATGTTGACGAAATTAAATCACTTGTCGGGCTGGATATAGCTATTGGAACATAAAGTTTTCTGATAGTACGATTGTATTGGAACAAGGCTCTTTGCGTAAATTTATTTCTGAACACGATGACCCGGGATTGAATTGACAGAGATGATATGAAGAGAGTTTGGGAAGTTTACTCTCGTCCGGCCTCACCTATGGTAGAATACCTTTTAGAGACCGGCTCTCTAAGGCCCAGCAAGTGCAGACATTGTAGATAGACCATACTCATGAAGAATGCTGTGAAGTCTGGTGATAGATAGCCGAACTTGGCGCGGTCTACACTTGCTCTGATCGCTTCACGAGTTCCGTATACAAAGGCGTTAGCTAATTCCGGTTGGCTGATGATCACGGCAGACAGGTGGAGGTGGAAAATCTTCGGAAAAGTCCCTGCTAGGGTGATGGAAGGATGGGTTTGGACCCCCGGCTTTCTGGATTTAAGAGGAGGGGGCTGGTCTCCAGCTAAAACTGGTCACCATGTCATGGCGCAGAAAGGAAAACCCACCAGTCTGACGAAAGGACTGGTTCCCCGCGGTACTAATACTATTATATATCCAGATCCCCACAATTTCTTATATACTTAATATATTATATGTCGACACCGAATTGCTATGTTAAGCTGTTTTTCATCGCATTATAATTTCATTACGCACTGATTTAAATAACTGTACAATCTTATTTCAGGCTTGTTCTTGTTTCATATTATCTGTGAATGTTCATTTCAGGGTTCGCACATTTTCGAGAAATAGTATTTTGAATTTATATTTCGTAAACTTAGAGATATGTAGGTTATTCGGTTTAGCTCTTCCTAGGAAATATTGAGTGACATATAGTTTGATTACACGTGGGATTGTCAGGATAGTTTAGAATATTCGGAACGATTAGCTTTAGAATGAGATTATCAGTATTCGCCAATAAAAGGACTTGGATTTCGTCGGTCATAATGAAGGGTACATACAGTATTATTTCTAGACGATCACGAAGGCCAACTCGCGTAAGGTAAAACACCTGTAAGCTCCGAACAGGTGGATGAAGAGGGAATGACTGGAGGGAGCTCCACCATTCGCGGATGAAGATTAGGAGGGATTCTGTCTCAATTCCGACACTAGGTAGACGAACCGTCACATTTGGTGACGTGACGCAGGAGAGGATGAATCCTCCACACCAGGTCTTCGGGATTAGCTAAATTCATCACGATTGATGCTGCCGTGACCAGGAGGATTCATCACATTGGTGCCGTGGTGCCCAGGAAGAACTACCAAAGTAGTTGACGATGACCAGGAAGGATAGGAGGGACTCTGCCTCAATTCCAACACTAGCCAACATTGGGAAGACGAATCCCATCACAACCTACACCCTTGGGAATAAAAATATTTATGTTGTCTGGTGCCTCAGGAATGTACGACTTTGTTATCTATCAAGGCGCCCCAACTGGTTAAGACGAATCTAATCTAAATAATTTCGGTATCGGTGCATCTGTGGTATTACATTTATCTCAAAGCATACATAGTAAAGGCCATAAATTGTATTTCGATAATTAATTCTCATCTTATCACTTTTGCAAATATTGAAATTGAAATGTGTTTCTACTGCGGATACAATATGTGTAAATCGATTCTCTGATCCACCTTTATTGTCAGACAAAGAAATGAAAAAAAAAGAAAGAGGGTCATATGAAGTCATAAGTCGGGATGGAGACGTAGCTTTAGTTAAATGGATGGACAATCGCACAGTTATTGCGTCTAATTTGATCGGATCTGGCAGCATTGATGTAGTATGGGACAAAACGGTCAAACAGTTTATCAATGTCAATCGGCCAAAAATTATAAAACTATACAATAAAAACATGGGCGGTGTAGTACATCAAAAAATTGGACCCTGCGACTAATGTTTCATGCTGTAGATTTGAAAGTAGTAAATAGTTGGTTCGAATATAGACGTGATTGCAAAAAAATCATAACTCCACCGAAGGATCAAATGGATTTACAAACTTTGCGGATCAGCCTGGCAGAATCATAAGTAAAGGCGGGTAAAAATAAAACATTCAAAAGAAAGCTCGGACGTCCAAGTGTATCAGATACGAGAAAACCTGCACCCAAAGCAAAATAAGTTGGTGAAGAAGTTTGGCCCAATGTAAACGTTTGATATGATATGTTTGACCATATGACCCCATCTTGACCAAACCAAAGTAGAGAAAACGATGTGAAAAAAACTCGAGCAATCAAAAAACTTTTTTTTTTGTGATAAATGCAATGTTCATTTATGTATAAAAAATGACAGGAATTGCTTTGTATCCTATCATATTAATACTTTAAATGAATATTATTGTCCAAAAAATATGTATGTACGAGTATATTCGTAATTGTTCATAGAATTTTTTATATTATTATTATTATTAATGTCCTGTCGTGGCAAATTATCTTTTAAAAACCTATGCAATAATATTCTCTTTTCAGTCGTCTGTGTACGTTGAGACCTGCTGGGCATAATTATGCACATGTTCAATTTCCAAAAAAATAAAAAATATTTTCTTAAAACCTCGATGAAGCCTAATACACTCTTAAATATTTTTTCTCCCTTCAGGTCTTAACGGGTTAAGAAACATTTGGTTTATTACGCGAGAATATGGGTATTAAATGTAACCGAAAGTAACGCTCGTGGGGGAGGACTCATCGCGAGCGTGATATCCATTACCGTGAGGGTGTGCTCATCTGTGGAGGGGAAATAATTTGGTTTATTACACTTGTTTATCTACAATAGATACAATCAATTGTCGCTACAAAAATTTGGTGACTACCTGAATATTAATCACCATTAAATTAGTTAAATATTCTTACTGTTAAAAGGTGGGCCACACTGTGATAAACATCGGTCTCCACCAACGGTTTTAAAACAAGAAACACGCGCCTCTGTGGATTCGTGTTTATTCAAACAGTTTGAAAACCAAAATTCGTTTGACGGCTTGTGGATCAAACAGTTTAGTCAAACAATAAACCAGTCAAGGTCAGTTGCGTGGCGGCCGTCGCACGGTGTTTCAAAATTTAATATTACGAGCTACTTTTCATTATTCTGTAAAATTATTATTTTGAAAATTTTATTCTTATAAAATGTATATGTCTGTTGACTTCTACGATAGAAACACATATATCTGTCTATCTCTCTGTCTTTACATAAAGTAGGTATTTGAATAGCGTATTTCGTAAGATTTTTTTTAATATGAGACCATAAAAGGCCCTTTGCAGCTCGACCTTGAGTATAAAGATAGAAATAGAAGTATTTTTTTTAATTTTGAATATTAAATTCATAGGTATATATCAATCGGTTAGCGGCGAAACAATATGACTGAACCGTTTTTTTTTTTCATTAAATTAGGTAGGTAATTTAGGGGTTGAAATTTCAACAAATCGGCCTCAAATTTATTGTGTGAACTGGATGACTAATATTCTTCCCTAAACACTTATAATTAGCCATTTCCATGTCATTGGGTTTTTACCAAAAGTAGCTCGTAATATCGCACCCTGAAACTCCGTGCATCGTGCAAACGAAGACTGTGGAATGCATGTTTAATGCATGTTTACATCTGTGGAATGCGTTTTTACATTGGTTGAATGCGTGTTGGTCGTGTTTGTAAACTGTGGATTGCATGTTTGTCAGTATACAAATTTTGGTTTCAAACCAGCTTGTTTATCACAGTGTGGCCCGCCTTTAAATTTTGAAACACCGTGCGACTGCGCCACGCAACTGACCTTGACTGGTTTATAAAACTGTTTTACAAACCGCATAAACACGTGAAATGCGTGTTACAAACACGCGCGGATAACCAAATCCATAGGGATTCGTGTTTATTCAAACAGTTTAGTCAAACAATAAACCAGTCAAGGTCAGTTGCGTGGCGGCCGTCGCACGGTGTTTCAAAATTTAATATTACTAATTAGCCATTTCCATGTCATTGGGTTTTTACCAAAAGTAGCTTGTAATATCGCACCCTGAAACACCGTGCATCGTGCAAACGAAAACTGTGGAATGCATGTTTAATGCAAGTTTACATCTGTGGAATGCGTTTTTACATCGGTTGAATGCGTGTTGGTCGTGTTTGTAAACTGTGGATTGCATGTTTGTCAGTATACAAATTTTGGTTTCAAACTAGCTTGTTTATCACAGTGTGGCCCGCCTTTAAAGCATATTATGAAAGGTAATGAAATAATATTTTCTTAATCCTCAGAGCCGGTCCGAGCAATACTTTGGTCAGGTCAGGTCAGGGTAATGGACTGATCGCATGTTCACCCGAGTGCAATCGTTGAAATGATACACCATGGAATGCGGTTAATTTTTTAAGTAATTTATCAGTTAACTTATTTGAACTGAAAATTTGATATAACCTGTTCTATTTAGTTAATTCATAAGAGAACGCGGGTAACACTTCCCTTTCTCATATCTGTAATAGGTACCTATGTAATATAGTATCTATAACAGATAAGAGAAAGGGAAGTGTTACCCGCGTTCTTTTATGAATTAACTAAGAAGAACATATTATATAAATATATCTGTGTACCTACATATGTATTCGTGTGGAAATTAGTTTTATTGAACTCCGTTGATTTCATTAATATTAAAACAGTATTCTTTGTATATCGCGGGCGATTTATTAATTAGCAAGATCTTTAAAAATTAGCCCCAATTATACCTACAAATTGTTTCACAATTGTAGTCAATAAGATAAAAGACGTTTTCAATTAGTAGGTTTCCAAATTACAAAGGTACTTACCTATATTAAAAAAATAATATTGGATATTATAAATTTATTAGCACAGAAATCTACGCGATTATTCGTTAAATTGATGTTATGGAAAATGGGATTTTATTCCGATATTTTGGAAATTGTCTGTTAATGGGACGCAACCCGATTTTCTTCTAAATACTTTAGTATTTCATCATATTTCCTTAAAAGTAGAAGAGAGCCCCATCTATGGACGAATAGCGACAGCTGGTTGACAAAAGTTTTCCCCGCCAACAGTGCACACGTTTGAATAGAAAAAAGAAGTTTTTTTTACGTATTTGGTTAAATGGTTAATTAATTTTTTTTTGTATTAAAATACGCTTGTATTTTATCAGTTAGGTCAGATTTAGTATTATTATAACATTTATATAGTACGAGCTGACCCGGCAACGCTTCGCTATTGCTAAATTCGAGTACATAAATAAACCAATAAAATAAAGTTCAATATCAATTAGTTTATTTATCGGATTAAATGACATGTGTATTGATGCAAAAATGTGTGTATACTAATTCAGTTGATACCTATAAAACAATGTTTCAATCCAAGCAAACTCGCTGTGAATTTTAAACTTGAATATTACTAATGTAATTGAAAAACTGTTTTTTGAATATTTTATATGAAATTTAATAATCAAATAAACAATATTATAATACATTTGCACAAAACATTCATATGTATTATACATAAATCAAGATCATTATAATGCTCTTAGAAATACAATGTTTAGAGAAACAAAACTCTCGATTTTGTTGTCCACAAAATTCCCGTCAGAGCCAATAAAGCAAGTTTCTACGATCGTGATTTTGGCACTGCGGGTCCGTTGACGTCTTCCTTCCCGACTTCCACAACTCTCTATCCCTCGCCGTTCTGCGCCATTGACCTCCTGCCACTCGTTTAATGACATCAGACCAGACCATCTTGCTTGTGGTCTGCCAGAATTTGTGTAGCCGTTTCTCGTTCGCCACTCCAGGGTGTATCTTATCATCCGTTGTCATCCAAAGAAAAACACATTGTTGCCACTATACAAAATCACATGGACACTGAATCCTGTCCTGACCATGCCAAGCGAATATGAACTCTAAAGATTTAGACTCAGAGCTCGATTATTAAGGTCTATATTCGCCTGTACTACGAAAATTTTCAATTAATTTATTAACTTATAAAGTTATTTAGAGCTCGATTAGTAACAAAAATATGCCTATAACCACCGCCGTATTCCACTTAATCAATTCTGTAAGTTTAATGAGGATCTGTTTAGGAATAACCGAGTAAATGGTTTTCACACAAAACACACATTGAGTTTTATTTATATGTAGATATAGACTCATGTTTGGAAAACACTGGCGGCGTATCGAAGTGGCGACCCACTCATTATATGCATGACCATGCCGGTAACAAGTTCATATTTGTACGAAGCGACTGCTGCTCTCACACATCAGACGTGACATTTTTGTGTGGCTTAAAAAAGGTAGGCGAAGTCCGGAAAGGCCGGAAGTCGGAGAAAAAAGGCGAAATTGTAATTTTTATAGATATCCTGAAATTCGCTCTTCTTTCAGAATATATATTTTTGTGATTTTTTTTATATCGGGGGGGGGGGGGTGGTCTCAGATGACTGGTAGACGGAAATACTTCCGGTAGAAATTCGTCGCACAGCACTGGTTGTGTCACGCTAGCAAAGAGGACGCAAAATGCGTGCGATTGCGCTACAAACCGCTAGAATATAGTGATGGGGGGTTGAATGGGAGCCAAAATACGGAATTATTTTGGACCATATATCAAATCCGAGCTGCTCCTGCGCAGCAGCGCAGGTAGGAATTCTCAAGGTGTGACGTCAATTGATACATTTAGATATTTACCGGCAGATTTCGGTAAGGTTGGGTTAGGTTAGGTTAGGTAACTTTTTTTTTTTGTCTTTTTTTATTGGAATTCTCAAGGTGTGACGTCAATTGATACATTTAGATATTTACCGGCAGAATTTCGGTAGGTTGGGTTAGAGGTTAGGTTAGGTTAAGTTTTTTGGATTGGTGGGTTTTTTTAGTTAGATTTCGGTTGGTGGTTGGTTAGGTTCGGTTAGGTTAGTTTGTTTTTTTTATTATTCATGGCGTTGAGATCTTTATTAACAGTGATTCTGTGTGCGAATTTAACTAAGTGTTTGTAAGAGTGCCTGCCTTGTGGGTCCATGGGCTAGCTAATAGCATCCCGACATTTGCCTTACAGCTGAGGGAACCATGGAAAACCTCAACCGGGACGCGGTGTACCTGTTGAAGAATACAATAAAAGACAAGCTGTGTAAAACAATTTATTTTTAATTAGAACTACTTGTTGGCCGCTCGCAACCGATCCACCACCGTGGTTGCGAAGTCTCTGAAGATGTGGAGTGTTTCTGTGTTGCGGAGGATGGCTGGGAAGTCACTGATAATTATGCCCCTTTTCTGGCATTCCTTCTCCAGTTTCCATCTCTCTCGCGTGTAGATGGGGCAGTGGATGATGACGTGTTCGATTGTTTGGTCTGTTTGTGAGTCACAGGGACAGTGAGGTGAATCTTTAATCTTGAATCTGTGTAGATACGAGAGTGTGGCACCATGCCCAGTGAGAACTTGCGAGAGCTGGAACGAAGGTGTTATTCTCTTCCTCAGCTCTTTCGCGTCTCTTACGGAGGGGAGAAAATTCTTGGTCCCGCTTCCGGTGGCGCTGTTCTCGTATCTCTCTTCCCACAGCTGATTCATTTGTTCTCGGATCGTGCGTTTCGCGTAGCTGAGAGGAAACTCGGAGTAGAGCTTGGCAGTTTTGACCCTAAGGGCGGCCGCTTTAGCCAGCTCATCTGCTCTTTCGTTCCCTTCCAGTCCGTTATGACCTCTGATCCACAAGAAGGTGCATTCTGTTCCGCGGTCTCTAAGGAATTTGGAAGTCTTTTGAATCTGGAAGACCATCGGATTGGTGGGTGCGCCGTCGCTCAGAGCCTTAGTCGCGCTCATGCAGTCGGTCAAGACGTTAACCTTCCTCCACGAGGTGTCGGCGACTACCCATCTCAGGGCCTCTGCGATGGCGAAGAGTTCGGCCTGGAATACCGTGCAATAATCCGCCATAGGCAGCTTCCTGCACTTGATCTCTCCGACAGCGCCAAAAACTGCAAACGCCGCGCCAACCTTTCCTCCGGTCTTGCTTCCGTCTGTGTATATATCTACTTCATCCGGTGGGAATGCGTCTCTTCTGTATGTCTCAGGGTGGGCCGTCAATTCTCCAATCTGCTCGACGGGATGCGGCAGCTCCGTCCACTTGACGACTCCCTGGTAGCCGCGGTCCCCCGGTAAGAGTTCGCTGGAGCCGGTTCGTTTGACATCGCCTATCATTTTGAGCTCCTTGAGCCTCAGGTCCAGCGGCATCAGGTCTGCTATCGCCTGGACTGAGGTCAGAGAGGCAGTTCTATAGGCTTTGCAAATTCGTATGCCTATCGCTCTCTGAACCCTGTTCAGCTTTAGCTGGATGTTATTCCTGCCTGCCGCTTCTGCCCAGACGCTCGCCGCGTAGGTGATGGTCGGCTCCACCACGCCGATGTAGAGGGCCCGCAGCACCTCCGGGCTGAGTCCCCAAGTGGCTTTCGCCATGTGCGTTAACTTCTTGGTATAATTGACGGCCTTCTTGCACGCCATATCTACATGTTTGCTCCAGTTGAGAGCGTCGTCCAGTACAATCCCCAGAACCTTGCAGTCCTTGGACAGCGGGAGAGGCTTCCCGTTCATCACGAGGCTCGGGGCTGACGCCTTTCTCCTCGTGATGAACAAAGCCTTAGTTTTCTCCTCCGAGAACTGCAGCTTGACTCGCTCCCCCCAGGAGGTGATCTGCGAGAGTGTTTCATTGATTATCGCCTCCACGGCGCCGACGTCTCTGTGCCTCACGATCAGAAGCACGTCGTCCGCGAAGGCCTGAACGTGTACTTCGTCGCGAAAAGGCAGCTGCAGGAGCTCGTCGAGCGCTACGTTCCAGAGCACCGGGCCGCAGGCCGATCCTTGAATGCAGCCCTTGCTCGACGATCTGTTCGAGTAGGCTCCCGCGTATCGGATTTCGACCATTCTGTCCGATAGGTAGTCCTTGAAGACGCGAAAGATGTTGTCCGGACAGTCGTGTTTTGCGAGTTGCGACAGCAGGTGGGGCCACCAGGCGTTGTCGAACGCGCCTTTGATATCGAGGGATATCACGCAGGCGTGACATCCCTCGCGGTTAGCTGACCTGATAAGGTCGACCGCAGCGACCATCGCGTCCTCGGTGCTCCGCTGCCGAGTGAACCCGTACTGGCGCACGCAGAGCGCCCCTCGACTGCCGAATCTCCAGGAGATGCGGTCAATCAAGAGCCTCTCCAGCGTCTTTCCCAGCACGGGCAGCAATCCCAACGGCCTGTACGAGGCAACGTCGCCGTAGTCGTCCTTACCCGGTTTGGGAATAATTTTAACTCTCGCCACTTTCCACAGGAATGGAAAGCAGCCTATTCGCAGACAGGCATTGAAGATGCCGGTGAGCACTTCCGGGGAGGTTTTGAACGCTCTCAAACAGATGTCCGAGGTGAGATGATCTCGACCCGGCGCTCTGGTAGGATCCATGATCTCTAGCGCCCGGCATATCTCCTCTGCGGTGAAAGCGGGATCGTTTTCCGTGAGCAGTGACCCGCAGGCTCTCCGGCGGATAGAATGCTGCTCAGGCGTTTCGCGCGAAGTTACGTCCTCGGGGAAGAAATGTTCAAGCAGAGCGGTCGCCGTCTCAAGCGCGGAGCCCGACGTTTTATTCCCGAACTTGAGCGTGGCCGGAGGCGGTCGGCGGGCGCTCTTCAGAATTCTCTGCACAGACGACCAGACCGTTTCTTTATTCTGGATGCAACAAAACTCCTTCCAGCTGCGTATCTTCGCGGATCGTATCGCGTCTTTGTAGGTTTGTTTCGCCTCCAGGTAGGCGGGCAACGTCACGAGCTCCCTGCGGACCGCGGTGGAATTCGCCAGCTTCCTCCTGGCTCGGACGACCTCCTTCTTCATGCCGTCCAATTCAGAGTTCCACCACGGACTCGCACGGCGCTCGGACGGCCTGACGGTCGGTATGGCCACTCGACACGCGTCAGCGATCGCCTCGACGTAGTCTCCCGCCTGCCTGTTGAGGACGCCTTGCAATTCGTTAGAGTCGATGTTTCCGACGGTGAGTTGTCTACTCGCGAGGTTGGCTTTGAGCGTCTTTTCGAATTTAATCCAGTTCGCTCTGCTCGTCTTGTACAGAAAAGTCGTCTCGTTATTCCCGCTATCGGGACTCTTGCCCAGCAACACGGTGAATGTGATGGCATTGTGATCGGACAGGGAGGCCACGTCCCTATCCACCTTCCAGTGCTCCACCTCCTTGATGAGGTTGGAGGAGCAGACGGTGACGTCGATGACGCTGCTGAGAAGAGTGTCGCCCCGCATCGTCTCGAAAGTGGGGACGGCGCCCTCGTTTAACACGTGGAGCTGGTACTGGGAAACAAACTGATCGACCCGGTCTCCTCTCTTGTCGGTCTTTTTGCTCCCCCACCATATGCTCCTCGCGTTAACGTCGGCTCCCATCAGGATGCGGTGGTACCTCTTGTCGTCTATCAGCGCGCCGGCCTTGAGGAGTCCGGCTTCAATGTCATCACTGGGAGGAAAATAGAGCGAGCCCACCACCAGAGGGGGTCCGTTCACGTCGATCTCGACGAATACGTTCTCGCTGTCGCTGCGCTCGTCCAGCAGAATAGCCCTTTCGGCCAGTTTCGGATTTAGGATGACGATCGCCGCTTTAGTCGGCGAATCCGCTCTGCCTTTCTGGTACACCGGTCCAGAGTACGTCGATTTATTAATGATCCCCGTACGCCCGGTGTAGGGTTCCTGCATTATGGCGATGTCAAATTGAGCACTAGTAATGTTCCTGATGAACGAAAGGGTGGCGGTCTCGCATCTCTGGAGATTCGCCTGAGCAACCTTGTATTCCCGGAACGAGTCACTGCCCATAATCTAATTTGGCTCTGTAGGCGACGACGTGCCTCCGGTAGCAGGGACATTCCTCGCTGAAAACCCGATGGGTGACAGCGTGGCGAGTCTTGTCGACCCTGTTGGAGCGTTCGCAGCTGACGCAGGTGTCGGTCGCGCAGGCTGCCTTCTTGCAGCTGGCCGCTTTATGCTCGCCCCCGCAGCGCCAGCAAGACTCTTTGCTTCTGCAGTGGGTGGAAGTGTGCCCGTACGATAAGCATTTTTGGCAGGTCAGCAACGCCAGGTACTCCGCTACGCGGACCCTGGCGTACCCCCCATTTAGTGTCGGCTCGTCCTTCACGAGCTTCCAGGCCGGGGGCGCGACCGAGAGGATGGCGCATTTCCTCTCCTTGTCTTTCCGGAATCCGGTGAAGAAAAGGACGGAAGCCAGCTGCTCTTTCGGGGCATCCAGGAGGAGCCCGTAGAGAGACCGATTCTGCGAAAAGATGGCCGTGACAATGTCCTCTTTGGACATTGCCGCGTCCACCCCCTTAACAATGATGCGCGGACGGAGCTTCGCTTCATCCTGCGCATTGAGCGCTTCGTTTTTGCAGACCGCATCCTTGAATATGCGGCAGTCTTCCAATGTGTCGCACTCGACGAGCACCTGGGTCGCGGTTCTTTTTATTTGGCGGATGCCGACTCCGAGGGTCGACACCTTGACGCTATTTTTCACCATCCTCTCGATCGCGTCGCCGGCCATTGTCTCCCTTCCGGTGATGACCACCGTGTGTCCCATCTTGGGGCCCGCGGCGGCGGGAAACTGCGCGATCTCAGGGGTCGTCCTGCGGGTGACGCGGGGGGTCGCAGCTGCCACAGCGTAATTTCTGGGTGTTGAGATAGGCGCGCCAGCCTGCGCCCGCAGCGGCGCACAAACAGGGGTGGCGGAAGAGGACAGCGATGGAGTGGTCGCCGGGCCCGCCGCATCGACAGGCACACGGCGGGGCGCCGCGACAGGTGCAGAAGGGCTCCGGGCAGCAGGCAGAAGAGAGGCCGCCGGGTCCGCCGCATCGACAGGCACCCGGCGAGGCGTCGCAGCAGGGGCGGGGGGGTTCCCGCAGCTGCGGACTGACGCAGCCAGCAGCTGCGCCGAATGGTTCTCTTCTCGCCTCGTGATCTCCTGCGCGTGGTCCAGCTGGAGCCGGAGGACCTTGTTGGAGTGCCTGTTTTGTAGGTCATGGATTTGCCTCTCCATGACCGTCGATTCAATGGAAATTTTGTTAAGGCAATCAAGAACGTCGTTCTTGATTGCAATCTTTAGGTTGCCACTGTTGCTCATGGCGACAGTGGCCCTATGAATCAAACCTTTGATGGTGGGCGATTGAGGCTCCACGCCGTTACTCCTTCTGGGGGTGGCTGCATGCGACAACGTGCTCGTCGATCCGGTCGGAAATACTATTTCGTCGGTTTGGGTACCGGGCGGCGACGCCTGTCTCCGGCTTCTACGGGCGCCTCGCGTTCTGGGCTCGGTCACCATTTTTCTTCCGGGCAAGAAGGCAATGTGTAGCGATAGGCACCTGACGGGCAAGAAGGCAATGTGTAGCGATAGGCACCTGACGGGCAAGAAGGCAATGTGTAGCGATAGGCACCTGACGTTTTGACGCGTGCAAGTCCTTTCTGTTTGGGGAGAAAACCACAACTCGGTTAGGTTAGGTTAGGTTAGGTTAGGTTAGGTTAGGTTAGGTTAGGTTAGGTTAGGTTAGGTTAGGTTAGGTTAGGTTAGGTTAGGTTAGGTTAGGCTAGGTTAGGTTAGGTTAGGTTAGGTTAGGTTAGGTTAGGTTAGGTTAGGTTAGGTTAGGTTAGGTTAGGTTAGGTTAGGTTAGGATAGGTTAGGTTAGGTTAGGTTAGGATAGGTTAGGTTAGGTTAGGTTAGGTTAGGTTAGGTTAGGTTAGGTTAGGTTAGGTTTTTTTTTTTTTAAATGGGAGTTGCATTATTATTTACCTTGCATATTATGTACAAGGTTTATAAATCAACAAATGGATATTCTGCTTTTATTGAACTTAAGGTTCCATCTAGCTAGCTATTCGATTCGGGATTTGGAAAGGACAATCTATGGTGGACCAAAAGGAACTTCTCAGCATTTGCTCTTGTGGAGAGGAAACCACCTAAAACTCTCCAGGAGAAGCCGGCCTGTTGACTGTTGTCATCAGGCCTTCCGTTCCACTAGAAGAGTGTACGGCGTTTTGTTCCCTAGCTTGGTTAATGATACCAATGTCCTGAATAATCTTAATCATAAATGACACGATCTCTCGTGCCAACTCTTTGTGAATCATCACCGAAGGGATGTCACATAAATCTATACCCACACTTCTGCAGCGCGCCTCCAGTTGATGTCTCCGACGGCTGAAAAGGGGGCAAAGCATAAGCAAGTGATAGACATCTTGAGGAGTCCCATCGTCACATGGGCAACTGTCTATTTCCGAAAGTTTGAATCTATACAGGTAGCTCATGAGCCTACCGTGACCAGTGAGCATCTGAGTGAGCTCGAAACCGACATTCTGTATTTTGAGAAACTCTTTGGCATGGTATATCGAAGGGAAGAATATTTTAGTCACCCTTCCGGTGGCTTCCTTCAAATACCGTTCGTTCCAAAGGTGAAGAATTCGACCCCTGATTTTTCTTTTTGCAAAACTGAGTGGGAAATTGGCAAAATCGGGAGCTGTCTTTTTCAGCGTAGCCTCTCGAGCCTTTTCATCCGCTCTTTCGTTACCAAGAATACCACAATGTCCCCTAATCCAACCGATATAGACATCCTGATGTCTATTACGAAGTACTTGGACATCCGATCTGATGTCCATTACGATGGGGTTTACCGAATTGCGGGAGTAGGAGTTGCAGGTCCCAGCGACAATTCACGTTTCATTATTAACCGCGTCAAATTTTCTAAACAGCGATCAAAGTGGTTTTTTTTTCTTCGTTTTCTTATGTGTTATATACCGTTCGATTCGTGTTTTTAATGCGTATCCAACGGTGTTAGTCTTTTTTGTGTAGGAGTTGTGGTTCTTTAATAACTAGTAAAAAGTGATTTTCGTTGTGTCAAAAGTGACGTTTCTTGAAACGCTGCCTTCCTGGTAGCGTTTTCAACAAATATTTTTAGCTTGTCGTATGCATAGGGATAGGACCTTTAAAAAAGTCAGTGACAGGTATATGCTACCATTCACCGTTTCCGAGATAGACGGGTTTTTGTGATTTGCCACGCGGTGGTGGTGCAATCCGCCTGTTGCGTAACAAAGTGTTGTGACATACCAATTTACTTGGTTTGTTAACACAAACACGGGAATAATTTTTTAAGTTAGGGAAAGTGAAGTGCAGTGACATTTTCGGTAGAAAATCTTAAAATTAACGTCTCTTTCTTGAACGCTCTCTTTGCGGTGAAAGTTACGGTTGCGCAATATATTTCATTCGACGCGGCTCGTTGAGAGGAATATTTTTGCTAGTGAAAGCATATTTTTATTTTGGACGGTTCTAGAGTTATTGCGCTTTCTTTGGATTTTGTGCCTACGTGGGCTGAGTGAAGTACACTCAGGCGCCACAGACGGGCGACACTCGGGTGCCCCAGAAGGGCACCACAGTGTATGAGAGACAGTATTTTGCTTTCGGGCGCGCTCTCTTGTCTGCACTTTCTATTCTTCGCGTGCTCGAGGAGCGTCTTTCGTTCTGTTGTCGTATTTTCCCTCCGGGACTTGTAGAATTCGAGCGCTCTTGTT